>JAJJMC010010614.1:6296472-6511359 GCA_023531435.1 Papaver californicum | reverse complement strand
AACCTGATCTGTTACTTTGATTTGAATCTGCATCAAACCAAGTAACAATCCAACTGTGCATATTATTATGAAAATTCACTATATTTCCCATTTTCACATTAACACCTAACCAGATAGATCTAGCATATGGATATGTCAAAAGGAGATGGTCTAGTGTTTCCATAGAGTCATTAGAGAAACTGCAATGTAGTTCTATATCCCTGTTAGATGCATATATTTTCTGTCTAGTAGGAACGATGCCTTTAAGATATTTCTGGACAAAAAGCTTGATCCTGTGTGGAAGTTTTAATTTCCACAGAGCCTTTTAGACACTTGAAGAGATTGTTTAATTACCTGCATCAGAACTTGAGATACTAATTATCACATTATAAACACTTTTGACAGAGAAAAAACTTTTCATGTCTGGTTTCTGAATGAGAGTATCAATCCACAACTTGGAATTTTTATTTCCAAGATTTTGGAAGAAGTCTCACTGTCAAAAATATTATTAACCAAAACCACATTCCACAACCTAGTACCAGGAACAAAAATATCACAAACATTAACAATGGGTGAAGATAACATCAAACCTTCAATTGGTTCAGGAGGCTGCAATGACCCAACATTTCATCCAGATATTGACTTTAATACTACATCCTACAATCCAAAAATTGTTTTCTTTGATTTTATCCTTACAACCAAAATTCCCTTTCCAAACCCAATGACTACTATCATTAATCTTTTGTTGTTGCAAGAAACTAATATCATTATAGTATTTATCTTTTTAAATTTTAACCCATAAATCCTCAGATTCTTGACTAGCCTTCCAGGAAAGTTTGCAAAGAAGAACTTTATTAAAAGTCTCAAGATTCCTAAAACCTACACCTCCTAGTTCTTTTGTTTTATTAAGATTATACCAAAAAATAAATTTAATGCCTTTTGATAAGTGCATAATTTATATGTTTTTAGTTTGAAATACATACTAATATTTGCTATAATTCTTATATATTACTTGAAATTATGTCTTTTTTCTATCTTATGTCTAATATTAGGTAAATCATCAGAAATCAAAGAAATTGCTACCAAAGTACTAAGGAAATGGAGTCTAAAAATGAATACCACTTGGAATATTTTCAAACCCAGAATTCTTCACATTTATTTTGAATATAATTGAAATACAAAGCTAATGCAAAAAAACATGAGGTTATTCCGACATCAGACGAATAAGTTATGGGCAAAACAAATTTGGAAAATTTGAGTCTACAGAGAAAGGTTCGACTGATAATCATTCAGTTCAAATAGTAGCCGAACCTGGAGCTGAAAAATCAAGTTTTCCCACAAGTCTTCAGGGAGATGTTCGGCTAGAAATTGATCCTATGGTAGTATCTAAAAACTAAGAATGAGTTTTGAAAAAAGTGTCCAGGAGAAGGTTCGTCTAATAAGTGAAACGAGGATAGTATACAAACTTTAAAGTGCGTTTTCAATGAAAAATACAAAGTGTACAGAGAGAGGCTCGGCCACTAATCCAAATTCCATTAGTAGCCGAACCTGACACTCGTCTAGAGAAAAAATAATTTGTCAGGTTCGGCCAGTAATCCATACACAATAGTAGCCGAACCTGACATTATTCTGGGACTTTTTTGATACATTTTGACTCTATTTTGGGAGAAACATGGGCCCAGAAAGATTTTAAGCCCTACATATCAAGAGTACTATATAAGAAGACTCCCAAGACATTAAGAAGACACATTTACATTACTTTGCAAGTCTTGCAGGAGATCAACAAAACAAGAGGAGAAAGCTAGGGTTTCAGAGCGGTTTCATTATCGTAACGATTTCTTATCTATTTTCTTATATATATAACATGGATGCTTCTACATCCATGAGTATCTAAAAACCTAATTGATTGAGGATGAATTATAAGTTATATACATGATTTGAGTTATTATATATGAATATATTTTGAAGTTCTTCGCATGATTATCGTTTGTTTTTACTAATATGGATGTTCATGCTTGATTGATAGATTGTTTAGGTGGCCAACTAAATTGATTTGTTAATTAATATAAATTTAGTAAGAGTTGGGTATCCGTAATTGTATCATAACAGCTTACATAAGTAGAGAACGTGAGACTTTACAGAGGGATTCTTTGGAGCAATCGCGTGTAAGAACAACACTAGAAACTGGACCGAGTATACTGAGTTTAACTACTAGGATCAAACTTAAATTCACAAACCTTAGAGAATTCGGTTGATTTACATCTTGTAAGCAAACCTCAAGGTAGCTTAAAAGAATAAAAGCCGGTGACTAAGCGTACCTGTTACCCGGTGATATTAAGAGTTTTGGGGATAGCTAAGCATACCTTCTATTCTACGGTTGGTGATAATCTCTGATGAATGAATAATAGATGAGTATACTAACTCAATGATCGTTTAGTAACGAAGAAGGATTCCTCAATCATATTTCTCTCTATTGCTTGCATCTTAATCAATTTTAATTACTTTGTTAGTTAATTTCAACCTTAAAGGAATCCTCTTTTTATGACGTTTGACAATTAGAATACCTCGCTCCTCGTGGGAACAAACTCTACTATATTATTCTTTAGTAAAATAGAAGATAATAGAATTAATTTGTGTACCTACGACACGCAACACCTTTGTTAGGTTCTATGCCTCCACCAAAAATTCCTCTGCAAGGTATCAAGTTTTTTAATAAGAGTATTTGGGATCTTAAAATACCCTATTTGATAAGTGGGGAGAGAGTTTAGACCTTATCATAGTTGTTCTACCATCTTGATTTAAAGAGGTACTAACCCAATTTTTAAGCCTGACTTCAAAAGATTGAACTATAGGATCAAAAGATTTTAAATTAGAGTGACCAAGCAAGAGAGGTGCACCCAAGTAATCAGAATAACTTGCTTCATATTTAGAGCTTTTTCAAGAACAACACAAGCTTCAGGACTGAGATTACTGCTAAAGTAAACATAAGATTCGTCAAAATACAACAGTTGACCAGATAACATGCCAAAATTATGCAAAATGTCCAGAATTCTTTGAGTATGATGCATATTAGCTTTCCCAAAGATAAGAACGTCATCTGCAAAAAGCATATGAGTGATGGAAGGAGCTCTTCTAGCAGCCTTAATTCAAGTGATGACTTTACTAGACTCATTATGCATAAAACTTCTAGGACGAATATTTTATTGCCAAAATAAACAGGTAAGGGGACATAGGGTCCCCTTGCCTAATTCCTTTAATATGGTTAAACTGAGTACACGGAGAACCATTAAGAAACACACTTAAATTTGTAGTAGAGATACATTGCTCAATTAGATGATAAAAATCTTTACTAAAACCAAATTTATCAAGGACCTTAAGAAAAAAACTCTGCTCTAGCCTATCAAAAGCCTTAGACAAATCTAATTTTAAGTCATTGTACCACTAAAACCTTTCTTTTTATTCATGGTATGGATCATTTCATATGCAACAATGATGTTGTCATGAATAGCCCTACCTGGTACAGATGCAACTTGATAAGTAGATATAAGTTTTTTTAACAGTTGTTTAATTCTGTTGGCCAATTTTTTTGAAATGATCTTATAAGAAACACTGTAAAGACCTATTGGTTTAAAATCAGATGCAACTATAGAATTTTTAGTCTTAGGATAAAGAAATATATGTTTTGTTAAGACATCTAAGCATGAACCAACAAGTAAAAAATCTCTGAATAACTGCAATAATATCTTTACCAACCAAGTCCCATTGAGTCTGGTAAAACCCATCCTGAAAACCATCTGGCCCAGGTGAGCTCCAAGTTGGCATACTTATGACAACACTTTCAATTTCATCAGCAGTAGGAACAACAAGTAAAACAACATTATCAGCATCAATAAGCACACGAGGAATAATATCAAAACGATCATCAGTAAGCATACGAGGAATAATATCAAAATGATCATCAGTAAAACATGGATTAGAAGTATTTCTAATGTCACTGAAATGGGATGTCAAAATATTACCAATGTCATTTCTAGTATTATACCAGTTACCAGCAGAGTCACAAAGAAAAACTATATTATTTTTGTGCAACCTTTTATTGACAAGGGAATGAAAGTATCTGGTATTATTATCCATATCATGTATAAAGTTGTCTCTAGATTTGATTTTATAAAATTCAGTTTGAATGGAATACCATTTTTTAAGATTTTTTATAAGTCCTTGAACCTTTATATGTTGTTCACTAGTACTAGATTCATTCTGAACCATATCCAATTGAGCATGAAGTTTATTAATATTCTGTTGAACATCACCAAACCCCAGCCTATTTCAATTAGATAAAGTAATTCTAGCACTTTGCAGTTTATGATTTAACTTGAAAGAAGGGCTACCATGGACATTGACATTCTAAGCCTAATCCAAGTTGTTTCTAAAAGTTTCATGACCAATCTTAAAACTAGAAAGGTCTCCACTGATGTCTAAGAATGGGATTATAAGCAGGATAAGACAGTGGTCTGAACTAACAAAATCCATATGCAACAGTTTTGCAGCTGGAAAATGTAGAAACCATTAATTGCTTCCCAGAGCCATATCAATTATAGCCTTTCTAGTTCCAGTACCAAACCTATTACTAGTCCAATGTAATCTCTACCTTCATGCCTTATATATATTAGACCTGAATCATAAACTTTATTAAGAACCCAACCATCAGAACATTGCCTACTTTTAGAAAGGTGGAAACTTTAGATCTCCAATAACTAACCATGGTTGAAAAACCTCTTTACTAAAATCATACATGAAGTTCCATTGTTTCTTTTTGGTCTCAGTGTATGCAGAACCATACGTAAAAGACATCAAAACTTTAAGCTTAGTAGGATCAAGTATAACTAAAGCATGTATTATATTATCAGCAGTGGAGACAACATAACATTTAATACCATCTTTACACATTAGAATAGAGCCATCTGCATAACCAACTTTGTCAATATAAACATAATTATGATAATGCACATACTAGGAAGTAGAAACCATTCTACTCTCATCTATTTTAGTTTCACATAGAAAAATAAAATCAGGATTTTGAGTTTTGACTAAGTTACGCAGTTGCTGATTTGTAAACTTATTTGCAATACCTTGCACATTGCAAAAGAGAAAAATTTCATAATTACAGAAAAATAGAAACTGTAAAAATATTAGTTAAAAAATATCTAGTTTATACCTGGGTCTTCCCTTGTGTGATTGCAGCAGTGTTATCCAGTGTTATGTCTATACTAGTTGCTTGTGTGTCAGAATGATTCCCATGAGAACTGTTAGGAAGGGACTGAAATGGTATAATGGGTTGAAATTGAGTGATACTCCTATGCCTTTTTCCTAATCTAGCACCGGTATAATCTTCAGGATCTGTTTCTTGAGCCAAGGATTTATTATTAATTTGCACCCCATCTTTTGGTGGAACAAACTTTAGCACATATATATTCTCAGAGAGAGTTTATTTCTGTGTTAATCTTCATTTGAAAGCTCTCATTGAATATTCAATACACCATATAACCTAATTTTCCACATTTTAGTTTTTTAATATGGAATGGAAGTTTGCAACGGATACACACAACATGATGTAAGTTGCTTTATTTCAAAATTGTCTTAATATAATTAAGCAACGATTATATATGTTGTAAACTATAGTATTATTGTAAATCTTTTAATTTCCAACAATTTTTGTTTTAACTCTAATTTTTTTATACTCTAAGGGACAACATGGAAGAAATGAGCTTGATATTATCTCTCTTTCGGTAACTTCTTTTTTTTTCCACCAAATCTAAAGCCTGAAATCAACAAGATTTCATCTAAAAAACCTAAAATCAAAGCCATAATTCTTAACCTCCATGTCTTAAAATCAAAACCCTAACAAAAATCTAGATCAATATCTTTTAATAACTAAAATCTAGATATATTTCGAACCTTAAAAAAAAAAAGATTGATCATGAAATCAAACCGAACCATTAACTAATATCCTCAATTACAAACACTAATGTTTTTGTTAGTTTTTTTTTGATGACTAGATGTATAATTACTAGATCGAGATATGTTGTTTTTATAGGATTTGGCCGTTTAAATACTTCTATATCTATATTAAAACCACTATCATGTCTAAAGATTAGTTTAACATGGAAGATCTAGATGTTTCATTTCTAGGTGCTACTTCCGGTAAAACCTTAATCTCTTTCTCTCTCTTTTTTTGGTAATTTTTTTTTAATTATTGTTTATAGTGTTTGAATATAAATAGTTGTTTAATATATGGAGATGGAAGGAGAGTAATCTAAATCCAAACACTATAACAAATGTGTTCTTATTCATCTGAAATTCCCGTCAGAATTTATTTAATTAGGGTTTCAATCTGAGAGGGCTATTTTTCACTTTTGAAACTGGAATTCTAGTTGAATGAGTTGATTCTGGTTGAAACCCTATCAAAATTTTGGTCAATTAATTTCTGGTGGTTGAAGAAATAGTGAAGAAGAAGATGAAACTGATGCATAAACTTATGGTTGTTGAAAAAATGGTGACAAAAGACTCATGCAACATCAAAAAAGTAAAATTTCATAAAACCTTAACTTTGTTTCTTTGTTTTGTTGTTATATATGTTTAATGTTGTTCTTATTTGATAAATTTAGAGAATTTTTACCCGATATTGAAATTAGGTATTTTTAATTGATTTTAAAATTTCCGTTTTTCTAATTAAGGCTTTTTATGTGATTTTAAAATTAGGGTACCTTTTGATTTTAATGTTGTTTGTGATTTATTTTTAGGATTTTTGTGTAATTCATATGTTCATGAGTTATGTTATCTTTTAGTGAAGTCGATGAATATATAATTGGTGAGATGAACTTTACTTCAAGGAGCTAATATCTTGTATTGGTTAATGATAATGGTGGGACTGAGTTGAAAGCAAGACACGTATAGATGAATCAAATAACTACTGAGTATGGAACTTTTTATGTCAAACCCCTAGCCAGGTATAAATGTGGTGTACTCTCCTAAATTTAGAAATGTGTCTATAAATATTTATTGCTGTACACAGTTTTTCATTTCCTATCTGATCATCTCAGTACTATAATTTTTCTCCTTAAGCTTTTGTTTCTTTAGTTGATTATTTATTTTATTTATTGGTGGAACTGATTCATCATGGGTTCGTCAATTAAGACCAAGTCTTTTTAGGATTACAAGAATCTTGCATCATAGGTGTTATGTATCGTTTTGTCTTGCTGTGCTTTATCTAATGTTTTTATTGTATCTGTTATAGACTATGAAGCATCGATATTGATATTGAGATACGAATACGGAAATACTGATATGGGGATACGGAGATACGAATATGAAAATACTGATATAGGAATTTATCAATTTTTTAAAAATGGAAATTTTTTAAAAATGGAGGTATAAAATACTGTGGAATATTTTTATTTATTAAAATTATTTTATATAATAATAATTCATTATAATAAAAAAATCACATAAATAAAAAAATTTATAAATATTATTGGAAGTTGAAATATTAAAAATAAAATATCAACTATCAAATATCTTGCTCACCCATCACTCATCAATTTTTTCTTCATCGAAGAGCACCGCTTCTAGTCCTGGTGTGTCAAGTGAAAGATTTACAACTTTAAGTTCTTCCACACCGTCAAGTGGATTAAATGCGTCTCCACTAATATCTCACATTCTACTTTCTCTTTTTATATAATTCTCACTTCTATGAGTTCTCATTTTATGACGAAAAAGTTATTATCAGGTTTAGATATTTATAAATAATCATATGGTATATTAATAAGTATATATATCTATAAATATATGAATTTTGTATATAAAATTTTAAATATATAGTTTTTATATTAAAAATATATGTTAAATTATTAGAAATATCTCCTCCTAGAATATCCTCTACCTTTTTCATAATTATATAAAAAAGGATACTTTAAATGAAATATCTGATAGGTATCTCCAAATATCCGATACGGACACATCACCGATATAGAAACGTCACCATTTTTAAAATATCCCTGCTTCATAGGTTATATATCATCCAACGTTTTCTCCAGGTACCAACAAAAACCCCAATTCCCAAACACCGTACTAACAGACAGGCCAGTTTGTGGATTTATCTTATGTGTCAACCAAATATGACCATGAGACCACCCTGAAAAACATGCGTAAATCAGGCGCTTGACGTTTAGTAGTTGAGGTTTAGGGAGAAACATGCGAAAAATTTACGAACTTTTCTTCTTCCTTATTATATTATTTGATTATGATACTACCTTGTCTATGATTGTTAATGCAGGATGAAAGGATTTGGTTATTAAATTCACCTGCAGAGACCCTTGCTTTTATCTTGGCTGACAATGGGTTTGACGTTTGGATTGCTAATACAAGATTTAGTCGTGGTCATGCCACACTTAATTCTGCCTTACCGGTATGTCCAAACATGCAGTAATCATTCTTTATTTGGCACGGAGTATCCAATTAACGTGACAAAAAATTATATATATGTCTGTATTTTTCTGAAAATGAATTTGACTAGTTACATCCTTACTGGAACTGGTCTTGGATGAGCTGGAGAACAGATCGATTATGTCGGTCGTTCCGTGGTAACTAAACATGCATACTAATAATTTTCGTGGCGTCCATTTTCCATCCCATTTTATTTAACTACTCCCTCCCTTTTAAAATGTATGTTTGTTTTAACTAAATCAAAATATTAAAAAGAACGAAAATATATTTAAAATTAACTCTATAAAATGATTTATTAATACTAAAATTAAAAATATCTGTTTATTTTAAAAAGAATAAAGTATAAGTAATAAAAATATTAACAAATTTATTTCTTAATTATACAAATATTATTTAAGATTTTAAACCGTGTCTCATTAAAAATAAGTTTATGAGTATAAAAGATCAAAGGTATATTTAAGAGTTTATCGAGATAATACACCTATAAACAAAAGCTGGATATAATTTTGAAACTGATAAAAATAAAATAGAGGACAGATATTTTGAAACAAAGGGGTATATAATTTGAAGTTGATTTAGAGAGTTGTGGTTGCAAGTTGAGATTTTTCTCAATTCTTAGAGCTTCTGGACCCACCATAGAATGTCTAGACTAATAAGAATTTTGGGTTATAATAATTTTTATACAATTTTGCTGCATCCGGAAATATTTGGGTGATGGATACCCATGAATGATATATAAAAGTTTCTCAATAAACCTTAGTCATTTTTTCTTTTCACCGTCTTTTCTCCTCTCTTTCTTTTACTCGTCGTTTCTTATTGATCTTTAAGGTTTGAAAATCGATGCTGGGTTAGGAACAAGAAGTTGGGTCAGGTGATTGTATCGGCTCCTCAATTGTTATTAAGGGTTTCCAGATTTTCTCTGAGGTTTAACTGTTGCTTATTCGTTAGATACTAATTGGGTTGGTTTTTATTGCGACTAATACTCGTTTTACCAATATTTGAGTAATTTATTTTGATTTAGTATACATGTCTTCATCATTAATGTTTTTAGTATAATGTAATAAGTGCATAATTTACATATCTTAAGTATCATTTTCTTACGCTTATTTGTTAGATCTTGTGTGAATCACTTTGTGTTATTATTATTTTTGTAGTTTATGTCTTTTGCTAGGTTACATTTCCGAAAGAAGTAGAAATAAAGCTTTACAAGGGAAGAATTACTTAATACCCAGTGTAACTCAGTCAAATCCAGGATTTCCTCTCACCATCTTGTAGAGAATTGAATTACGAAACCAACGACGAAAGACAAAGTCATTCCGAGGTAACATGAAGAAGTTATAAGCAAAACGAAAACTAAGTGCAAAATGATCATTTTAAAAGAAATTACCATTGGCACCCCATCGTACGCTAAGGGCAGACATGTTTAAAGGCAACCACTAAGGGCATCCATCTTCTTCACAAACACGAGTCGACAATTAGTTTATTCTCCTCTTCCGTCTTCTGTATACATGGCATTAAAAATCAAGTGAACTTTTTTGGGATCAGTGAGAAGATTTATGCTATGAGTGTGTTTCTGGTGGATTTTGCTGTGATTATTCGAATGGTTGTGATGCGGTGATTGATCACGATGGTCATGATGGTCACTGTTGTGGTTGAGAGTTACGAAGAAGAAAGATGATGATGATGATTCGCACTTCAACCATTGTTCATGATGATGATTCGCACAGTGATGACGATGGTTATTTCCGGTGACTGAATGATATGGGAAGCAATGATGAATGATGGAGGAGTCCGTGATGGAACAACAACGAGAGTGGTTTATGAAAATCACAGGAATTGGGAGATCGCGAAAGTCTGTGAAGATGATGAGAAGTTGAAGGAAATTGTAATGAGATAAAAGTGGTGATGTTACTCGAGTTGTTTATGAATTTGAATCTGTTGTGAGACAAAGCTCGAGAATGAATGGAGCTGTTAGCATATTTGGGCATGATGGCTCGAGAGATGGAATTTGGGTAATGATGTGGCCCGTTGTTGTGAGTTGAAAGAAGAAGAACAGATGAAAAGGAGAAGTGTGGTCTGCTGATGGAGTTTCTCTTATGGTTCGAATTGGATGAGCTCGAGTCTGTTGGAGTCGAGGGGATTAATTGAGAGAGAAGTCAGGAAATAAGAGTTTGAGTGAGACATGGTTTTTAAAAGGAGATAAGCTAGGTAATATGGAACCCATTTGAAGCGTGTGCGAGTTTTTATGGAAAGAAAGAAAGAATAAGTAGCTGAAATCCGTGTCTAGGATTAGCTGGTCGGTGGCTTATCGAGAGTTCTATTTAGTTAGGAATTCTAAAAGAGGCGGTTAAGTAATCTCTATATAAAGGCCGTGCAAAAAAACATGTTTTTTTGGACCGACGCACAAAGAAAAAATGTTGTTGCGAATGAACAAGATATTGAGGAATTGTCCATACGTAAGATCATAATTATTGATACGGGCCTTTTCCACATAAAAAGGGAATCTTTTGTAGCTCTACTTCAAGGCAGAACTTCACGTACAGAAAGAGGCAGGGAAGAAAATAAGTTTGGAGGCAGAAAAAACGAAGATGAAGGAGGCTGTGGCTTAGCGCGGAGAAGCCAAATGTTATGCTGCAGTGTGGGATTATCTTTCTCACTTCTTCGGTTTGATTTAATTATTCTTCTTAATATTTTTTCATAGATTTTAGTAAACTATGAGTATAGTTAATTTTTTTATTATTGGTTAAGGATTAAAGTTGATTTTTCAAACATGGTATTTGATTAATATATTAGTTTTGTCTCAATATTTATCGTTTGTGATTCATTCACTATTTATAATTTCTACATGATTTGAACACTTCGTTGGTTGAGTCTAAAATCAATTTAACTTGTTTTCATCTCTAAAGCTAAATTATGGTTTTCAATACGTGAAAGTTGACGAATTCTGATTTCAACTAGCATAAGTGTGATTGTTGCTTGTAATGATCTTTGTTAAATTGAATTAATCCGTTTTTCACGTTAAATTACATTGATTAACCTATTTCATTGCTCTTAATGGTTTTAGAGGGTTGAACTTAATTGTGTTTTTGCACCTTAGGTTATTCACTAAGTAGAATTCATACTTGCGTCATTTTATGTAAGATGCTGATTTTCGGAAATAAACGGGATATTTTTGCGATCAAGATATTCTAGGGTTTTTGACAATTAGAAATTAAATACCAATTCTAGTTATTGATGCAAATACATGTTTGTGAATGATACAATCCCTTAACCAATATCTTCATCATATTGATTACTTTCAAAACATTTGCTTTACTTTCTTTTTACTTAGTTTTATTTACTTTCAACAATTCCAAAACTAAAACCCCTCTTTTGTCATTTAAGATATTGAAACGAATAACAACAATAACTTTATATGAAATGAATCTTTCTTACCATATACTTAATGTAAATCTTTTATAAGTGAGAAAATAAATACAATTTTGACGTGATACGATACACATCAAAATATCTATAATATTTTCTGGGATTGCAGACTGTATAAGCAAGGAGATTACTGCGCTTGCACCCAACATCATGAACATCAATGTGTTTACACCCCCAGTAAGAAGAAGCAGTTCCTGGATTGGCGGGTCCATATTGGCATCCCTCAGCACCTTCCAGGAGGTGAGGGTTATTATTACATGATGTTCATTTTAATTCATTTTAGTGTTGTACCATTTGGGAGTCGTCTGTTTCATTTCTTTATCAAAACAGGGAGATAGAAAAATCCACAAGAACCAAAGCGTTCATCAACTTTCTTTCCACCGAGTTATCTGATAAACTTCAGAAGATGGTAAATTTTTTCGGAGAACTAAAGTTGTTTTTTGAGTTTCCACTTGAAATCAAATTCCGAAAGTCTTTACAGTTGAGTATTGCAAAAGAAAGTTTTGAATATTAACAAGATGTGGTCTTCTAATAGTATAAAACAAGTTGAGTTATTTTGTATTTGGGTCCCAAATTTTAGTATGTGTTAGTGTTTAGGTCCTAAATACATTAATCAAACCATTTTAAATTAATATTTTCAAATCGGTAGTAACTTGTTAATGTCTAATGGAGTTAGTTTTATGTAGGGGTTTACATCATTCATGGTCAAACAGTTGAATCTCTTGTATTGAAATGAGTTGAAATGGTTTGGTTAACGGGTTTGGGATCCAAACACTAAATTGGATAAACCTAAAACCCAAACAGTAACACGTACCAAAACTTGGGATCCAAACACAACATAACTCAAACAAATTTATTTTAATGTTAATGTAACACTCTGTTTAATTCTTTTGTTATGAAACAAAGTCTTGACAGACACACGTGCAAATTTTAATCGACTGTGATCACAGATGTGGATCTCCAAGAGTGAGTATGGTTGCTATTTTTCTGTTGGCTTTCAGAAGTCTTCTTGTGTAAGTTAGTTACGGCTTTTCCTTTATTTTGTTTAATAAGAATCTATTGAGGATCGTATCCTGAGAAAGGTAATATACGTTTTCTAGTGCTGCACCGAAACTTGGTTTATGTTTGTTTAACAGTGAGGACAGTGCATTTTTAAGTGTTTCAAAGGTTCATATAAGATCTCAACTTGATTTTCATAGTGTGTAGATGACTTGTATAGGTTCGTGGTTTGGAAGGGCTACCCCTTGAAGCTATGCAAATGTTTAAGCCGTTAACTACGTACACATGATAAAGCAAGGGAAGTGTGAGGGAATAAAATCCAAGATATGTATGTCCAAAAATTATTGGAGGAGGAGCGAGTTACGATGGGACGAGAAACACTGAAACAAATCCCTTTTAAGCATTGAACTAACAGCTGCAAAGATGATAAAATCTGAACCTGACAGCGTTAATGCATAATCGACACGTGGGTTGCGGGAAAATAAGGACACTGCTCAAACCAGATAGCCTTGCTGCCTGACCGACACCAGGTTGCGGGAAAGTCTGACACAATAAAGAACTAATGATAAGCGTTGATGCATGAGGGACACGTATCAACTTTACAAGCTGCGGAACAAAAAGAACTAAAAGCATGAAGATTCACTTTTAAGATCTACGTGTCAGACATGATATGATTCAAATAAGACCGCAACATTCATCCCGATCCAAAAATAATAACTCAAATACAAGACCGCCGAAGAACTGCGGGATAACCAGTGAGAAACGTTAAGACTTGCAGGAAGCATGATGAAGTCTTTCGGAAATTACAAATAAGTTTTGCGGGACTGTATTTCGCACCAGACATGGATAAGCATAAATGGGTGGAAAGGCAAATTGGAGGGACCCATCAAATTGGCTATAAATACCAAGCTCATAAATAGGAAAAGGGGCTGGAAAATCTGGGGAAAATTGGACTGAAGGCATTGAATCATAGGCAAGAGTTTAGGTATGAGATTTTGTGTAAATTTAGTTTGATTGATCCTTGATTAATGTGATCATGATTGTATAGTATGATTTTTCTTCTGTAATGTATAATGATGAATAATAAAAATACAAATATTTTTACCCGTGGATGTAGACAATTATATTGTTGAACCACGTTAAATGTCTGAGTCAATTCTTTTCAAGTTTTCATTGATTTCCGTCTTGTAAAGGTTAATATATGATGACTTTATGATATGGTATCAAACTTTTGTATGATTCACATTATATTTGTTGTGATCCAAATATGCTAGATTTTTGGTAATCACAGGAAGAATGCCTGAAAAGATAGTTGTATTCTTCTTGGTTGTTTTCCTAAATATGATGTGATAACCTAATACTAAATTGTTGTGCTTAGAGATATCATTTGATTTCCACCGCCTAAGCATGACGACATCATTTTTTATCCAATTATGTTTTGCTTATAGTATGCTGATCAAATAGATGCAAGTTTTCTAGTTGTAATTACCTAGTGTCGTCTGACCACTTGGAGAGCTTATATTATTTTTCATTTACCTTATTTTGGGTTTTTCCTCAAGACAAGAATTTTGTTTGAGTATTCTTTTCTTTAAAATTAACACCATTCTTGATTTTAGGAGATTCATACAACAGAGGTGAGAGGATGATTATCTTTCATGGCAAGTGTGAAATTTCCTCTCTGTTTTACAGGCTCCTCCATTCATAGTCGAGTAAAGGTGAACCTCGAACAAAGGTGGTCTGTTTGTGAGAGCATCAAAATTAACTTCATACAACCAATGCGCACCAAGTAATTTTTTTGTTGAGTTTTCTTTGATTTTGTATCCTCTGAACCATAAATAATTAAGTTAGAGTGTCAAGATTTATGTTTTATCAATGAACTATTGAGCTTTCAATCAACCAATTGTTCGTGGTGATGGTCAATAAAATATATATTATGTTTTTTGTGATTCACTTTAGATTGCTGAGGCATTGATAGAATATATGGATAAGTTAGGTCTTCTGCTTCGTCTACAATGGAATGCAAGTGCAGTCTAGAATGGCATATGGAGCAGCAAAAAATCTGCAGAAATTTATCAATTGAATTTCTATTTTTTGAAACCTGAATTAAATTACCAACAGATATAGACGTTGGTAATTATTTAGTTGCTTTAGTTCATAAAAATGAGCAATGAATATTACTGAAAGAAATAACCGCCAACAACATTTGTCGTAGGTCCCACCTTAACATGTTCTGATCGAAAAACGGATAAGCTTGACCATTCAACATTGGACACGTCAGCTTGAATCAATGTCCAAACACTATCGTGATTCAAGGTGGAATCAAGTTAGCGCCATATGATTTACCACTAGACACCAAACGGTTTGGTGCAGAAGATTGAAACTATTAGATTTTAAAGTTTAAAGAAAATCTGATGGTGGATAATAGAAACGTCCATAAGTAACATAATCATTGATTTTAACTTCTAACATAAAATCTAATGGCTCAAATTTAAAGATCCAAATGATTTGGCATAAAAGAAAATTTGGAAGTGCCAAACCATTAGGCCCCACAGAGTTGATTCCAGATAGCATTCAAGAAATCCCTTGAACGTAATCTTGAATTCACACTTTTCGTCATAATTTTTATTGTGAATCTTGAACCATGATAAGCTTTAAATTCGATTTATCCATTGCTCTAATAAAAACCAACGCTTAAAATCTGTTAAAGCAACACATATTAAGTTGTTTTAATTAAATAAAGCAACGTTAATACCAGTTGTAAAATTTGTTGCAAAATTTGTTACGCCCTATTCCTTACGGATATAAACGTTGCTTAACTTTACTTCTACGTTAATATCCGTTGCAAAAAGGTCAAAGTGACGTAGTAGTTTAAATAGATGTTGTAGATCCTACTTGTCTCAAAATGCAGAATAGTCTCTTAGATTTCCAAGCAGGTAAATTTTGGGGCGTTACACAATACTTGCAGAAACCATGGAATTTTCGTATGATAGTGGAACCAAGAATGCATATACCCATCCCTTTCTACCAAGATTTCTTTATGTAAGTCGGCAGCTAGATCAGCGTCTCCCAACACCCGAGCAAAGAGACCATATTGTTTATTCAAAATGTTATCATCTTCTTTCATTGGAGTGTCTACGACACTAGCGATTTCAAAAAGTGATTTCTTTCACCAATATTCATGCCTAAGTCATATTATCTAATCCAAACATGAGCAAGTGTCTGATACTGCTTCTTAGGGCCAAAGTATGGTATCCAAGTATGAAGATCAATCATACCATGATTTAAATGAACGACTCTGATGAGTGTGTAAAACACGATGTACTTACATCTAAATTTATATTTACTAGTTTATTTTATCCTACATATTTAATGATTTTTTTAGTTTTACAGTATTTGGTAAATAAAATTTGATTGGACTAAAATACGATACTTTTGGTCGTAAGTTAAACGATCAGAAGCCAACCTAAATTCCTCGACCGACTATATCAAGATACTGGTTTTCGTAATTTGGTATTCGTGTTTAGTGGACCAATAATCTATCTCACATATAACCGAGACCGGGTACATTATATATATTATTTTAGGAAAATTTCTTTGGTTTTGGTTAAAAGCTGAATCAAGCTCGAATTCTAGAGCTTCTGGTCCCGTAAGAGAATATATAGACCAATAGAAATCTTTGATTTTTTTACACCACCCGTTTTTGGAATTTTACTTAGGTGATCAATATATATAGCATATAAAATCTTCTCCACAAACCCTATCTTCTTTTTTTCAGTCGTTTCCTCTTTTCTCCTCACTGTCTCTTTCTCTTTTTTTTTCCTCTATATTTTTTCTTCCTTCACTTTATACTGTGTTCTGATATTGTTTATTTTTTACTTCTAATTGTTTGGTTTATTTTTTACAGGTGCGATTTCGTATGAAGCTCAATTGACTCTAACCCTTTTTATTTCTCTGTACATATAAATATTTTTCTTTTTTGCAATTTTCCATACCTCTCCATTTTTCTCCATTTTCAGACTCCCAAAGAGTTTCTCTTTTCTGGGTATCCCTCCCTATCTGGATTTGAATTTGTAATTAATCAAATCAGATTTAAGGTTCGGTTTCTCAATCTGGGTTTACTTTCAAAAAATGGGTCTTATTCTGAATTACTCTGTATGATTTATATATATAATACGTTAATGGTGTTTTCAGATTAGATTAGATCTATTATGTGTATGGATTTTTCTAATGATGGTTGGTATTTGATTTACAGGGGGTTGTTTATGTTTCATCTCTGAAGCCATTGGATAAGTAAAGGTGTGACCTTTTTTAATTTCCGGATTTTGTTGGGCAATGTTCTTGGAGATTTAATAAGTTCTAATCTTAAAACAAACAAAAGATATTTTGTTTGAGTGCTCTGAAATAGTAAAATCTGCAATCAATTTTCTCTGAAGATTTTTTTTTCCCGATTTAATCGGATGAAATCACTTTATTTTTTATTTTGAAGGTTAGGTTTACTTCTTGCTACACGATTCTTATGGATGAGGGGGAGTTCTCTTAATGTACTGTTTTATGATACTTTCCAGAAAATGGGATTAAAAAATGATCAACTTATGCCTTCTTGCTACGTGATCTATGGGTTTAATGGATTAGCTTCAAAACCAAAATGAGAAATATTACTTGATGTTGCGGCTGGATCGATAAGTATTCTGACTAAATTCAACGTAGTGGAGGCTCCATCTCCATACAATACCATCATTGGTAGACATTGGGTCCATCAATTGAAAGGGATAACTTCAACATACCACCAATACTTGCGGTTCCCGACACCGTAAGGGGAAATGGAGATAAAAGGAGACCAGAGTGAAGCAAAATCTTGTATTCTTGCAGAAATTCGCATGAATGAAGAGCGACAACAGCAGCAACGAAACAAGAAAAAAGAACGAAAGATGAAGGCTAAAAAAGAAGCTCTAAGCCAATATATGATAAACATTGCGGGAAGTAAGGTAGTAAATGAAACAAAGGAAGGTATTTCAATAAAAGAAAGCATGCCAAAAATTGATGAAGGCAGTCTCCCAGCATAGCAGTTAAAGGGGGGTCCCACACTACTAGGAGCTCCCAAATCCACTTTTACATCCATTGAAAAAACCAAAATTGTCAACATAGGAACAGAGGAACTCCCCTGAATGATTAAGATTGGAACGCTGATGGAAACAGAAAGGGAGCATAATTTGGTCACTCTACTTAGAAACTATGTGGACATTTTCGCATGGAAGATGGAGGACATGCCATGTATCGATCCAAGTATTATTCAACATGAGTTGCGCATACACCTTTTTGACAACGCATATGCAAGGTAGCACCTGAATATCATTGTCAGTTGAAAAGGAGTTGAAAAAGCTCATGGATGCAGGATTTATTCGAGAAGTGCAATACCCAACCTGGATTTCAAACATGGTAATTGTACCCAAGAAAAATGGAGGAGTAAGAATTTGCATAGAATTCACCAACTTAAACAAGTCATGACCAAAAGATAGTTATCCGCTTCCCAGCATTGATCAGTTGGTGGACGTTGTTAAAGGACATGAGGCCTTATCCTTCATGGATGGGCATTCAGGGTACAATCAGATTGCTCTAGCTGAAGAAGATCAAGAACACACTGCGTTTTTCACTCCACGCGGTTTATACTGTTATACCATAATGCCATTTGGGCTAAGAAATGCAGGAACAACTTATCAACGGCTCGTAGACGCAATTTTTAAACCATGATAGGCCGCACACTCGAAGTTTATGTAGATGACATGCTAGTGAAAAGTAAATTCTCAAAGGATCATTTACAAGATTTGAAAGAGATATTTGAAGCCTTGCGGAAATTCAGAATGAAAGTTAATCCTGATAAATGCATTTTTGGGGTTATATCAGGAAAGTTTTTGGGGTACTTGGTTACCAAAGGAGGGATTGAAGTTGATCCGGCAAAAATTCAGGCAATTGTTGATATGCCGTCTCCAAGAAATGTTAAAGAAGTACAGAAATTGAATGGTTGTTTGGCCGCGCTCGGCAGATTCATTGCTAGATCATCGGACAAATGCAAGCCCTTTTTTGAAACTTTGAAAAAGAAAAATAAATTCGTATGGAACGAGAACTGTGAGCAAGCCTTCCTAAGTATTAAAGCTTATCTCGCCACATTGCCCGCACTACAAAAGCCAGAGCCTGAAGAAGTGTTCGCCTTGTACATAGCTGCAACCGAAGATGCTGTAAGTGCAGTATTGGTACGAACAAATGACAAACTAGAAAAACCAGTATATTACATCAGCAAAACTCTTAACCTTGCGGAAAGAAACTATACCAAAATTGAACAATTAATTTTAGCTCTAGTTTTTGCTACCCAGAAATTACGCACATATTTTCTGACACATTATGTGCGGGTGCCAAGCAAAGTTCCGTTAGAATCTGTGCTAAAGAATGTAGGAAAAGTGGGAAGAATAGCAAAATGGAATGCACAACTGGAACAGTTCCACATCTTATTTGAAATACAAAATGCACAAAAGTCGCAAGTCCTAGCAGATTTCCTTGCGGACTTACCAATAGATGATGATTTTGAAATCCAAGGTTTGCCTGGAATAGAAGACGATGATTCACAAGATATTTTAATCTCTGTAAATTCCCACATATGAGAGGTATTTGTTGATGGAGCAAGAAATAAAGAAGGCGCGGGAATTGGAATTGTGACACAACTCCTACGAGAGATCGAATGGTACATGCATTTCGTCTAGAGTTTGGCGAACATACAAATAATATAGTGGAATATGAGGATGTGGTTCATGCTCTTCGACTTATCATTGAATTGGAAATTTGTGATGTACAACTCACAAGTGATTCACAATTGATAATTCGGCAAGTTGAGTTGAAATATCAAGCGCTTGATGAAGATCTGATAGAATACAAAAATCTTGTACAAAAATTGGCGCTTTAAATCCCAAATATAACCTTTCAACATTTATCCAGAGATAAGAATCGCCATGCTGATGCACTAGCATTTATTTCTTCAATGATAAAGGATCAAAACACTACAGTAGTTAAAATTGGGCGCATTTATGAGCCGTCAATTAAGTTGTGGGCAGTTGAAAACATGGAGGAAGAAGTTGAGGAACATATTGAAGATGCAGATGACAAAGGTGATACAGATTTTCCACGAAAATCAGAAAATAAATTATCCAAAGAAGATTGGAGGGTTTTAATACATCAATACTTGCAGGATGGGATTTTGCCAGCAAACACTAAAGAGGCAAGAAAGGTGCAATCGAAATCTGTGAATTATCAGTTGCAGGATAAAATTCTATACCGCAGTCTTTCTTGGGACCATTACTTCGATGTTTATCACAAGAAGAAGGGAAGCAAATTTTCAAAGATATACATTATGGAGATGCGGGAAATCATATTGGAAGACGATCACTTGCATTAAAAGAAAAACACAAGGATATTACTGGCCATTTATGCATAAAGATACGGAAAATATGGTAAAAAGATGTGAAGAATGTCAGCGTTATGTAAAAAGAATAAAAGCACCCGCAACAGAACTTAATTCTGTGCTCAGTCCCTGGCAATTTGCAAAATGGGGGATAGACATTATTGGGCCATTAATGGAAGGCACTCAAAAAAGAAAATATTTAATTGTAGCCACAAATTATTTCACTAAATGGGTTGAGGCCAAAGCTCTTGCACATATCAGAGATACAGATGTTTTCAAATTTTTGTTTAAGAATATAATTTGTAGATTTGGGATTCCGGTAGCCATAGTTTCGGATAATGGACAACAATTACAGGGGAAAAATATTGACATGCTTTTCAAAGCATTTAATATTCAAAAGAATAAGTCTACTCCACTATATCCACAAAGTAATGGACAAGCTGAGGCAACAAATAAAACAATTGCTATGAATTTAAAGAAAACTCTTGATGGCCATCATAAACGATGGTGTGAACAGCTTCATAATACACTATGGGAATACCGCACAACAAGAAGGGAGTCTACGGGAAAGTCACCATTTCTTCTTACATATGGAGCAGAAGCAGTTATTCCAACGGAAGTCATTTTACCCACAACAAGAACACAAGCATGGGAAAAGAATTTGAACTCAGACTTAATGCTTGCAAAGTTGGATGACTTAGAAGAAAAAAGAGAAGTTACACTTCAAAGAATGGAAAATTATCAAAGAAGATTAGAAAAATAATATAATAAAAAGGTGAAATTGCAGAACTTCGCGGAAGGACAGTACGTTCTACGCCAAATCCTGGAATACCAAAGGGATAAAAGAGCAGGAAAGTTTGCACCTACATGGGGAGGACCTTATGTTATACAAGATATCGCGGGACAAGGATCATACCATCTGCGGAATATGGATGGGGAAATTCTACAACATCCTTGGAACGTACAATATCTCAAACCATATTACCCATGACCAACAATACAGTTCTACAATAGTTTGCTCTCATAATAGGTAAAGCAAATCAAGTGCAATCTCTCTAGAAAGTCCAAATGAATATTTATGACTGATGGATTTTTCGCCACAGAGATGCCTCATGGCATTAACTATTGTATCAGGTACTCTCCACTTCAGGAAGTGCTCACAACTAGCAATGCAATTATACAACAATTTGGCTTCATACTAGGTAAAACAGCAGAATGTAATCTCTCTAGAAAGTCCATGTAAATGTTTATGAGTGTATGACTATTGGGTCTTTCGCTGCAGAGATGCCTAACATGACATTAATTGTTGTATCACTCTCCTTTTCATGAGACACACTAGGGACCGCATCCTAATTTCCTCCTGGCCAGAGAGAAGTTAGATATGCGCTTTAACCCTCAATGTAACTCAAGGTACAAATTTTCCTTGCGATTAATAAATTTACACTCATAAAATGAAATAACAATTAATATATATATTGTTGAATTGTTTTGGAGGAATAAAAATACAAAACAAAATAACAGTGCAAATACAATTTGGAAGTAAAGAAAAATAAAGCAACATCAAAGAAAGCTAAGGAGCGGGAACATCAGTTTCAGAAGGATGATTATCCGGGACATCTTTGCGCTTGTAAATTTTAGGAAATCCATCATCTTGTACTTGGTCAAGAGTATTGTTGACTTCTTTTGCAATTAAAACCCGAGTTTCGGCTTTTAACCATGAAATATAAGCTTTTCTATTTTCAATTTCTATTTTGTATTGATTTACTTCGGTTTCGCAATTTTGGACTTTTGTCTTCCGAAATTTTATTTTCCCTCTTTCAGTAGATAACTCCCGAACAAGCCTTTCATTCTTCGCAACTTCTTGTTGTATTTTATCTTCAGCTCTTTTGACATTAGAAAATAAAAGCTCCAGTTGAGAGTGCGCTTCATTGGCCTTGGAAGAGGCAAGCCCTAGTTGAGTTTGCGTTTCGTTAGCCTTGATAGAAGCTAGCTCTAGTTGCTTGCTGAGCTCTTCCATCTTAGTGTTTGCCGCACCAAGCTCACCTACAGCCTTAACAGCTCTTGCGGCTGCATCTTTAAATTTCTCCTCAAAGCCTGAAACAAAACCAACGGGTTAATCAATGCGGGAATAATATTAAAATTCAAATATACGGTAAAATGGGATACCTCTTGCGAGGGATTCAAACTCTTCTAATTCGCGACCCATTGCATCTTTAGTAACATCGAGAAAATCATATTTTCCAAAAGCTTGTTATAATTGGCATTGATTTGTTCAAGATGTTGTTGGCACTTATTTAATTATGCTTCATTAACCCGCAGACGATTCAATTTAGATGTACACCTTGCTACTTCTTTGTGCAGGCGAAAAATGTTTCTCTCACAATGAAGAATAGAATCAGATAAATTACAGATCATAGCTTGAGCATCCGCAAGGGATTTTCCTTTAGCATAAGCCTCTGAAGTTGAGTTGTCTCTGTCCTCAATGAGATGAGCTATGTACGAAGAAAGCTGTGAATGGTGATACGATCTGGAACGGGGAAATCCCGCAAGGATATTATGCCGCTCCACACAAAGCTTGCGGTTATCTTCTTCCAATTTATCAGATCTTGCCCCTGCCTTAGAAACGCAATCTTTAGTCCATAATAAAGTGGCATCAAACTCTACTTTCTTGCGACCCTTCTCTACAAATAAAAACCTATGCCGCGATTCTAATTCATCATACTTCCGTGTGACCAAATGATGACTATCAACAAGATCATTAAATTTTGTTTTGATCTCCACATTCTCATTATTAACTCTTACACCATGATCTCTCAACTGCGTAATTTATGATGCATCCTAGATACAAGTTCTGAATCCCCCGCTGATCCCATAAAGTAATTCAGAAACAAGTGAAATAAAATAAGAAAAAAGTAACTAGAAGAAAGAATAAAACCTTGATTCTGAAGATTAAGCAATTGTTGGTGGAGCATGTCATTTTCCCGCTTTAAACCCAAAGCATCATTTTCCACAGCCCTAAATTGGGACTCCATCCTTATGGACCGTGCTTTGAAAAATTGGTACGCGGTATGTACGGCGCTTTGACCCCGTCCAAGCTGCATAATTAAAGTTATAAATATGACTAAAAATAAGAAGAAATCAAAGGGTATAAAAACAAATAAAATACCTATAGAAGAGCTTGTTGCGGAAAATAATATACTTGTCCGTCCACAAGTGCAAGTGTTTCCGTAAGAGAAGAAGGTTCGATAATGCGGAATATGGGGTCAACAGCTTCACCTTGATCTTTCAACCAAGCATCTTTAACCACTTCGTATGGTACAGCCTCCATGCACTTTCGCAAGCGTGAGACCGAAGCGATATCTGATTTCATTGGTAAAGAATTGCTTGGAACAGATAAAAGATTCTTTGACATAAACCATTGGAAGGTTTCTTCTTCTTTTTCCAAGAAATTTGAAGCTTCTGCAATTCCCTTCCATTTACTTGTTTGCGGGAACTCCATGTTTGGCTGTACTGCATCAGCAATAGCCACACTCGCAACATTAACCATGGCAGGTCCAGTTTCTGCCATAGTATTTTTGGGCACATTACCCGCTGCACTAGTGTCCACAAACTCATCTGCTTCCGCAACATGTGCTTGCGGATCCACTTCTGTTGAAGTAATTTTAGGATCATCTTGAGTGTTGCAATCCTCTTCATCAGTTGAATCATCTTCACTTGTGGCAGCTTCAAATGGCTCATCAACGACTAAAGGAGAGAATTGAAGGAAAAAAAAAGGATCGGGAACGACAGTTTGGTGCGAGAAATTGATGGCAACATTTGAAATTTCTTCCGCAGCACCAACTTGTTTCGCAGACTCAAAGTTTGTTATTTGAGAAGGTATATTCTGCTCTTCTTCTTGTCTCTCTGGAGCGGAGCTTCCTTCACCTCTCAAGAGTAGACGACGAAGGAGAGAATCACGAATTTCTCCCTCTTCCCTGTCCGTGGAAACACGAGGTGCGCCCTTCACCTTCTTCCGACCCTATTAATGAACCGCAATAATTCATTAAATAAAATTCCTAAGGAATATTAGAATTCATCGGATTAAAAGAATACCATTTCTACAGGGGTAGCGGCCTTGCGTTTCATACCCGCGTCATCTTTTGTGCTCTCATCAGCTTGCGGCTATAAAAAAGAAGAAATTTTAACCGCCAGAGAGAAATTGTAACCATAAATCCATATATAAAGTATGGTATAAAAATAAAAAGAGAAACTTTACGTACCGCAGTGACAAGTGAAAAATTGAAACCAGTAAAATTTAACCGCTAAGGGCAGTAACCATTGAAGATGGTAAGAATATTGTAAACTACATTATCTGGGACGAACCCAAAGACCCATGTACCTTCAATAACTAGAGGGGTGCGGTACCATTTGTAGTCGTGATCCTCGCGGATTCTTTTCCTTAGAGGAAGTACTGTCCCCGGAATGTACTTCAACTTGGCATTATCAATTTCCGCTAGCAGGAGGAATCCCTCACCACCTTTGCGGCTCGGGCCAATGCTCCATTTCTTGTAATTCTTCGCGGCAATGTTGTGCGCGTAGGTAGCGTGAAAGTTCTCCACTGTGTAATGTATACGTTCCGCAAAGTTTGGAACGTAACAGGTAAAATTGGTTCTTCCTTGGCTTCGAACACTACATTCAATCATTACGCGCCACCAATTCCCATTATATTGAGTGACAGACCGCACTAAGCCTTGCTGGGATTGGTTGCGGCTGGAAAGAACCTCAAAATGAAAAGGATTTTCGCTCTGATACAAAGGAAGCTGTAGGCCCGCATCTAATGCTCCCGTAGGGATTAATAACTTGTTATTGCTGTAATCAAAACGTTCCATCATTTCAAGGGTAATTTCATCTCAACATGATCATAAAAGGAGACTTTGAATCGGCGAAGATTATGATTCCTTTTGAATTCCTCAAGGTTCACTGATTTAAAGCTACAACTTTCATGAGCCCGTTTGTTCTTGGGAGCAGGATTGTTGACCGCAACAGGAACACTTTCGGGCTTTGTAGATCCAGAAGGGCGACTTTTCGATTCAGGATAGCGAGATGACTTCCTAAACAAAGGTTGATCATCCTGATGAGAAGCATCACCAGTAACTTTGACATTATTCTTTCCAGCCATGATGTATTTCTATCTACACAGGAAAGCAAGAAAAAATAAGTTTATTACAATCAAAAGCAAGAACAAAGCAAGAAAGATGCAAAGAAAAAGAACAACAAGATGATCATCACATCAAAATGCAAATCATCCAATAATTTTCTGATCAAGAGAAAGAAGGGACCATAATAAAACAACCAACCATCAAAAAGAGAGATCAACATCATCATTATCATCGTTCATTCCAACAAATAATAAACATATAAGAACATCATCATCATCAATGATTAATCCAAAAAGGTTCAGATACAGAGATTGATAAACAAACAAGTACGAACAGGAAAAAAAAAGGATTACTTACAATGAAGTGAAAGACAGAAGAAAAATTTGTTGATTGAAAAGAGAAAAAACTTGATCCCGATTCAAGAATCCTTGATCACAGAAGTTCAGGAGAATGAAAAGGTGTTGTAGAATCTTTGAAAACTTCAAAGGAATGAAAAGCACTAAAACTTTAAGAAGAAAAAAGACAAAAGGAGTAAAGAATGGAATGAGGGAAATAATCGGCATTAAATAGGAGAAAGCTGAAACAGACGAAACCATTGAAAGCTGAAAAGGGAGAAACTTTATTAGAGAATTAATTGCCTCAAAACCGCAAACTGACAAGAACGTGGGAAAAAATATTACTGCTAGCGAGAAAATCGGAAAAAAAGTGAAACTAAGCGTGGGAAGAGAAGTTATTGCAGGTGTAAAAATAATAATAATTATTTTTCCTTTTCTAAATTTTTGCCATGTGTCAAAATTTGAAAGAAAAAAGGGGGAAATTGTGAGGGAATAAAATCCAAGATACGCGTGTCCAAAAACTATTGGAGGAGGAGCGAGTTACGATGCGACGAGAAACACTGAAACAAATCCCTTTTAAGCATTGAACTAACAGCTGCAAAGATGATAAGATTTGAACCTGACAGCATTAATGCATGATCGACACGTGGGTTGCGGGAAAGTAAGGAACACTGCTCAAACCAGATAGCCTTGCTGCCTGACCGACACCAGGTTGCGGGAAAGTCTGACACAATATATAAGTAATGATGAGCGTTGATGTATGAGGGACACGTATCAACTTTACAAGATGCGGAACAAAAAGAACTAAAAGCATGACGATTCACTTTTAAGATCTACGTGTCAGACATGTTATGATTCAAATAAGACCGCAACATTCATCCCGATCCAAAAACAATAACTTAAATACAAGACCGTCGAAGAGCTGCGGGATAACCAGTGAGAAAAGTTAATACTTACGGGAAGCATGATCAGGTCTTGCGGAAATTACAAATAAGTTTTACGGGACTGTATTTCGCACCAGACATGGATAAGAATAAATGGGTGGAAAGGCAAATTGGAGGGACCTATCAAATTGACTATAAATACCAAGCTCATAAACAGGAAAAGAGGCTGGAAAATCTAGAGAAAAATTGGACTGAAGGCGTTGAATCATAGGCAAGAGTTTAGGTATGAGATTTTGTGTAAATTTAGTTTGATTGATCCTTGATTAATATGATCATGAGTGTATAGTATGATTTTCTTTTGTAATGTTTAATGATGAATAATAAAAATACAACCGTGGATGTGTACAATTATATTGTTGAACCACGTTAAATGTCTGAGTCAATTCTTTTCAAGTTTTGATTGATTTCCGTCTTTTAAAGGTTAATATATGATGATTTTATGATATGGTATCAAACTTTTGTATGATTCAGACTATATTTGTTGTGATCCAAAGATGTTAGATTTTTGGTAATCACAGGAAGAAAGCCTGAAAAGATAGTTGTATTTTTCTTGGTTGTTTTCCTAAATACCACCAATGTTTTATTATTATATATGATGTGATAACCTAATACTAAATTGTTGTGCTTAGCCACCGCCTAAGCATGACGATATCATTTTTTATCCAATTATGTTTTCATTGCTTATAATATGCTGATCAAATAGATGCAAGTTTTCTAGTTGTAATTACCTAGTGTCGTCTGACCACTTGGAGAGCTTATATTATTCTACTTAAATTATGTTTAAAGTTTTAGGAATTCTCAGTTCTTCAGTGATGCTGACTGAAATTAGTAAGAGGAGTTAGTGATGGTTCCGGGTGGGAAGATAGGGACATGGATTCATTAGATAAAGCGGATGTATAAAATCAATATAGCATGGGAAATCCCCGTAGGTCTCACAATTCAGAAAACTGACAACATGAGTGAGTCTTATGTGATTATAAGTTCTATAAGAACTTGATATCGTTACAACTTACTTTGTTTCTTGGTGGAGCTAGATTAGCGAAATAGTAATTCAGTCAAAAGACTTTGGAATTGTAAACTTAGGACTACCTGTTGTGTAGAAGTTAACTTTTAACTATAGATCTTATGTCAATTGTAATGTTGACCACCTTAGAATGTGAATCAACTATGGCCTAGCCATCCAGGAGGATTTTGCTATCCTTCTACTTTTACATGAATAAATTATCTGGTTTATTTTTTATTTATCTTATTTTGGGTTTTTCCTCAAGACAAGAATTTTGTTTTAGTATTCTTTTCTTTAAAATTAACACCATTCTTGATTTTAGGAGATTCATACAACAGAGGTGAGAGGATGATTATCTTTCATGGTAAGTGTGAAATTTCCTCTCTGTTTTACAGGCTCCTCCATTCATAGTCGAGTAAAGGTGAACCTCGAATAAAGGTGGTCTGTTTGTGAGAGCATCAAAATTAACTTCAGACAACCAATGCGCACCAAGTAATTTTTTTTTTTGAGTTTTCTTTGATTTTGTATCCTCTGAACCATAAATAATTAAGTTAGAGTGTCAAGATTTATGTTTTATCAATAAACTATTGAGCTTTCGATCAACTTCAATTGTTCGTGGTGATGGTCAATAAAATATATATTATGTTTTTTGTAATTCACTTTAGTTAGCTGAGGCATTGATAGAAGATATGGATAAGTTAGGTTTTCTGCTTCGTCTACAATGGAATGTAAGTGCAGTCTAGAATGGCATATGGAGCAGCAAAAAATCTGCAGAAATTTATCAATTGAATTTTTATTTTTTGAAACCTGAATTAAATTACCAACAGATATAGACGTTGGTAATTGTTTAGTTGCTTTAGTTCATAAAATGAGCAATGAATATTACTGAAAGAAATAACCGCCAACAACATTTGTCGTAGGTCCCACCTTAACATGTTTTGATCGAAAAACGGATAAGCTTGACCATTCAACATTGGACACGTCAGGTTGAATCAACGTCCAAACACTATCCTGATTCAAGGTGGAATCAAGTTAGCGCCATATGATTTACCACTAGACGCCAAACGGTTTGGCGCAGAAGATTGAAACTATTAGATTTTAAAGTTTAAAGAAAATCTGATGGTGGATAATAGAAACGTCCATAAGTAACATAATCATTGATTTTAACTTCTAACATAAAATCTAATGGCTCAAATTTAAAGATCCAAATGATTTGGCATAAAACAAAATTTGGCAGTGCCAAACCATTAGGCCCCACAGAGTTGATTCCAGATTGCCTTCAAGAAATCCCTTGAACGTAATCTTGAATCCACACTTTTCGTCATAATTTTTATTGTGAATCTTGAACCATGATAAGCTTTAAATTCGATTTATCAATTGCTCTAATAAAAATAAGCAACGCTTAAAATATGTTAAAGCAACACATATATAAGTTGTTTTAATTAAATAAAGCAACGTTAATACCAGTTGCACAATTTGTTGCAAAATTTGTTACGCCCTATTCCCAACGGATATAAACGTTGCTTAAATTTACTTCTACGTTAATATCCGTTGCAAAAAGGTCAAAGTGACGTAGTAGTTTAAATAGATGTTGTAGATCCTACTTGTCTCAAAATGCAGAATAGTCTCTTAGATTTCCAAGCAGGTAAATTTTGGGGCGTTACACAATGCTTGCAGAAAACATGAAATTTTCGTATGATAGTGGAACCAAGAATGCATATACCCATCCCTTTCTACCAAGATTTCTTTATGTAAGTCGGCAGCTAGATCAACGTCTCCCAACACCCGAGCAAAGAGACCATATTGGTTATTCAAAATGTTATCATCTTCTTTCATTGGAGTATCCACGACACTAGAGATTTCAAAAAGTGATTTCTTTCACCAATATTCATGCCCTAAGTCATATAATCTAATCCAAACATGAGCAAGTGTCTGATACTGCTTCTTAGGGCTAAAGTATGGTATCCAAGTATGAAGATCAATCATACCATGATCTAAATGAACGACTCTGATGAGTGTGTAAAACACGATGTACTTACATCTAAATTTATATTTACTAGTTTATTTTATTATACATATTTAATAATTTTTTTAGATTTACAGTATTTGGTAAATAAAATTTGATTGGACTAAAATACGATACTTTGGTCGTAAATTAAACGATCAGAAGCCAACCTAAATTCCTCGACCGACTATATCAAGATACTGGTTTTCGTAATTTGGTATTCGTGTTTAGTGGACCAATAATCTATCTCACATATAACCGAGACTGGGTACATTATATATATAATTTCATGAAAATTTCTTTAGTTGTGGTTAAAAGCTGAATCAAGCTCGAATTCTAGAGCTTCTGGTCCCGTAAGAGAATATATAGACCAATAGAAATCTTTGTTTTTTTTACACCACCCGTTTTTGGAATTCTACTTAGGTGATCAATATATATATATATATCTCTAGCATATAAAATCTTCTCCACAAACCCTATCATCTTTTTCTCAGTCGTTTCCTCTCTTCTCCTCACCGTCTCTTTCTCTCTCTTTTTTCCTCTATATTTCTTCTTCCTTCACTATATACTGTGTTCAGATTGTTAATTTTTTAATTCTAATTGTTTGGTTTATTTTTTATAGGTGCGATTTCGGATGAAGCTCAATTGACTCTAACCCTTTTTATTTCTCTATACTTATAAATATTTTTCTTTTTTGCATTTTTCCATCCCTCTCCATTTTTCTCCATTTTCAGACTCCCAAAGAGTTTCTCTTTTCTGGGTATCCCTCCCTATCTGGAATTGAATTTGTAATTAATCAAATCAGATTTAAGGTTCGGTTTCTCAATCTGGGTTTACTTTCAAAAAATGGGTCTTATTCTTAATTAATCTGTATGATTTATATATCTAATATGTTAATGGTGTTTTTAGATTAGATTAGATCTATTATGTGTATGGATTTTTCTTATGATGGTTGGTATTTGATTTACCGGGGGTTGTTTATGTTTCATCTCTGAAGCCATTGGATAAGTAAAGGTGTGTTTCTGGATTTTTTTGGGCAATGCTCTTGGAGATTCAATAAGTTCTAATCTTAAAACAAACAAAAGATATTTTGTTTGAGTGCTCTGAAATAGTAAAATCTGCAATCAATTTTCTCTGAAGATTTTTTTTTCCTGATTTAATCGGATGAAATCACTTTATTTTTTATTTGAAGGTTAGGTTTACTTATTATTTGAATTCTTAGATATGGGTTTTAATGATTTTTAGCATAATCATTGTTTTATTGGATAATTGGGAAAATACCCCAAAAATACATACCCCGTTGGGAAAATTCCCCGCAAAAAACAAGTTCTGGGAAACTACCCCACTGTCTAGTTTTCCATCCAAATAGTCAATACCACGAGATTGACCAGTCAATATCTCATCTGACGAGATTTCGTATGCGGATAAAATTATCAGATTACCCTTGCGTACTTTAATCCCTTAGATGGACCACGTGTGTGGATCTTGTTTGAACACGTGGAAAATTAGATATCTTGCACGTATCTAGGTAATAAGACACGTACCATATGACGAGATCATCTTCTTTCCCTTTCATTTTTTCTTTTCTCTACAGGCAGAAGAACCCTAACCTAACCAGAAACGAGTGCAAAAAAAGGCGATTTGTTGATCCTTTTCTTTCTTCAAATCAGTAGATCGAGTCAGGGTTCATCTTCTTTCCCTTTCATTTTTTCTTTTCTCTACAGGCAGAAGAACCCTAACCTAACCAGAAACGAGTGAAAACAAAAGCCGATTCGTTGATCCTTTTTTTTCTTCAAATCAGTAGATCAAGTCAGGGTTCATCTTCTTTCCCCTTTTATGTTTTCTTTTCTCTACAGGCAGAAGAACCCTAACTTAACCAGAAACGAGTGAAAAAAAGGCGATTCGTTGATCCTTTTCTTTCTTCAAATCAGTAGATCGAGTCAGGGTTCATCTTCTTTCCCGTTCATTTTTTTCTTTTCTCTACAGGCAGAAAAACCCTAACCTAACCAGAAACGAGTGAAAACAAAAGCCGATTCGTTGATCCTTTTCTTTCTTCAAATCAGTAGATCGAGTCAGGGTTCATCTTCTTTCCCTTTTATATTTTCTTTTCTCTACATGTAGAAGAACTCTAACTAGAAACTAGTGAAAACGAAAGCCGATTCGTTGATCTTTTTCTTCAAATCAGTAGATCGAGTCACTCACAATTGTAGTTATGATTACTATTACAGAGCTATTAACAGCATAAACAAGTAAGTAAATTGAAACCCAAGACTTCTATTTCCCCAAATTACATTATTAACTATGTTAATTTGATTTTGTGTGAAAATTGATTTCTAGGGTTTTCAAAAATTGGGGTTTTTTCTGTTTTGTATATAAATTGGGGGTTTTTCTGTTTTTGGAATGTAGTATGAACATGATTAACAAGCAATGCATTTCGATTGATTAATTTGATTTAATTATGGTTGATTTTTAATTTTCTGAAATTGGTTATTTTTTCTTAAATTAGGGTTCACTGAATATTACAGAAGGAAGAAGAAACAATTGTGTAAATTGAAACCCAAGACTTCTATTTACCCAAATTACATAATTAACTATGTTAATTTGATTTTGAATGAAAATTGATTTTTAGGGTTTTCAAAAATTGGAGGTTTTTCTGTTTTGTTCACAAATTGGAGGTTTTTCTGTTTCTGGATGAAATTGAATATAGTACGAACATGATTAACAAGCAATGCATTTCGATTGATTAATTTGATTTCATTTTGATTGATTTGTAATTTTCTGAAATGGGTAATCTTTTTCTGAAATTAGGGTTCACTGAAGATTTAGGAAGGAAGAAGAAAGGGATCAAGCAATGCATCGCGATAAATAGTAGGGTTTCTGATTTGGGGAATTTCTAAATTAGTGGTTTCTGTTGTGTGTAATTAGTGGTTTCTGTTGTGTGTAATTTGGGGAATTTCTATATTAGTGGTTTCTCATGTGTTTAAACAAGAAAAATGTTGTTTGTTAATCTGGACTGGTTGTTTAGTGTTGTGTGTTTTGAAAATGAATTTCTGTCATATGCTCTAATTTTTGTTTTGTTTTATTTTCTCTTACAATGTCATATGCTCTACAAGAAAATTTTTGTTTGTTAATATGATGTGGTTGTTTAAGTGTTGTGTGTTTTGAAGATGAATTCCTGTCATATGCTCTAATTTTTGTTTTATTTTGTTTTTTCTTACAATGTCATATGCTCTGTCATATTCTCATCCAGATGTTATGCATGTTTGTTATATTATCCACTTTAATTAGGGTTTCTGATTTTTGTTATGTTTTTATGCTACTACGGTTTTGAAAAGGATTTTTTGTTTAATTGTTGTGAATGGAAGACATGAGGCTAGAAAACTTTATTGTGATGATGTTGCTGGCCAAGATATTTGTTTTAGTAAGTTTAAAGAAATGATAAGGATTAGGTTGAGAGGAATTGATGTTATACTACCATCAATAATTTTATGGGATAATTATGAAATTAAATCTGAATTAGACTTTTTTGATATGTGGGGAAATGCTGCAGAAGATGAGGTTGGGTATGTTTCACTAGGACTTTCTGTTTTAGGTTGTAGTCAAACTGTTAGTGTTCAGAAATCAGTGGAGTTTCTACACCAAAGAAAAAAACAGTTTGTAATCCAAAGGTGATAGTTAGGAAAAGTCCAAGATTAGAAGAAAAGTCTAGATTTGATGGAGATAGTGATATTTTCAGTACCCAATCTAGTGTTGCTGATAATCAAGAAGGCAGCAGTAAAGCAAAGAAAAAAGTTAGTGTTCAACTTAAATTGGATGATGATGATGAAGACTTCTTAATAGAAGCATCTACACAAGCTAGTATTGTTGAGGAGGTACAAGTGAATCTTCCAAATGAAGCTTTGGATGAATGTCATCCAGATGATGATCCAAATATTCATTACGTAGAAAGTGAAGATGAAGGAGACAAAAAAAGTTATTCAGAATGGCTAAGAGGGCATCTTAGAAAGGAAGATGTCCAAGGTGGTAAGTGTTTACTTTCTATTTTTATTTATGCATAATTTTGTAGATCTTAATGCTAACATATTATCCTTTGGGCCTGCAAAGGATGATGGGCCTGCAAAGAATGATGGGCCTGCAGAGAATGATGGTCCTGCAGAGAATGATGGGCCTGTAGAGAATGATGGGCCTGTAGAGAATGATGGGCCTGCAGAGGATGATGGGCTTGCAGGTTATGATGGGCCTGCAATTGATATGGTGGCATGGGAGAAACAATTTGGTCAATATGTAAAGGACCCAGGTGATTTGACAATGGAGAATGAAGATATTCCTGAAGCTTCTCCTGGTGAATTTTGTAAAGGAATGGCATTTGAAGATAAAAATGCTTTCTTAAGGCATTTAAGGGAGTATGCAGTGTTAGATCATAGTGTGTATAAGTTGAGGAGGTCAGAGCCTTGTAGAATGCATGTTGAGTGCAAGAACAAGCAAAATGAGGGTTGTATGTGGGAAGTTTGTGCAAGGCAAGTAGTTAGTGAGGCTACTTTCACAGTCAGGAAATGCAACTTGGAGCACAAATGTATTGGTAGTGGAGACCCAAATAAAAATCCAAAGTGCAATTCTAGATTTGTAGCTGACCATTTGAAGAAGACATTGAAACCTTGTGATGGGATTCCAAAGCCTAAGCAAATACAAGACTTCTTAGTTTGGAGTGACCTAAATACATAAATCCCTTATTGGGTTGCTTGTGAGGCAAGGGTATGTAGTTCACTTTTATTGTTTTCTTTGATTTCTTTTAATTATTTCTAACTGTTTTTTATCTTTCTTTGTTTGGAGGTGCATCTGCTTCAAGACCAAAATGGAAGTTATGAACACTCATACTCAATTATTCCTAGTCTTTGTCAAGTGGTTACAGAGTTGAATCCAGGGAGCATTGCCTACTTCACTTACACCACAGATGAGAAAGGAAATAAATTTAACAGTGTCACAATATCCTTCCATGCTCAAACACAAGGCTTTAATGAAGGTTGTAGGCCAGTTATAGGGTTGGATGGTTGTCACTTGATTGGAAAATTTGGTGGTGTTCTACTTGCAACCACTGCTTTGGATGGTGAAAATTATCTTTTCCCACTAGCAATTTGCATTTGCAGGAATGAGAGTAAGGAAAACTGTTACAATTTTCCGAAAGATTTGAAGCCTAAGATTATAAGTAGACATGGATTGACATTTATATCTGATAGACAAAAGGGACTTCTAGAATCTGTTGTAGAATTGTTCACAGAAGCCAATCAAAGATACTGAGCAAGGTAATGGCTTCAAAACATTCTTAAATACTTTTCATATATTTATCTCCTGATTTAATATGTTTTTTTTGATACTCCAGGCACTTATACAAGAATTTTTTGACCAAGGGATTCAAGGGTCCAATGCTAACAAGTCTAGCATAGAATTCTGCCAAGGCCTACAAAAAGTCACATTGGAAGGTTATTTTTGCAGTGTGATATTTATGAAGTTTTGTTTGTTTTATGATGTGTTTTGTTTCCACTAATCTCTATTACTTAATGTTTAGGTGCATATGGATGCTTTAAAAGAGGCAGATATTGCTGCATACAACTATCTAGACAAAATAGATCCACAATCCTGGGCAAGATCTTGGTTCCCACTTGATTCTGCATGTGAGCATATTAACATCAACTTTTGTGAGTCCTTCAATGAAATATGTTGCAACATTAGAGATAAGCATGTGACTAAGATGGCCATAATGTACTGTCAGTTGGTCATGGGCATGTATGCTAAGAGAACTGCACTTGCTGCAACATGGAAGGATGGTAATCTAGTTCCTGCAGCACTTACTCTAATTAGTAAGATGAAAGATTTCATAGGGAAGTATCACTCTAAACCTGCACAAATGCTGAAAATGTATGAGGTTACTAATATAACATCAAAGAAAGTTTTCACAGTTGATATTGTATCCAAAACCTGCACTTGTGTCCAGTGGCTGCTGAGGGAATTCCCATGTTAGCATGTAGTGTGTGCATTGGTCAAACTGAGACCAAACTGGGCCCTGTAAGTACTTTTATGTTGTTGAGTTTTTAGTTGACATAAATGTTTTTGATTTTATGAAATAAATGGTCTGTTTAATGTTTACATGTATTGTAGTAAATACTACACTATGGAGTATTATAAGACCACATATTCATTCTCAATAACTCCATTAGATGACAATACAGAGGACTTCCCCAAGGTATGCTTTTAATTTAAAACTTTTTTTTAAGAATCTTTTATGCTTTTACTATTTTAACCTTAGGTTTTGTCTTTACATCTATATAAAGAATACAAACCTTTTATCATTCATTTATCTTTCTTATCCTCTAGCTTTCTTTTTCTTCAACAGCCACAAGTTGATATCATCCACCCAGATTGATGAGAGATCCAGGTAGACCCTGTGTGAATAGAAAGTGGTCTTGGAAAAAGAGTGACAAACAAAAGAAGCCTAGACATTGTAGTAGATGTAGTGGATTTAATCACAACAAATCTACCTTCCAAGGTGGAGATGTTGGATCTAACCCTAAGAAGAAAGGAGCAACAACTGAATGTCAGATTGATGGTGAGTCATTTGTTAAAAAAGTTGTAGTTCAAAGAGGATTAGGAAGAAATATGCAGCATCTACTTCAACTGCAGCTACAACTTCCTCTTCAAAAAGGACTGCAACCACTACTTCTTCTTCTGCGGCTGCTGGGACAAAGAAGAAAGCAAAGGGTGAAACTTCTAGAAATATCAATGTGAAAAAATTTCACTGCAGGTTCAGGTTCAGGTTCACATGTGAAAGTTAATTTTAAACAATCATTCAACACTTCAGATCCCTCTTCCAAAAGTCAAAGAAAGACCAAGGTTTCATATGATGTTTAATTTTTTTTTTCTCTCCTTGGATTGTGTTGTTTTGATTTTTGAACATTTGGTGATCTTTTAGACATTGGTAATGATAATAATTGTGTCTCTTTTTAGAGACAACTTGTAATAGATATTACTTTATTTTGAGAATCTTATGTGTTGGATCCGTAATTAAGCATATCTGCTTATCTTTTATGTGTGTGTGTTTGTATTTTTTTATTTTTTTTTTTATGTTTTAGTGGTTTGCAGGTGGATTTGGGTCTTATTTATTGGGATTGAACAAGAGAAAGGTATACAGGCAATCAGTTGTATGAATGAATGCATTTCTTTTTGTTATGTTTTGTTGGGATTTTAGCTTTGGTTCCTCTTAGAAAGGTATACAGGCAATCAGTGTGTTATAAGTCTGGGTGCATGTTGTTTTGAATCTATTGAACCTGTGGACTTAAACAGTTTTAAATATCCACCGTTCATTCATTGAGGCTGCCACATATCGAAATCCTGTGAACTTATAAGTAGAGGACACGTTAGCCATTTCTACAAAAGGTGTGGGTATATTTACACAGTTGTAAATCCTCACCGTTCATTCATTGAGGCTGCCACATGTCTACATCATGAAAAAAGGGTAATTTTGTCTAAAGTCCCGCGTGTGTGAACACACATGTGTTCCTAGTTTGATTACTTAACACCATTTGGATGGAAAACTAGACGGTGGGGTAGTTTTCCAGAACTTTTTTTTGCGGGGTATTTTTCCAACGGGGTATGCATTTTGGGGTATTTTTTCAATTATCCCTTGTTTTATATGTTCACATATATAATTTATACATTTATGAACAAAAAACCTACTTTTTTGTGTTTATATATGCAAATTGTACGAATTTATATATTAAGAATTTTTGTAGTGCCTCATTACCATCACTCACTAGAGATATAGGAAGGTGGTGAAAGGTGAGACCCATCAACAAGAAAAATATTTAAACCCAAAAGATACAATTTATCCCCATCATTTTTACCTCACCGTTCCGGTTGTTCCCATCGGTGTCAGCGTCTCTGAAGCAGTGTAGTCCATACCGGCCGGTACGGCCGGTATACTGCTCGTTTTACCTGTTTCGGCCGAAAAGCGAAACGAAATCCGATATATCAGTAAACGGTATTTAACCGAAAAATTCGTTCGGTACGGCCGGTATGGACCGGTACGGCAGATTTTCTATTTTTTTTCTATTTTTTATTTATTTTTAAATAAAAAAAAAAGATAAAAAAGAAATTATCCTTGTTTTAGGGTTTCCAATTGTTACTCATATTTTTTTTATGGCATTTTAGAATTGTATATGCATATGATAATATCTATAATTAATCTAATGATCTTGATTAGAATTGTAATATCCTTGTTTAATTAGCATTTTAGACGATGAAATTTGAAGTTGTTCTTGTTTCTCTTATATAAACTAGATAGTCACCTAAATTGGAGAATGTATATATCAAAGATATTGAGACTCAAAAGATTAGATCATCCAATGCAGTCGATTTCAACATAATACAAATGACCCTTGCACGCGCCAAAATACAAACTATTCTTAATCGTTGTTTTATCTGGCATCGGCACAGCTCCAATTAATTCTCTATCAATATCGAAATAAACCAAAGAGTCATGGACTTTATGCCAATTCAACAAACCATTCCAGTACATACCACAACCATAAATATTAGTTAAACTACATGAAAAAAGTGTACCTGCTCATCTTAGCTCTCATTCCAATTCCGGATTCCTATGAAAAATTGGAAGAATCATATTAACAAATAATGAACTCACATATCCAACAAACCATTAAAAAACATTTCTACAAAAATTTCTCCAAATAATATCAAACAATGAAACCCCAAAATCTTAATAAAACATAACATCATGACCAATACTCAACAAAAACATGAAACCTAAACTCAAGAAAAAAATTAGAACAACTATTCTAATAGGGCATAAATACCCATCATCAATAATTACAAATAAAATCAAATAGAAGTGATGCATATGTTATACATGTAGATCCAACTTAACCTGAAAGTCTTTTACATAAAAAAAATAGAAAAATAATTAAAACCCTAACATCATACTTGATTAGTCGGAGGAGAAGTTGCTTCTGAAATGGAGAATGAGTCGGAGGAAATATGCTTCTGAAATGGAGAAGTTGTTTCTGAAATGGAGAAATCTGAAACCCTTCGTGTTGATTCAGAAGAAACTCAGCGAGGTTATGTAGAAATGGAGAATGAAAACTGAAAAGCTGGTGGAGGCGGAGGCATAGGAAGTTCTGTTGCTGAAAAGTGAAAAATGAAAGAGATTAGGATTTAGGGTATGAGTCTTATGACTTTATATATTAAGGATAATGAAGGTTTAGATTAGATCTATCAAAATCTAGATCAACGGTCCTAAATAGTCGGTTTTCCATGGCATAACGGTTCGGTTTTTGGCTAAACCAAAACCGAAACCGTGACTGCCGGTTTCCATACTTTTTTTCCATAACCGTTCCGTTAACAAACGTTTCGGTTCGATTTTACCCTATTCAGTTCGGTTTTGTCAGGTTTCCGTAAAAACCCGTTACCATGTACAACCCTACCTGTCACTGTTTCGAGGTTACCATCATACAATACCACAGTTTTTTTTAGTTCGTGTACACCAACTCCCTAGACGTTAACATCTTACTTTTGTTTACATGAGAACTTTTCTACATAATGAAAGCATGAAACTGGTTGGTATTTAGCTCTAGGTATGCAGTATCTTCACTCTCAATGGTTGATGCACTCAGATCTTAACTCAAAGAATTTGTTACTTAATGACGAAATGCGAGTTAAAGTGGCCTTTTACCTCATGTCTTGAAATACCACCGAAGCATCAAAGTGTAACAAAACTTACTTTTGGATGGCACCAGAGATGATCTAGGAGAAGCCGTGTACAGAAAAAGATTGGTGTCTATAACTTCGATATTGTGTTTTGGGAGCTCACTGTAGCCTTGCTCCCGTTTCAAGGATCACTCCTGTTGAGGCTGCATATTCGCTGTCGTAGAAAAGGTAAAACTACTTATATATACCACTTGATTTTTTTTCTCGGTTGGTACGGTATATTGAAATTTATATCTATCTTGATATGTTAGTGTGTTAGGTTGCTCTTAGAAACACCTGTTATATTGTATTATTTGGATCTTCGTAGTTTTTTTAATATTGTTATGATGTTTATATTTTACTAGGCACATTAGTTGATAGTTGTTCGATCATATATCCTTCAACAACTGATGATGATGAAGCATATGAATGGATAATTCAATATTAACTGGAAAAGAAAGGTATAAGTAACTTTTTTTTTTGAAATCCATGTTTTCTTTGCTGCATCTACGAATCGTCTCTCTGTATATATTTGCCATTAAGATTTTAAATTTTATGTTTACGATATTGCACCTAACAATCATAGCCATCTCCTGGAGTCAGACATTTTGAATCACATTTGGTTTGCATTGATAAAGGTGATTCAGGTATGGCATTGTATAAATTTACTAGTCCATCTCCGAAAAACGCGTGACTTTCCCCCATAAGGATAACCTATTAAAGTTGTCTTCTTATTATGTGAGAAATGTGTAATAGTTTCAAATAACGTTTTAGAATGTATTTGTATATTGACATTAATTAGAATTCTTAAGAATCAAATTCGTTCTTAGAAAAAGTAAGAACTTGGATCAAATCCCTTGAGCATCGAATAACTGATTTCATTAAGAATAAAGACTCCCTTCAGGAAATAAGGTCCATACAACGCATTTTGGAGTTCCTCGATTTAAAATATTTTCTCACTAAACTCAACATTTTGGAGTTCCTCGATTTAAAATATTTTCTCACTAAACTCATGTTTGATTCACTCAAGTCATTTTCATGTACTTGATTGCTTTCTATGATTGTCTAACAGAATAAATTTCTTGCCACATTCCTGCATTTTGAATATAGTCAATATGTATGGTTGAAATCTCTAAAACCTAACGTTTTTCATTTTTTTGGGTTGTATTTTGTTTCAGGCATTAAATTTTTTAGGCAATTGTGGGATCAACAGATTTAGTGGAGGGTTGGAAAAATGAGTATAAAGAAACACATATATATCTTGGATTGATTGGAGTATTGAGCATTACAGAGTAAACTCATCATCTATTTTCCGCATGTTTATAACGTGTTCACGTAGCTGTGTTTTTAGTTTGTTCCATCTAAGATCAGTATTTTGAGTAGCTTGACTTTTACCATTTTAGACCAAAATATCATCTCTTGATATTCCAATTTGAACTTCATTTTTAGGTTTTTCCTAAATTGTAAATTTTAATTTGCTAATTACTAATTTTTGAAGAGCTTCATCAGATAAATAACATCAGAAATAACCCTTCCTTGAGCTTGAAGAGCTCTTAGAAGAATGTAACTTGGATGTAAATCATGTTTATCTATGAAATCCTTTCGCATGGAGGATTGTTTGTTATAAAAAGTTTGAACATGTGGCCAAGTAAATTAACTTAACTGCATATAGAGTAGATATACAACTTTTGAAAGAAGAGAGTTGGGTCGGTTTCATTAATAAGAAACTTGGATTGTCAAATCCTAATCAATGAACAAAGCCACCAAATCCGAGTACAATTGAACTTTTATCTTGGACAATTGAGCCTGAACTTTTATTTTGGACAATTGAGCCTGTACAACGCACGGGCCAACAGCTAGTACATTAAAGAATGGCTTGGAAATCAATTTCAATGAGAAAAACGACTAAAAAGAGATTTGTGAAATATGGGCTTTTGTAAACGGACCAGGTGTTACAGAGTGTCATAAAAATGCTGCAAGCAAAAATTAAGAAGGCAGAAATATGCCGCGAACCAACATGATAGTTTCAAAGGAAATTAATTGAGAATGACGACAAAGAAGACTGTTTTCATCTGTGTATACGTCATATAAATGAGAACTAATACCAACTGTGAGATACGAGTATTATTCTTTCATGGATTAATTTGGAGACCTTTTATTATTCAAGAGAGTAAACTATATATATATATATATATGTAAAAAACTACCAGCTGGTGATCTTGTACTTACCATGTAGCTTGTATTTCAATGTATAGTAATTGAATGTGAAGATCTGGAGAAGATTATTAGGATATGGCATTTGATGAGTATAAATGGAGAGATAATGCAACACGAAGGGAGAGTTCATTTTGGAGTCCGGTGTATGAACTAGTTTAGTATCAGTATGAGTTCATTTCATTTTAAATTCTTTCCTTATCTTTTTATTTTCTTTTATAATAGAATAATCTCTCCACTAAAACTACAGATAAAACCCTATTATGTGTTAGAGATCTTATTTTCAATAATATTTTTTTTGTCACATATTCTTGTTCGTTAACTATAATCGTTTTATTCATATGTTTTTATGTTTGATTACGTTACAAATATTATGTAATTAGAGACAAACATCTAAATGCATAGGACTATTAAAAATTTGAGATTTTAACTAGTTTAAATATATTATTTTTTATGTCTTAAAATAGTCTTGAAACAGTATGAAAAATGTTGTTGAGAATTCTTTTAATATTCTTTCATGCATAATAATGGTGGAATGTAAAAAAAGGTTAATTGGACTTTAGTACTTGAGTTTTTTCCAACATTAGGATTTGGTCTAACTTTTAACCAACTTAGAGTTTGGTACCTGAAATTGATGTTGACTTAGGTTGACTCGGTTAAATCTTAAATTATGTTTAAAAATTATTAAATAAAATGAAATTATTAGACAAATTTACTATTATAACCTTCACTATCATAACATTTACAAAATAATGTTATCTTCTCATCCTCTCTGCACCACACCCATCACCGCCGCCACCACCATCACTTTCTCGGTCTCTCTTTTTCCCATCACCAATACAACCACCATCATAACCACCTTGTCACCTCCTCTCCATTTTCTCTTTACTCTTTTTTCTTCTTCTCTCTCTAAAACCTCACCGATGATGTTTTTTTTATAGTGGTAAGAAAAGTTCGTTCAAGACTTATGAAGATTTGGATTTAAACCTAGTTCTTAAGACTAAGAATAGCAAAATTCAAATAAAATTGATAACAAGATTGAGAGAAAACTGAGGCTAAGATTCCACTATTTTCCAATTTTTAAAGTGATTTAATTCAATAATTATAATTATGCAATTCTTAAGTTTAATTTGATTCTAAATATTACAACAAGTATATTTTTAAAATAACAATTGTATAACGAAAGCATGGAACATCAAAAACCTAAGCCAAGCATGTACCATCAAAAGAAATCAAAATTGTTTAATAAAAATCATTAAATCAATTTTTAACCAAGGCAAATAATCATAAAAGAATTGTATAAATTAATTAAATAAATATTACCACATAATTTTTAGAAAAATAGCTTCCTCCTTCACCTCAGCAATGGGGTTTAGATCCTCATATTAATCACTTGCTCAAAATTATGGTTCATGGCTCAAAGTGTTTACAAATTATGAAAAGGAGAAAAATAAAGAAAACAGTGAGTTTGCAACGTTTATAGGCTTTACAGACTCACTGTTACAGAGCAAGGCTGAAGATAAACGTTGCAGATGCTAAGATATCCGTTGCAGATGGGTTGAAGAAACCGTTACAGCTGAAGATAAATGTTGCAAAGAAGAAAATATCTGTTGCAAATGGATGAAAAAACCGTGGCTGAGAGGTTGAAGAAACCGTTGTCGTAGCCTCTGTTCTTTGTGTTCTTCAGTAGCAGCAAAGAAAAAATCTTTTGAATGATTTTTTCTCCCCTTTGTTCGTATTCTGAGCTCTCCCCCACACTCTCTATGTTCTCTGTGACCCTCGGAACTCCTTTATATACCCATAACACCTCCAAATCTTCTCCTTTAATTCTCACAGAATTCTCTTTAAAAGAGAATAATCTTCGGTAAAATCTTCTCTCGCTGTCTGTTGATTCGACCAGGATTATTCTTGATGTTTCTTTCCTAAACAAGGAAGTTGTTTCCTTATAAGACTTAAGAATAAAATCTCAAAGAATATCTTCTTTAATTCAAACTATCGAGAAAAAAAACTTTCCATTTTCACGCAAATTTCACGAGACATTGTAGGTATTTTCGAGTTTACAAATTGTGTACACTTCTACTAAAATAGCAAGAAGATATTCAGGTCTTGGAAACTCGAAAATGACCTACCAAAATCGAATTTAGTTTCTCACAGGTTGAAAAGATAGTTCCCGCCAAAAATGTTGTTTGAATCGTGAGGAAGAAGGGTGTAACACCCGCAATTTTCGCATGACGCTACTCAGGGACGCGTCATGACCTGGGATGAAGCTTCACCCTAAGCTTATAAAGCTCACTTAGGATTGCATCAGGGTGTGGATGACTGGACCTCGTATCATAGTGCTAATGCACTATTATGTCGTGATGCATGATTGAGAATGCATCACTGAACCAATGTTGCATACCGGAGAATGCATCATAGTTCTAATGGACTATTATGACGTGATGCATGATTGAGAATGCATCACTGAACCAATATTACGTATCCGAGAATGTATCATAGTGCTAATGCACTATTATGCCGTGATGCATGATTGAGAATGCATCACTGAACCAATGTTGCGTATTCGAGAATGCAATATAGTGCTAATGCACTATTATGCCGTGATGCATGATTGAGAATGCATCACTGAACCAATGTTGCGTATCCGAGAAGGTAGTATAGTGTTAATGCACTATTATGCCGTGATGCATGATTGCGAATGCATCACTGAACCAATGTTGCGTATCCGAGAATGCATCATAGTGCTAATGCACTATTATGCTGTGATGCATGATTGAGAATGCATCACTGAACCAATATTGCGTATCCGAGAATGCATCATAGTGCTAATGCACTATTATGTCGTGATGCATGATTGAGAATGCATCACTGAACCAATATTGCATATCCAACAATGCATCATAGTGCTAATGTACTATTATGCCGTGATGTATGCCCGATAATGCATCACTAGAAAATGCAGTAGATGAACGTCATATATCTTCCTTATATCCACTTGTATAAATACAAATAAAACATATATAGGGAGGATGTGTTGGTTGGAAATCGATGATGCTTAGTTATGCTAACCAAGAAGTGAAATAGCCTTAGCTATGCTAACCAGATGGCGGTTTAGCTTACCTTGCCAACCAGTTAGCGAATTTTCCTAGAGGTGCCAACCAGTTGGCGTTTTTGCCTAAGTGCAGTTGATGGATGTCACTTCCCTTTATTTTATTTATTTGTAAAAATGCGAATAAAACATATATAGGGAGGGAGCTTTTCTTGAATGTGCATGAGTGGTAATGCACATATATATGCGATGTGGCCTATACGTTGGAGCATACTTGATGCTTAAGCATCAATATGCTTATAGCTTAAACGATAAAGCTTGAATGTGAATGAGCGGGGTAATGCACATATATATGCGATGTGGCCTATACGTTGGAGCATACTTGATGCTTAAGCATCAATATGCTTGTATCTTAGCCATAAAGCTTGAATTATGCGAAAGAATCATTCAATCGTGTTGCGTACTCGAGAATGCATATTTGCATAGTAAATAACCATAGTTATGCACAAGCTAGTGCATACCTGCGAAATTCCTTCGGCGTATACGGTCTAGGCTTTGCTTGGCCTTTGGCCTTGCGATGAAGTTGGAATTGATGTTGATTTTTCCTTAATAGGCTTAAGTTGTTTGTTCCTTTCGAATTGACATTTTTGATGAACTAAGGTCATGCTTGATCCCTTCAAGGTACGGGTTGGGTAAGTAGGGAGCCGCAATGCAATGCATTAAGGTGCAACATCCCGTCGCTCATATCATCTAATTTGGGAGATGTTTGCGACGTTTTGGTAACTCACATCATCTGGCTTGGTAATGCTATGCAAGAGATGATTGTTACCGCACTTGATGAGCTAGTTGCATCATATTTGATGGATTTTCATACTTCCTATCAAGCTATACGGTATGAACGGAATATGCCTGGTTGCTGCGCTCTTGACATGAGAAAGATCAGTGCACGCATTCAGCGCTTAGTCGAAGTACAGTTGATGAAGCAAAAAATTAGGCTTGAAATGGCCTAGGTGCTAGTCCAAGGTATGAGTAGGCCTGGACAATGCTCATAAGTGTGTGATGCATGCCAAAGGCATCCCTATTCGCTTGTATAACCTTCATCCCTTAGCAGAACAAGGGTGAGTTCGAATGATGTGGAAATACGTTTCGAGTATAATGCTTACAAAGCATGCTTGGAAAGGCAAATCTACTTGCATTTTTCAGCGAGAAGTTAAGCTTTAAGGTCCGGTTACTATCTTTCAAGCCGCGCATCGGGGGGTTCTGGCTTGTCCAGCGCATAGCGCCGGAGGCGGAATTTCACGGTTCGTGGCAAAGGGGGTGCCCCTATCCATTGTGCGGGTGCCTTTATAACTTTTTAAGCCATTTTTACACAAGAGTTTATTCTTCAAAAATACCTACAAATAGAATAAAAATAATAATATTAATACAAAAATTATGAGAAAGCAATATAAATATGAGAACAATTAAGACACCAAAACTTGTCTATCAAATACCCTCAAACTTATTATTTGCTAGTCCTTGAGCAAATCTAATCTATAAAATAAAAATCCTAACTCACTTTTGCAGGCATCACGATTGCACACTTAGCGTGTGCAATAAGCCTTTAAACCCTTAGGTGTCCCTAAAGGACGAGTTTTGTCTCGTGAGGGTTTACAAAGACATATACAGACAAAACATTCACTCCAAATTCTAGCTACCTGTGAACGATTGAGGATAGACACTAAACAAGCTATTTAGTCGGCATACTAAATTCGCCTATAAGAATCATTACCCTATATGAGTCTAGTTGTTGTACACGAGTTTGCACTTAGTGTACCAAAATTCATATAAGAATGCAAAACTCTACTCAAATAATCATCAAACATTTCAAAAACTAAATGGAAATTATCAATATTCACATTGCCCAGAATCAATCAAATTCAAAACATGGATAAATTAGAAGATGCATATAGAAGTAATGAATGATGCACATGTTGACTAAGGTGAACGGTGTTTCCCATATCTATCTGAAGATCACTGGCAGGATGACTCCTAATGGATTGAGATACCTCCCACTGGTCTTAATCCTTATACTAATACCGAGTCAGTTGGTATATACAAGGGTTCCAGCGGTCGATTTATAAAACAATTATCTTTATTAAATGTACTAACAACATGATTTGATCAATTTGAATCCAAGTGCATGCTCCTTATCAGCATCTTACATGATAGTTCCCATGGATCATGTGTTCCACGCTTGCTTCGGAGGCGGAGACAGGGAGAACATACACATATTGCTATCAAAGTTTCAATACTCAATTTATTTTTATTTATTTTTGGAAAAATAGTCTAAATAATACAATAATGGGGCTTGATCTCAAACACTCTACATCATCCTGGAGGTGATAACAATTCGATATTGGTGCCCTACCAAATCACTTAGAGAAACACAAAAAATTACAAAAATAAAAACAAAAGGTGATATGAAAACTCCATGTACACAATCACTTGGATAATCTAGCCCTTCATAAAGGATCTGGACTAGTCTAACCTTTTCTAAACCATGATGGGGACATTGTATCAACAAATCATTGAATCTTTCCAAATACTTATACACAGATTCTCCCTCTTGTTGCACAAATGTGGAAATCTCGTGCCTAATAGATGATGTTTTGTGCCTAGGGAATAATTTTGATAAAAAGGCAGTGGTAAGTTGTTCATATGTTTCGATGGATTCAGATGGCAAACTATATAACCAAGATTTGTCCTTGTCTCTCAGGGAAAAAGGAAACAACCTAGTTTCAAATCTTCATCAGACATGTTGTGAATTCTTAGGGTACTACATATTTCTTCAAATTCCTTAATGTGAAAGTAGGGGTTTTCATTCTCTTTTCCTAAGAAGATTGGAAGCATCTGTATGGTCCCAGGTTTTAACTCATAGTTTGCTTGAGTTTCAGCTAACTTGATACATGATGGACGAGAAGTCCTAGTAGGATAACAAATCTTTTAAAGTTGCCATTTCTGGCACAGCTGGAAAATTAGGAATAACTTCCTCACTAAGAGACAAATTCTCAAAACTAAAGTTTCCAAAAATAAGGCTCTCAAAAGAAGGGTTTTCTAAATTCTGAATTTCAAAGATAGAGTTTCTATTCTCATCACTGATCAAACGACCAATATAATCTCTTCTCCAGGCACGCTCACTCAAGGCTTTAGGCGGCCTGGGAATGCAATTAAATAACTCCTAATTGGAAGGGAATTCTAAACAAACACAAACAAGGCCGACTCAACCAAATCAAACCTATTGAATCTAGCAAACAAAAAACATGATGGATCCACTTAGATTGTTTCTAGACCAGCTTTTATTCTTCCAAAAGGCAACTAGATACAGTTTTAGCGAATCTCTCAGAATGATCCGAATTAGATTAAGTCGAATAGAAACAGGATAAGCTCTAAGGAGCTTTGATAACCCTGCCTCTTTGGAAACGTTTCCTTGGGTTACAAGGCGGCTCGAATCAACTTAAAATAATCTTCTTAAACTTTAAGTTAGGCTAAAAGAGTAACCAATAAAGTTCTTTTGAATGACTTTCCAATAGCTCGATTCCCTATCGGTCTTCTTTCTAGTCAAATTTTAAGGATTAGGTTCGCGTTAGGTAACGTGTTCCTAAGGCGGGCAAGAAGGAAAAGGTGATGAAATACGAGTCTTTATCTTATATGGCCAGTATTTTCCCTTTACTAGAAAATAAATCTGTATTCAGTTCTTCAACATATATGCATACGAAGGAATACAGTAAACCCACTTGCAGGGGATTCGTGGGTTGATCGAGTCTTACCTTTTGTACCAGACGGGAGATGAATCGGTTGTAGTCGACTCGGGCCACCTACTCCTGTGTCAGTGTACGAACCCGAGGGTCCGAGACAATATCGAAATTGTCGTCCTTCCCTGTTGCACTTTATATTTAAATTAACCTTCCTTAGGGTATAAAAATGATAATAAAGTTCAAATGTCCAAAGTCCAAAGTCCAAAGTCCAAAAATAAGAAAAAAAACATAAAAATACCTAAAATAATTACAAAAATAATAAGAATTTCCTAATATAATTTTCTAAGAAGAAAATTAAAAACCCTAAAAAAATTAAAAATTAACTAAAAAAAATAAATAATCTTGTCTTCTTTTTTCGTTCTTTTCGGTTTATCTTTGACTCCAAGTCTTTAATCAATCAATATAATCTTTGGCTCCAATTTTTTTTGATTCAAAACCTGTAATACAAAGAAAAATACCCAAAAAACGTAATATAGAATAAATAAAAATAAAAAATTAATAAACTAAACTAACTAACCTAAACACAAATCTAAAAACAAGTCCGCGTCGGCGGCGCCAAAAATTTGATGTTTTTTTGATAGTGGTAAGAAAAGTTCGTTCAAGACTTGTGAAGATTTGGATTTAAACCTAGTTTCTAAGACTAAAAATAGCAAAATTCAAATACAATTTAAACAAGATTGAAAGTAAACTGCGGCTAAGATTCCACTATTTTCCAATTTTTAAAGTGATTTAATTTAATAATTATAATTATGCAATTCTTATGTTTAATTTAATTCTAAAATACTGTAACAAGTAGATTTTAAAAATAACAATTGTATAACGAAAGCACGGAACATCAAAAAGCTATGCCAAACATGTACCATAAAAAAAATCGCAATTGTTTAATAAAAATCATTAAATCAATTTTTAACCAAGGAAAATAATCATAAAAGAATTGCATTAATTAATTAAATAAATATTACCGCATAATTTTCGGAAAATAACTTCCTCCGTCACGTCAACAATGGGGTTTAGCTACTCATATTAATCACTTGCTCAAAATTATGGTTCATGGCTCAAGTGTTTACAAATGATGTAAAAGGAGCAAAAAAATAAAACAGTGAGTTTGCAACGTTTATAGGCATTTCCGACTCACTGGAGGCTGAAGATAAACATTGCAGATGTTAAGATATCGGTTGCAGATGGGTTGAAGAAACCGTTGCAGCTAAAGATAAATGTTGCAAAGATGAAGATATTCGTTGCAAATGGATGAAGAAGCCATGGTTGAGAGGTTGAAGATACAATTGCCGTAGCCTCTGTTCTTGGTGTTCTTCAGCAGCAACAAAGAAAAAATCTTCTGAATGATTCCCCCCTCCCCCCCTCTTTTCGTATTCTGAGCTCTCTCCCACACTCTCTATGTTCTCTGTGACCCTCGACACTCCTTTATATACCCATAACACCTCCAAATCTTCTCCTTTAATTCTCACAGATTTCTCTTTAAAAGAGAATAATCTTCGAGAAAATCTTCTCTCACTGTTTGTTGATTCGACCAGGATTATTGTTAATGTTTCTTTCCTGAACAAGAAAGTTGTTTCCTTACAAGACTTGAGAATAAAATCTCAAAGAATATCTTCTCTAATTCAAACTACCGAGAATAAAAACCTTTCCATTTCTTATGCAAATTTCAGGAGATATTGTAGGTATTTTCGAGTTTACAAATTGTGTGCACTTCTACTAAAATAACAAGAAGATATTCAGGTCTTAAAAACTCGAAAATATCCTACCAAAATCGAATCTAGTTTCTCACAGATTGAAAAGATAGGTTCCCGCCAAAAATGTTGTTTGAATCGTGAGGAAGAAGGGGGTGCCCTTATCCAATGTGCGGGTGCCTTTATAACTTTTAAGCCATTTTCCACAAGAGTTTATTCTTCAAAAATATCTACAAATAGGATAAAATAATAATATTAATACAAAAATTGAGAAAAAACAATATAAATATGAGAACAATTAAGACACAAAAACGTGTCTATCAACCGACACCATTTAATAACTTTTCATTTTGTTTTGCAACTAGTTTAGCCACAGAAGAAATTCATCACGAGTATTATAAAACATTCATAAGATATTAATAACAAGACCGTTTAAAGACCCATTGTCAAATTCTCAAATTTCATATCAGCAGTCACCTGCAGGTAATTTAAGAAGAAGTCTTTCAATGGGGTTTCTGATTTGATTCAGAAAATTAGGTTTTGTTTGTTTCAGAAATTTGGGTTTCGATTTAGTGATATTGGGGTCTCGAATTGATTCAATAAATTGGGGTTTTGTTTGATTTAGAAATGGGGTTTTGATTTGATTCAGAAAATTGGGGTTTCCATTTAGTAAAATTGGAGGGATTTCTTGTTAATTACATAGAACGGTGATAGATTTTGTTTGAAGACAAGCTTAACATGTAATTTAGATTTCTTACATAGAACAAAGTGATGAGTGTTAGCTGCCAATTGACGGAGGGATTTGTTGATTGATTATTTCCTAACTATAGCATAATTTCTTCTTTGATTACTGTATTGATGAATTGATTTTAGAAAAGTGGAACATGATCGATCCTCTTGTAATTAATTTTAACTCGGAAGATACCTTTCTCCTGCAAGTGTAGTTGACACAATATAGCTAGAGAAAAAGATGGCAACTGACAAGGTAGTAGCAACAGGGAGAAAGGTAAGATAATTCATCCATTCGCACCATTTGTTGAAAGAGAGAACCCACTTTCATAATCTCTACTTGTTCGTTTCAGATTCACAATCAATATCAAGATTTAATAATTAGTTGTTGTTTTTTTACTGAATAGTTTTTTAATAATTACTTATTTAATAACTACTTATTTTATTTTATTTTTATTTATTTAATAATTTCTAAACAGAATTTCAAGATTTAACCGAGTCAATCTAAGTCAATGTGAATTCAAGGTACCAACCTCTAAGTTGGTCAAAAGTTAGACCAAACCCTAATGTTGGAAAAAACTTAAGTATCAAAGTCCAATTAACCCATGAGAAAACCCTAGGTTTCTCCACTTATTCATTTTATTTGTTTATTATTTTATCTTTTCTTAATCCATTTGTTATTTTTTAAGCATTCAATTTAATTGAAAATTAAAGATAACAATATTTTAGTATATATGGAAGATCCATGCTTGCATAATGTCCAATCGACAGTTGTACACTTGCGGCTACACAATTTAATTCCCATCGTGCTCCAGCTGGGCGAACACGAAGAACATCATCTTTCGTCAAAACATGAAGCAAAAGAAACCTCATCCTAATGGCGACAAGCTCCATCGAATGCTTGGATATTGAGCTTGATATAAAGATCAATGGTTTTAAAAGGCATAGAACCCCTTTGGAAGTTTAATCTTCTAATCAAACAGTTCTTGTAATCTCTTCATCATTTGTATGGATGCCCAGTCTCATATGTTGTTAGATACTGAATCCTTGAAGAAGATCAGAGGAATAAAAGTTTCTCGTGATAGTATTGTTATATCTCATCTTCTCTTTATTAATGATATCTTAATTTTCAGCAATGCTAATATCAAGGAATGTAGGAATCTTTTGAAAATTCTCCAAGACTTCAGCCTCGCCTCTGGTAAAACTATCAAGTATGGTGTTTTTTATAACCCAAAAATTCCCCAAAAGCCGTGTAGAACCGTAATTCAAAATTTTAGGGTGAAAGTAAAGTTTAAATATCAATATCTAGGTACCTCTCTTTTCTTTGGTCGTCAATGGGCACTAAGCTTCTCCAATCTTGTTGCTAAATTCAAAGTTAGACTCAAAGGTTGGAAAGGTAAGTCGCTCTTTTGGGTGGGTCGTGGTAAGATGGTCACTTCGGTTTTGAACACCATACCTCATTACATGATGTCTTGTTTTGTTATCCCGAAAACTATTATCTATCAAATGTTGATTATTGCGCATGATTTCTGGTGTAGAAAAGAGGATGGTACCAGGGAGATGTATTTTAAAACCTGGGAGACTATTTGCACTCCTAAGCCGGTGGAAAGACTAGGATTAGAAAAAACTTTAGAAAATAAATGACTCATTGCTGGCTAAATTGGCATGGAGACTTATTCATAACCAGGATGATTTGTGGGATGGATTTATTAATCTATCACCATTTAAAACCATATGGAGTAAGGATAAACAGGGTGCCATAATTTAGGGTGGAATTAAAAAAGGCTCTTGAATATCAGAGATCATGTTTTTTTAGGAAAATAGGGATGGCTTCGATACTAGCATCTGGAAGGACCATTGTTACCCGTCTTTGAGTGACACTTTGATTCCTCCTTCGAGGTGAAATTGAGGTTTAATAGTCAATAGTTGGGAAGTTAATTGATTTTGAAAATAATGGGTAGGATACAAATATTCATAATGAAATCTTTTCTCCGGACATAGTCAACCTTCTAACTAGTGTTTAAATCAACTTCGATCATCCCGACAAGATAAGATGGCCTCTAATAATAAATAATGTCTTTTAGTAATAAGTGATCTCGAAGCTCTCATGGTATTCCAAACCCATTGTTTAAATATATCTGGTCCTTAAATGTGATCCATATGATTAATATTTTCATCTGGAAGTGTTTTTCCAATATTCTTGCGATGTGAGGTTGGTTCTAAAATCTATGGTTCACACTGATTCTATATTCCCCCATTTGCAGACTTAAAGACGAGTCTATAATACATCTTATTTTGAAGTGTCTTTTTGCGAAATTCGTATGGTTAGAAATGTAAATTGGGCTTCTATTGGATAGTGGTTTCAATCTTGGTTTGTTAACCCCTCGGGATGGAAGACGATCATCATCATTGGGCGGATATTTGTGTTATAATGTCGTGAAATATATTGAAGTCACGGTGTAATCATGTTTTCAAAGAAGGTAAGCATACTTTAATTACTACTATAATTTATCTCAATCAGGCACTGAATTCCTATTTTAAAATGTACAGTAAGTTGGGAGGAATTAACAAGGCAACTAAGGAGAAGAAAAATAAAAATAAAATGACATTAGATTATTCATATAGATGACCGTATTCCCTTTATTGATGTTATTTCACAGGTAAGAATGGGGTTAATTGGTCGTAATGTTATAAGTATGATAAAAGTGCCACCAACTTTTAGTCTTTACTCCGAAAGAAGTTGAGAGCACGTTGCACTCTTTGCAATAAAACGGGCCTGAGAAAACAATATTCGAAGGTTACAGTTGGAAGATGGTAACTTACCGTAGTAACATATTTAGCAGGCAAGAAGGTCGAGGTCGAATAAAGTTGTAAAACCATTTTGGATGAAGCTCTTTGCATAGTTCAACGGTTGGAAAACTTTTTGAGTATCTACATCAATCGCAAAGGAAATGAAGTTACGGATCGGATGACCAAAACAACAAGGACTTCAGAATCAAATAGTTTTATTTTGGACTATGTCCCTACTTATGTTTCTATTTTATCTATAAAAGATTTATATTCAGATGTTTCAAAAGATTTATATTCAGATGTTTATGTTGTATCTTATTCTATTGAGCAAAACCTTATTTACTAATTTATGAAAAATTGTTTGTAAAAAAATAAAAATAAAAGCAAACGACAAACGACAAACGACAAACACCTTCCTCCAACGAGTTTCCACTTCCAATTCATTCTTTTCGAAAGCACCCTTAGAGCATCTCCAATAGAAGGTGCAAATTTTATTTTTCATGACACATGGGATTTTAAACCCTCATTTGAAATAAATTCATTTCCAATAATAGATCCTACAAAGTAAAAGGAATGACATACTAAATACGAAAGTTTTAAAGTGAAATTAAACAATTAAGATTTATCATATAGAATATTCTAAGGTTAAATCCCTAATATTACTAGAGATAGTTTATTACATATGGATCCTATATTTTACTATAGGTGTAAATCCTTATAAATAAAGGTCTTAATAAGAATTCTACATAGGAGTTTTTACGTGCGCTGTTGGAGATGCCTTAGAGTTTCTAAAAGGAGTTTATTTGTGTATGTGGACCTTGTACCGATCTTCCCGCTCACTATCTTACTCGATAGAGCTCGAGGTTCATTCATATAACTGCTTCAAAAATAAAAATAAAAAAATAATCACATAACGCCAATGCCAATTAGCTCAAGGATTTTGTTAATAAAACTAACAAAGACTAAAAGATAGAAATTTCGGTGGAAATCTTAACTACACCCACCAAGTTGTCAAATTCTCAATGACCTATCAAGAAGAAAAGTAATTCAAAAACAAAAAAGTTATCGATGTCACTGTAATGCAATGGTAAATTCGTTGGGTGATGATACCAGTGACTTGAGTTTGAAACTCGTCAGCACTAAATTCTTTACAGATAAAAAAAAAACAAAAAAAGTTGCCCATCTCCAAGTTAAATAGCTTTGACATTTCAGCCCCAACAAAAATCTCCTATAAAAATTCACACCATACCACTACACCAACGTATGTAGCACAGACGCGCCTAAAATGGTCAAGTATCCGCGTTAGACGCGAGTCCGACACTTGTACGCACGCGTCTCCGCGTTAGACTCAACAATTCCATCATGGGTTTATATCACACGTTATTTTAACATGAATTTATACTAATAACGCATGAATTTTTTTTATATATATTATTTTATTGGTATATATGTTTTTTCTTACAAAAATTTATTCTTTATTAACAATTTATTAGCATCGCTGAGAAATTATATTTATAATATATCCATTAAGTGGAAAATAAATAATCACTGATTTCATATTGTGTCCACGTCCTATATTTTTGAGAATTTATCCGTATCCACATCATGTCTGCGTCAATGCTACCTAGACACCAACCACACATATTTGTACGGGTAAAAAAAATTCAAAAAAAGAAGGTTATATTAAAATAAAAAGAATAAATACAAGCTCAAGATCCAGTCTTCATATCTAATTATGAAGAACTATCTCCCAATAAGACAAAATTGTAATTACATCATACCTTTTAAATGTATCTTCTTCAAAAAACCAAAGAATTAAAGTTCGTTTGATAAGCAAAATCACCTCATTGTCATACTTATCCCTTCCCCCAAAGGAACGATTATTCCTTTCCTTCCAAGCATGCCATAAAATCGCATAATTTACGCTATCCCAAAAAACCTTGAATCTACCCATGACAACATTAAATCTTCAAGCTTCAAAACGATGCAGAACTCTATCTGACATTTCCCAAGAGACCTTAAACGCCTAAATAAAATGCTCTTAAATTTCACAAGCAAACTTACAATGTAAAAACATGTGGTTTGTCGTCTCCTTCGTTTCCTGACATATAACACAACAATAATTTAGAATATTTATACCTCTGTGCTTAAGCATCAAACGAGTAGGCAAAGACTCATTGAAGTTTTCCCATAACATGAAATTAATCTTGTCTGGAATCTGCTTCCTCTATAAAAACTTCTCAAATCCACAGGTAACGTTCTCTTGTACCAGTAAGTTATACACTTTCTTGACAGAAAAATCTTCTAGTATACACACTTCGTCCTCCATATCTTCCTCCAAAACAGGAACTGGTCCAAGCTCATTACAAAGAAGGTTCCACTGAAGTTGTTCTAAATGTGACAAATTTCTCCTAGAAAAGCACATCAATCTCCCATCATTCACCATATCGTCTATAGAAGCATTTTTCTTACTACAAACTCTATAAATATCAGGGTACTATTTCTTTAAAGGACCATCAGTGGTCCAGTTATCATACCAAAACCTTGTTGCTTTACCATTATTAACCTTAAAAGAAACATAATCCTGTAGAAAAGAAGTAGATTTGAACACCGTCTTCCACAAACCTCTACCATGAGGCTTAACATCATCTGAAGGCAGCAAAATAACACTTTTATTCCAGAATTTTTGTTGAACCACTTTTCTCCAAAGTGCTTTTCTATCCCTAGAATACCTCCAAATCCATTTCGAATGCAAAGCCTTACTAATATGTCTGAGATTTTTCACCCCCAAACCACCAACTTTCTTAGAAGTAAAAATCTTAACCCATGACACCCAACACATCTTTCGTTTCTCAGGTGTAGCATCCCAAAGAAAATTCCTCATTAATCTAGTGAGTTTCAATTCAACTGAAGCAGGCATATGAATTAAAAACAGGAAATAATTGGGCAGACTTGACAATCAACTTTTAATGAGCACTAACCTCCCTATTTTATTCAAAAATTTCTTCTTCCATGACGCCAATTTTCTCTCCATTTTGTTAATAACTTCATCCCACACAGATACATTTCTAGTTGTAGCGCCTAGAGGCATACCCAAATATATTGTAGGTAGCCTTTCAACTTTGCACCCTAAATCTAAAAACCAATAATATAATCTGCTCCTATACTTACTATGGAACTCTTCTCTAAACTAAGCTTCATTCCAGTAAGCATCTCGAATGTAGTTAAAATAAAAAGAAGTCTGACATTCAGCTCAAATAAGACGCGAATGAAATATAATTCCTTTTCTTATCAAAGTTTGACACAGTATATAAGCTGGGGACCCATCAGAACTACCACTGCTGGTCCTTTAGTTTTACGGCGTCGACGCCATTAAAAGCACCACCACCAGAACTTGTTTCTCTCTTTACCTTATCTTCAAAGTGGTCGAAAATTCTATACTCCCTTCGTTTTAGTAAAAGTGTTACTATCACATTTTTATTTTAATCTAAAATTAAGCTAAAATAAGAAAGTGATAGTAACACTTTTGCTAAAACAGAGGTAGGATATCTTTATTTTTCTCCCTTCCAATAAAGAAAGAAAGAATCTTTGCTTTATTTGTAAAAAAACAGTGATCGTTCGTTGAGGAATGTATCTAAAGCTTGCTGTCTCAAAGAGGGGAAGAATAGTAAAGCCACCTAAACATAATAAAGTAAGAGAAGAAGAAAATAGAAGATAGAAAAGAAGATTTGTAAAAAAGGGAAGAGGATTTGATTGATTGATTTAGTTGGTGTAGTTGAAGATGGATGCAAGTGTTCTTGATAGTATAATAAATCGTTTACTTGAAGTAAGAAGTAAACCAGGGATACAAGTTCAATTATCTGAGTCAGAAATTAGACAACTTTGCGTTGTTTCTAAAGAGATTTTTATGCAGCAACCTGTTCTTTTGGAGCTTGAAGCCCCTATTAAAATTTGTGGTAACTATCAACTCTTTACTTAATGGTGCTTTGTTGATTTGGATTTGAGTTAGATTTCTTAGATTGGGTGTCACATAATTTCCTTTTTCTGGTCTGGGTCTGTTTGATTTAGGCCAAATCTGTTCTTGGTGTGATTATTGCTTTGGTAGTTTTATCTGAGTACTTATGGAATTGATTGTTCTGGTGTTTGTTGGTTTGATTGCTTAGTGATTATCTGAAATGGGGTTTGATTACTGTTCAACTGTAGCTAAGAAAACACTGTTAACTAGGGAGTGATAATAATGCCTTTTCTGTTTGGGAACATAATTACCAAGTAAATTTACTCCTCTTAAGAAAAATGATACTTTCACTTTTCAATTTGACCTATTTTTAGGCAAAAATAAAAAAGTGAAAGTATCATTTTTCTTGGGATGGAGGGACTATTACTTTGAAGGATTCAATATCTCCTTTTTGGGTTTGTAATTAGACCCCTGACCCAGCTTATGATTTGCATCACTTGATGATGGAAGTCTTTTGGTTGTTGCCATTGATCCAGTCTTCTATGCTGATAACATCTGTTTGTCTTCGTTTTATTGAACTGTACATTTTGGTTTTTTGTTTATTTGTTACATAATCTGCACCTGGAAGTTCATTTTGCTTGACGCAATTGCATTTCATCTTGACGCTCATGTCCAGTATGCAATAAAGTCCCTTGACTGAAAAGCCTTAAATTTCTAGTCTCACTAGGACAAGGACTTTATGTGTACTTGGATTGTTAACTTTATTCAATTAAGCCACCATATAGTGGATTATCAGTGAAAGACGGAGAAATTCTGTGTCTAATGATGCATAAAGCTCTTGTAATATGAATGACCCTTCTGGGTTGACTACGTTTAGTGTCGTCATGTAGACAAACTTCAATATAGGAAAACCAGTGTCTGGTATCATATGCTTAGTTTGTGCTGTTGTACTGAGTGAGCCTCGTCTAATGTGGTTAGGCCAGGGAACTTGTCGTGTTAGACATCGTGGTTGAGATATCAAAATGGTGTGTTGTTTTCTCGCTACATACCTTTAGATGTGAATAGTCTTTAGATGGTTCCTTGTGATTCGACATATATTGGGTTTCAACTCTTGAGTTATTATATAAAAACTTCATGGGTTTTTCATGCTTATTAAAAGGTTTGGCCTTCTACCGCTCTCTGTGATTCTATCAGTTCATCGTCTATGGACCATGGCAGCGCAAACTATGTAATTTTGGTGTATGAACCTATGGTTGTTGAATCCTGAATATGCGGATACTCCCTGTGTGCGAGAAGTTGGAAAATCCAATTTGAATAGTAAAGAATGAGTATACTGAGATTACGGCATTATTTTGCAGTTTGTTAGGCCATAAACTTTGTGTGAGATTTAATAATGTTTTCTCAGAAATTGCTCCTTCCTCCTTACTAGTGCTTTGATCTTTGTTGAATGGACTGTGACTTTTTGTGTTTTATATTATGTAGCAGAAGAGGGTTTAGTGAATCTTTACTAATAATGGAAGCAGAATCATACTAGTTAGAGGGCTATCACCAGCCAAAACATCAGGCGCTGACGAGATATACCTGTTGACTTTATTGATCACACATGTAAAGCATCAAATAAATGCCATCCACTTAACCATTGTATTCCTCATTAGATTTTTTTTATCGTGTGGCACTAATAATAGTTTAGTTCTATGTTGTGTGAGGCACGAGGCGAGGCAGCTGAATGCCTCACGAGTTGTCGCCTAGGCGCGACTAAGGCGACTAACGCGACCAACTATCTGATATATCAAGTAGCAGACCTGTAAGAATTAAGAAAGAGCTTTTGGTGATCTAGCTTGTTCCTTTACTTGGTATGCAACTTTTGAATCAGAAAGAGCTGAATAGAATAAGCATAAAATATAGAAGTATTGTCAGAATGACTATTGTCTTGTTCAGGAAAGCTGTTGTCCTCGTCCCTGAAGTTAGTAGTCTCATCTTCAGAGAAACTATTGTCAAGCTTAGAAACGCTGTCGGATTTCTCCTCTCCTGGACTTGCTGATGTTATTATCAGAGAAAATATTCTCTTGTCCCACAAAATCGGAGTTAACTTCCTCCCGAAAAGCTTGACTAGTGCTAGGTTTAGATTGAGCACAGTTGAGAGAACCCTTCGGTTGAGACCCTCTTCTCTTCTTACAAATATACACCCAACTTCCCTCCTCGTCTTCTCTTATTATTTGACCCGAGCCACTCTGTAGAAGTACAACTGCATTCTCGGTTGAGCCTTGTTTTTGAACACGCTCATTCTTATCCGCATCATCACAACTGCCAACAGATCTGTCGACGCTCTTAAAATTGTTTCCAAGAATATCTCGACCGAAATATCTGATTGAAGTATTTCCTGGTTTTCCAAATTTAAAATTGTTTCCAAGAATATCTCGACCGAGAATATCTGATTGAAGTATTTCCTGGTTTTCAAAATTCAAATACTCGTTAAATTTAGCATTCTTGAACTTTCTCACCATCTCGATTTGGTTGAGTTATTGGTCGCCTCAAATTTCATTGAGGCGACCGAGTCGCCAAAATCGCTCGACTAATACGTTGTCGAGATAACTAGAATATATTGAGGCGTTGAGGTGGTGTACCTGCGGTCATGCGCTTTTGGTGGCTAGGCGAGCGCCTTTGGTGCCTTCAACAACATAGGTTTAATTTATTAAATAAAGCATACAATGTCTAAAAGCAGTAAAGCACCTATACTGCCTCGCAAACAATGTGGTTCGTAGTTTAACTGTAGCTGAGTGGCCGCCAAGCTTGTAGTGTGTGCAATATAATATATGTGTAACTTGTATTAATGAGAACCGCAATTTTTTGTAAAAATAATTTCTTTTTCATTTCTTTTCTTTAAATAATTTTCTTTTCATTTTTTCTGTTTTAATTATTTATTTACTTTCAATTTTTTTTATGAAAATATTTTTTTTACTTTCTTTTGATAGATTTTTATTAATTTTATTTAAAAAATAATTAAATTTTTGTTAAAAAAACAACTAAAAATAACTAATCGGTAGATAACTAATTTTTTGAAACTACAGATTATGGTATTAGAAAAATTTTAAAAATTTAAAGTTTAAGAAAATTTATTCATGTGGCTACTTTCATAATCAGTAGATAACCAATTTGCCGAAACTACGAATTATGCATGTAGCCCTAAATTGGAAATCGATTTTTTTTCAAAATTTCAACATTTTAAAAATACATAATCGGTAGTTTAAGAATTTTTTAACCTACCGATTATGCATGTAGCCCCAAATTGAAAATCGAAAAAATTATCAAAATTCCAACATTATGAACATGCATAACCGGTAGTTTAAGAATTTTTTAACCTACCGATTATGCATGTAGCCCCAAATTGGAAATTGATTTTTTTTTCAAAATTCCAACATTTTGAAAATGCATAATCGGTAGTTTAATTTTTTTTTTTAACCTACCGATTATGCATGTAGCCCCAAATTGGAAATCGAAAAAATTATCAAAATTCCAACATTTTGAAAATGCATAATCGGTAGTTTAAGAATTTTTAACCTACCGATTATGCATGTAGCCCCAAATTGGAAATCGATTTTTTTTGTAAAAATCCAACATTTTGAACATGCATAATCGGTAGTTTAAGAATTTTTTAACCAACCGATTATGCATGTAGCCCCAAATTGGAAATCGATTTTTTTTTCAAAATTCCAACATTTTGAAAATGCATAATCGGTAGTTTAAGAATTTTTTAACCTACTTATTATGCATGTAGCCCCAAATTGGAAATCGAAAAAATTATCAAAATTTCAACATTTTGAAAATGAATAATCGGTAGTTTAAGAATTTTTTAAACTATCGATTATAGCGCAAAATATGTCCAGGAACATGCAGTTCCATCGATAAGTGTAATCGGTAGATATTTATCTACCAATTGTATAACAGTAACATAATCGGTAGACTGTTATGTTGATGAACAAAATGTAAAAATTATCAAGTTTTCAACAATTTCAACAATATTATCAAATTGGAAAAATTCATAATCGATAGTTTAAAAAAAATTGATTTTTTAAACTACCGATTATATAATGATTTTAACAAAAAATTATAAAAAAAAAAATTGAAAAACAAAATAAAAAAAAAAATTATTTTTATAAAAAAAAATTGAAAAGAAAATATTTTTTTAGATTAGTGATAGGGTTAATGGTAATTGTTTGATTACTGAGAGGGCATTGAAGTATTTTTACATACCACTAGATTATCCCACGGCCATATCTATGGGATGGATTTAAAAAAATCGCCCCAAATTAATTTTGGGTAACCCTCAAAATGACAAGGTTTTTTATTTAGCACCAATCTGCTCACTGATTTATGGATCTTATAATTCGATTAACTCAATATTTAATTTTCTTTTCTAATAACGAGAAATTTGGACACCTCACAACGAACAAGAAACATTAGAGTTTTTTTGTTATATTAGCTGACTATCTAAAATGTTGTCCATTGTGCAGGTGATGTTCATGGCCAATATTCTGATCTCTTACGGCTGTTTGAATATGGTGGACTACCACCTAAGGCTAACTACTTATTCTTAGGGGATTATGTAGATAGGGGCAAGCAAAGCCTGGAAACTGTATGCCTTTTACTTGCTTATAAAATAATCCAGAGAACTTTTTCCTTTTGAGAGGCAATCATGAATGTGCGTCGATAAACCATATATATGGGTTTTACGATGAAGGCAAGAGAAGATTCAACGTGAGGTTGTGGAAAGTCTTCACAGATTGTTTTAACTGCCTACCTGTAGCTGTCCTCGTTGACGAAAATATTTTGTGCATGCATCGGGTATTTCTCCTGACCTACATAATTTGGATCAAATTCGTAATATACAACGTCCAACTGATGTCCCTGACACAGGTTTGCTTTGTGATCTTCTTTGGTCAGACCCCAGTAAAGATGTTAAAGGTTGGGGGATGAATGATAGAGGAGTTTCATACACCTTTGGTGCTGATAAAGTGACGGAGTTTCTTCGGAAGCAGGAACTAGACCTTATTTGCGGTGCTCATCAGGTTTATATTTTTATTCTTGCTGTTTTACGCTTGTCATTCAGGAATATGACTTCCAGTAAATCTAAAACTGATTCGGATACACTCTGTTTATTGTACAGGTTGTGGAGGATGGATATGAGTTCTTTGCTAATCGGCAACTCGTGACAGTATTTTCAGCACCTAACTACTGCGGTGAGTTTGATAATGCAGGTGCCATGATGAGTGTAGATGAGACCCTAATGTGCTCTTTCCAAGTGCTAAAGCCTGCTGAAAAAAGATTCAAGTTTAGCTTTGGAAGTACCACTACAACCAACCAAGGCACACCTCCGACAAAGGTAATGTAGTCTGTCAGATTCTTCAAATAGTAGTAATTGTAATCATGGTGGTTGTGTACTGTCTCTTGCTTCCGACATATATTCATATTTTAAGCTTAAATACTGTGATTTCTCCATCTTGGTGAATGATGGAATTTTCTGCTCAACTGTACTGAACTTAAGCTTTTCTCTGCCCCAGTCAATCCTTGGCGCTAAAGTATAATTTTTGATGGGGAGGAAGTTGCACACAAATTACTTGATGTCAATACAAAAGGAATGGGTCGGAATTTCAATAACTCAGTGCTAATTGTAACTGCTTTAGATGATTAATACAAACTCATAAATGTCTGAGTTTTTTTTTTTTTTTTTATGATTCAGGGAACCCTTTGTTCCTTCTCACGCTCAGGAGTGAGAACCTTTACAAGGGACGCCCCACTGAAAATGCAATTGTTTGGACACTGGGGCATGGGTAGCTACTAAAAGGCATGTATCGTTAGGCTTGCTTCTTGAACTACCTGACATAGGAAGCACCTACTGAATAGACCTATTTGATTTGCTCCTTGTACTTGATACAAGGTAACGCAGAAGAAAAAAAATTCCAACGGGAAAGGTTCTCTATTAAGGAAACATCGTACATGGGCTGTTGGAAACACTAAAGGGGCCATGTAAAATAAAATAAGGTCACCAATTCGTTAAATAAAAAATCCCATATCCCAAATATTTTTTAATGGCTAAATGTCCAGATTTAATTAGTAGTAACTATCTAATTAGTTAATAAATTAGATTAATGACTTTCTTTTATAGTTGGTGAGACCAAATCAGATTAAGTGTGTTGTTTTGATGGGAAGAAAAAGTAGAAGAAAAGAAAAAGGGATGTTTGGAGATTTTTTGAAAAGACTTAGATTTTGATTCACTCAACCAATGAACAACCAAATTGAGTGATTCTAGTGAGAAATTTGAGATGGGTGAATCTTTATAATGATAGAGAAACCAAATTTTACATACCTAATGTCGGATTTCCCCTTCCTAACCAACCGTAAGACAAATTTACGGTTAGATGACGATGAACTCCTAATCGTAACTGGATAAAACGGGAAAAATTCAACCATAAATAAATTACGGCTAGTTTGATCAACACGAACCAAACCGTAAAAGGACAAAGAATTGAAGTTCCAGGATTTTTTTACGGTTAGCTTTTAAAGAGACGAACCAAACCTTAAAAATATTATGGTTGATAAACCTAACCGTGAAAAAACTTGGAAGAAAAATTTAACATATGGTTTTTTACGGTTAGCTTTGAAAAAAACGAACCAAACCGTAAATTTGTTTAAGGTTATAAATTTAACCGTAACATCACATGCAATTTTTTTTTTAATTATTTACAGTTAGGAGTTCTAATTTCCCAACCGTAACAACATCAAAAGTTGATATTATGGTTAGGAATTAAGAACTCCTAACCGTAAATAGTTCTACAAACCTAATTTTTTTCATTGATTACAATCAATCTAACACTTTTTAAATACAAAAAAAAAAGAAAAAAAAAAGAAAAAGAAAAGATGAGTTTGACGAATTATATCTAACATAAACCATACGTGGTTGTTGAAGAGTTTAAAATTATGCACCGATTTTATTCTTAAATTTCTTGATTGGATTGTTGATGAGGATCAATTTGTTCGTTGAGTTGTTGTTTAAGAATCAGACCATGATATAGCAATAGAAATACTTATAGATAAGAAATTCTCACAGGAGCGAGTAGACTTTGTATGCTTTGATGACGGAACATCAGATACATCATCACATTTTCATGCATACACATGAGAGACCTCTTCTGCATAGATTACATTCTCTCGCTTGAAGTGTATTGAGGCAGCAGATAACTAAATTCACATAGCAGATAACTAATTCACCTACGAAAACCTATAGATTAAGATATCGACTCCTGATTTCAGCAATTTGTTTAACCATGTGCAAACAAAACCGAACCCACTAACTACAATAAAGTATTCAACATATTCAATGTGTGTTAAACCATGTGCCAGCAATGTGTAGTTTAAATAAGTTGCAAATCCTATTCAGAGCAACAAGTGCAACAACGCCAAGCCAACTTCACTGGAAGAAGGAATTTGTTTCTCTTCGAAAAGCACCAAGATTTTTGGGAAGGGTCTGCTGGATCTAAGCAGCACTTTTCTGGTACAAAAACAACAATCCTTTTTACTGAATCTCAGCGTCTCTATTCTTTCAAAAGAAGTCCACGTTTTCTGAATCTACGGGTAATATTATAATGTGTCATCCAAAAAAATTTCGACCGGTAAAAATAAATATATTTTCTCCATGCATTTAAATTTATACTATATTGGTGTTTTTTAAATACAATGTTTATACGCCAAGTATTCTGCAGGGCTTAAGATGTAAGCTTTGGTTTGAGAAAATGGAAAACATCGTTTACATAGGTACAGCATATCCGCCAAAACCAATAGAGGTGTTAATGAGCCCATGAATTAAGGTTCACATTGACTGCTACAACGTCCGGATTAATGAAGTTTTTGATGAAAATTTCATTGCCCATACCCCATACTGGGACAACAACTTTAAAAGATGTTGGTAAAGCTTTAATTAATTGGACAACAGTCGTACCATATTAAATCATAAAATTGGTTGCTTGGTTTGTTTGCTTTATTTATTAAATATGTTTTTACATAAACCAGATTTATCTTATTTCTATTAAGAGGGATAAATAACTAATGGAGAATGGACAAGAAAACAATGATAGAACAAGTTCTAAAAGCGAATGAAAGAACGGATTACATCAGACTCATAGTCAGCTCTAGTTTTTTCGTTCTATTCCAAATAGGCCGGATTCTGTCTAGCCTAACTTTAAAATGTAGAACTAACTTTATCCGTTCTACAGTGGCTCGGTTAGAATCCGGCCTAAATTTAAATTTTGTAATACAAATTAAAAAAGATGTAGCTTTGTTAGCATCCGAACTATATTTTGATTTTATTTTATAAAAAAAATGAAAAATGATTCAGCTAAATCTAAATCTAGTTACAAAATTTAATTAAATAGAAAAAAACTGAAACTGTGATTGAAAGAACATTATATTAACAATTGGATTCATGCTTCAAAAAAGAAAAAACTGGATTCATTTTACAATAGAAACAAACTACAATCGCTCAAGTTTCGAATCTAATTTTTTTTTACAAAACACTATAAAACCCTGGCGTTTTTAAGGGCTACCAAAAACTAATTTGGGGCGACTATTTTAAACCCATCCAATAGATGTGGTTATGGGATAACCTAATGGTATGTAAAAATACTTATATACCTTCTCAGTAATCAAAAAAATATCATTAACCCTTTCACTAATAAAAGAAAAACCTAAACTTTTACCATTCTTCTTCTCTACCGATTCTCACTTTCTTCTCTTCTTCTTCTCTTGTTTTCTAACTACCGATTGTGGCACAATCTAATTCATCGTAAACCGATTAATCGTAAACCAATTCATCGTATAATCGTAAACCATTCATCGTCGTAATTACAATCTAAAAATGGCTAGAAAAAAACAAACAACCCGTCAACCTAATAATACTAACTGGCCGAATTTTGCCAAGAGAATAGGAAATAAAGAGATTGTTGAAGAACATAATGAAGAAGAGGAAGAGCACGAAGAACACGAAGATGATGACCTAGATACGGAGACTGATTCTAACAATCAGCCTCTCCAGAACTTTGTAATGTCTCCAATAAGGTAAGGGTTTACAATTATTTGTGTTTATTTTGCTTTAATCAAATGAAATCGTCAATAGAATATCAAGGGTTTTAGGTTATATGTCATAATCGGTAGTTTCATGTTTGTTTTTAACTACCGATTATGTTAGTGTTCTTCATTTCTCATGAACATCGACCATAATCGGCAGTTATATTTATTCATTAACTACCGATTATATTCCTGGACTAAAATTTAGGCATAATCAGCAGTTTCGTATAGTGTTAAACTCCCGGTTATAGAGTTAGTGATTCCTCGAGCACATCGATCATAATCGGTAGTTATATTTAGTCACTAACTACCGATTATATTCCTGGACCAAAATTTAGGCAGAATCGGTAGTTTCGTATAAGGTTAAACTCCCGATTATAAAAGTTAGTGATTCCTCAAAACATACGACATAATCGGTAGTTATATTTAGTCATAAACTACCGATTGTCCTCCTGTACCAAAATTTACACATAATCGGTAGTTAATCTTTTTATGTAACTATCGATTGTATCTGTGTCCATACCTTAGACTTTTTTGTTCCATTTTTTATGCACAATCGGTAGATAATCCCGAGCTACCGATTAAGCACAATCGATTGTTAGTTTGTTTATTTGACTTCCGATTATGAACAATCAGTTGAGTTTAATGTACTTTGTCTACCGATTATATAGTGATTAAACGGTGTCTTGTTGGAAATAATTTTTCTTTATTTATTTTCTAGGGAAAGGCGATCTAAGCATTCCCACGATACAATTGTTTCGGGGCCTCGTCATGAAGGGGGTAAGAAAGTAATTGTTAGTGCAAGAAGAGAAAAGAACGCTAGCGGAATCTCTATCACCGAAGGAGCTCAACCAAGTGTTCCAAGAAGTAGAAACCAAGAAGAAGGAGAACCAAGTGCTCCACAAGTTAGAAACAGAGATGAAGGAGAACGAAATGGTACACAAGGAGATGGACAAGGTAGAAAGAAGGTAATTAAGAAAAAAAGGAGGACACCAAGTCCCCGCCTGTTAGAAGATGAAGGGTATTCAAGAAGGTCAAATCCCTGGGTTACCAAGAGATGGAGGAGATCTATTATTTGGGTACAAAGATTCTTGGGAGAAAGAAATTTATTCAACTGATGTAATAATTATAAAACACCATTCTTAACCTTTTGTCTTTTAATTCGTAGAAGTGTTAACTGTTATTCTAATTATTTTATAATTCGTCGTGTATATTAGGACCATTCTGATGTGGTTCATCTACTCAAACCTACGGCTGCACCAAGAAAGATGAAAGATTGGCCGTTAGATGGTGAGTGTGAACGGTTCAAAAAAATTATACTGAACTCGGGGTTATCTACTGCTGCCGAGAATTCAATGTTACAGCATGACCGGGTGTCGATATCCGCCTTTATGGAGAGAATGTATCCTGAGACTGATACCTTCCAGATGCCTTTTGGAGAGATGAAGATCACCCCAGATGATGTGGTGCAGATTCTAAGTCTCGCTGACCATGGTACAACAGTCAAATTTGATTATGTGAAGCAGTTAAGCTGGGAACAACTTTATTTTTACACTCAGAAGTGCCTTGGTTGGGATCGAGCGACATCCGACGATGAGTTCAAACGGTGCTTTCCTTACAAAACCAGACAGTTCAGCATGGTTCACTTGATGAATATGTTCAAAGGCACCAAGGCTAAAGAAGAAATGAATCCAAAGTTTAGCGATGACGATGTCAATGTTGCAGCCACTGTATATCTCCTATGTGTTTTGGGATGTGCCATTTTCCCCAATTGTAGTGGCAACCGGGTCGACGCCAACCTTCTACAACTTTGTATCCTCTCAACAAAGTTCGTGACTATTCGTGGGGCACCGCATGTCATGCGTTCTTGATGGAAGAGTTGAGAAAGGCATCGAGGGAATCAACTAGCCAAATTGCCGAGAACGTGAGCCTACTAAAGGTATTTTGGTAACTATATTGATGGTTTGATTGTTATTTATTTTTTCTCTTTTAAGAATCAATTTTCTCATACTTGGTTTGATATGTACACTAGACATGGATCTATGACCACTTCCCGTCCCTCGAGTTGGCCAAAGAGAATCCGGCATGGGAGAAAGGAACACCCCGAGGAACAAAATACATCTTTGTCAAGAACCATTCAAGGTCTAAGGAGCAGGAGTTATTTCTTTGAGGAGGAAATTAGACTCGATGGCGTCCAAAGATGTATGCTTTGATCCATACATAGAAGACCGAGCTAGTGGTCATATAGAGGGAAGGTATGAGTTGTCGTTTTACTATGGACCCTTGTGGCATCCTACTGGATATGTCATGTACAATTCCTCTAGGGTGATGCGTCAACTCGGTTATATCCAAGAAGTACCTATGAGTCACATGCGCGACAGGTTCAAATTGGACGTCGAGAAATCTACTTGTGGTAAAGACTCTATCACAGTAGTTTACTCTGGTAACCCATCCGTTGAATATTGGAATAACAGGATGCAATACATGATCAACGATGGGGGACCTGTCCACCGAGGTGATGAAGTAGATCCATGCTATATGGTATGGTACCGGGAGCATTCTCATCTGCATGTGATCTATGAAGATAAAGGAAAGACCACCAGGGTGTCCAATTATACTTGCATCATCAAAGACAAACCCTCTGGTTATGAAACGCTGGTATGTAATGTTATTTCCTTTTGATTTTAATATTACAGCTCAATATTTTAGATAATAATCGTTTCATTGTTATTGCCTAAAAACAGAAAAAAAGGTTTGCATTTTTCTCCAAGAAGATAGCTGGGTGCATAAATGCGGGAGTGCCTTTATCAATTGAGAATATGAGAGAGCATAAAGACCTCATTGACAACATTGATAATGAAGCCTTTGCTAGCAGTTTTGGGGAGAATAAGGCTAAGAGGCTAGCAGCAAAACACAGTAAAAGATCTCACGGTTCATCGAGTGTTGATGCTGAAGCAAATGTCCCTGAGGGTGAAGCCAATGTCGCTGATGCTGAAAGATTCTTAGCACCTGGTGCTCGTCGTCCTCGTACCAAAACCAAATAATCTAGAAATTAGATTGTGGTTGTTTTGTTAAAGAACATCATTTTGAAAGTTGATCTCTAAGAAACTTGTTTACTTTATGGATATGTCTATGGTGTTTAACATTACTGGTGTTTAATGTTCTAACATTTGAATGGATTTTATGTTCTTTTTGTGAATTATCAATTGATTTGCAAGAGATTTATTTTTAACAAGTTATCTTGTTGAAATTTTACATTATAATCGGTAGATAAGTGGTACTACATCACCTACAGATTAAGTATGTTCTTCAACAATCGGTAGATAACAATTTACCAATTATGTTAGTGTTATAAAATCGGTAGATAAATATCTACCGATTACACTTACCGATGGAACTGCATGTTCCTGGACACATTTGGCACTATAATCGGTAGTTTAAAAAATTCTAAGACTACCGATTATACATGTTCAAATTGTTAGAATTTTGATAATTTTTTCGTTTTCCAATTTGGGGCAACATATACAATCGGTAGTTTAAAAAATTCTTAGACTACCGATTATACATGTTCAAAATGTTGGAATTTTGATAAGTTTTTCGTTTTTGAATTTGGGGCAACATATACAATTGGTATTATTAAACTACCGATTATATAAGTTCAAAATGTTGGAATTTTGATAATTTTTTTGTTTTCCAATTTGGGGCAACATATACAGTCGGTAGTTTAATAAATTATTAAACTACCGATTATACAAGTTCAAAATGTTGGAATTTTGATAATTGTTTTCCAATTTGGGGCAACATATACAATCGGTAGTTTAAAAAATTATTAAACTACCGATTATACAAGTTCAAAATGTTAGAATTTTGATAATTTTTTCGTTTTTGAATTTGGGGCAACATATATAATCGGTAGTTTAAAAAATTATTAAACTACCAATTCTACCTGTTGAGTACAATCGTTAGTTAATTATGTACCGATTGATAATATTTTGTACGAACTTAGTGTACATATTTTTTGTACACTCTTGTTACACCAGGCCTCAACGGCTGTTTTTATTGGAAAAAAAAAGCAGTTAAGACTCTAATCTATATAAGGAGGGTGACCTCTTCTCATTTATGCACCTCCAATACATTTTAACTCTCCAACATCATAGAAATCATCGTACACATTAATGGCTCAACCGTTCACGGTAGAGGAAGATTTATCGCTATGTAGGTGTTATGTGCAATTCTATCCGAGGCGAGGAGAAGAACATACGCAAAATGGTGTAATGAGTATGAGTTATTTGGAGAGTATTCACGAACATTTTTGTGTTGACAGCGGGAACCCCAATAACCGTAATAGAGCTGATCTTTTTTGTCGATTTAATTGTATAAGCAGAGAAATTGATCCATTTGTGAATTTAACTTATCTTGTCAATCAATATCGTTTGAGGGGTGAAACTAATGATGAAGTTATAACGAGATCTCTCGAGGAATGGCGACGATGGAAACGATCAAATTACCATTACGAAGCTCATTTCAGTATCATTAAGGTGATGGACAGATTCAACCCTCCAGCCGCTTAAGCTGAAGGGAATTTTCCAAGGCAGTGTAAAATAATGATTAATATAATAATAGTGTAAAAAACCATTTATAAGAAACCAAAACCTAATTCTTCTTCTTCTTTACCTATTCACGCCTCTTTTTCTTCTCATTTCCTTCTCTACCTCTTTATTCTTCTCATTCTCTACCTATTCTTCTATTCCCTTTTCTTTTCCATTTCTTCTCCTCTACCGGTTCTTCTACTCCCTTTACTCTCATTCTCCATTGAAAATGGCTCCAAAAAAATTTTCTGCACAATCAAAGAAGGGAAAGGAAAATATGGTGACCGAAGAGTCCAAAATCATTGAAATCAATTCGTCAATTGATTCCGACGATATGACCCTCTGACCAAAAACTTTTCCTACACAATCAAAGAAGGGAAAGGAAAAGTAAGTTACATCGAAATTTTATGTTTTTAGTTATTACTTTGAAGAAATCATGATAATTCTTTTTTATAATTTTCTGAAACAACGCATAATCGGTAGAAATATGGTGAACTTTATCTACCGATTATGCCTCGAGTTCATCATTCCTGAAGAACATCATGCACAATCGGTAGATATTACATAGTTTTATCTACCGATCATATAATCGAACATATACTAAGAACACGACATGCTGATTGTGTGTAATCGGTTGATATTGCATAATTTTAACTACCAATTATGTGCTTTTTTTTATTTTATAATCCATCTTTGGGTATGTTCATTAGGGTTATAAATGAAGATGAAGGTCTTTCTCCGGCTCGAAAGGCGGAATTGCTTTCTCGTCCTCTTTTTAATTTGCCAAAAGGAGTTACTCCTGAAGAAGTATATCAAATGATGCCGGATGATCCGAATTTTTCACAAATGATAAACGAACGTGATTGTTGGTGGAACAGTCCTGACAATCCACTCAACTACGTTGAAGTTCCATCTTCGGATGAAGGATCTGAGGAAGAAATGATTCGAAGGATGGAGGCCGATCCGGATTTTAATCCTCAACTCTTTTTCAGGGAGAAAGACTTCTCAAGCGTAAACCCATACTACAACGAAGCTGGAGAGTACATAGGTCCAGTTGAGGAAGATGAAGTTGTTGCTGATCCTAAGGTGAAGGAGAAGAAGAAGAGCGAGTTGATACTAGGACCAAGTCGAGAATAACAAGGAGTGGATGAATTTCATGATATCAATGAGATTGATCACTTTGAATTTCTATGATGTGTTTTGTTTTGTTTTTTACGGATGTTTTAAGTTTTTTTCAACAAGTTTTATGAACAATAGGTAGTAAGTTTTTTTGAACAAGTATTTTTTCGGATGTTGGAATAGTATTTGAAGTTAGATGTTAAGTACAATCTACATAATCGGTAGATAACTATGTTTCTATACTACCGATTAAATACAATCGGTAGTTATTAATTTCCCGTACTACCGATTAACCACAATCGGTAGTTATTTATGTTCACTTACTACCGATTTTGGCAAGATAAGTTATGTACAAAAAAACAAGTATAATCGGTAGATAAATTTGATCATTAAACTACCGATTATGGCAAGAAAAGTTTTGTACAAAAAAACAAGTATAATCGGTAGATAAATTTGATCATTAAGCTACCGATTACAAAGTTTAAATTTTTGAAGTTTAATTCAATTCTGGCTACAATCCTTAGAGATAAATTTTCAGCTACTACCGATTGTGAAAGATGAAGAGTTAGAAATTCTATAAGTTTTGAGATAATCTTTTTGGGGTGACACCTATAATCGGTAGATATGGCACTCCATTAAACTATCGATTATGAAATCAAAATCCGAAAAAAAATCGATCTGGGAATTTTGTACAATCGGTAGTCATAAAAATCACGAGACTACCGATTATACCATTATTTTGACACATGAGTGTATAATCGGAAGATATGGTACTCCATTATCTACCGATTCTGGGATGTCCATGGCATTAAATTCATACAAAAATGATTTTTTTTAAACGATCCAAACGCATACAAAATGGGTTTTTCATGATGTTTCTCACTTCTTCCTCATACCCATCCATGTTTGTTATTGATCTAACACTAACTATAACCAAAATTAACTAACTAATTAATTAACATTAACACTAATTAAGCAAGGGAAGATTAGCCATTAAAGAAAATATATGGATAAGGGGTGTATTGATATTACCTCATAATGACCTTATTTTGTTTTATTAGTCGCCCCAAATTAGTTTTTGGTATTCCTAAAAAACGTCAGGTATAAAAACCTACATTTTGGTCTCAAAGCTGGATTCATTACAACGCTATCAATGATTGCAACACTCTCAGCACATACGTTGGAACCAGGAAAAAGCCTACATTGCAGACTCGATTATAAGGAACTATTATACTAAATATAAAAAAAATCTAAATAAATAGCAAACGTGAATTTCTAGATGGACAACTTATTGGGAAATATATTAGGTAACCAAGGAAGCATATTGATGTTCGCCTCATAATCTTATTGTTGAAATTAAACAGAAGCTAAAATAACCCAACTTAAAACATACTCACATATGGAAAAGGTTGTCACCAAGATTCAATTTGACACCATTCTTGTATACAAGCATTCAATCTTCTGTTACCAGCAATCTCTTTTCCCATGGCACTAGCTGAGCGCTTAAAGGCAGGGAAAGAAGGATGTAGTTGAAGAAATATCATGTTTATTTCGCAACTTTCCTCCTATCACACACAATCCATAAGAAATTAGTAAAGCCCCAAAACTAAAGTTCTGAATCATTCAACAATTATACGAGAAGTGATGATTCAAAAAGCTAACTACTTAACCATAAGATTCTGAAGCTATTATCTGCAAGAATGGTATAAAAATTGTATGGTTAAGCTCTTGCATGCCAAAACCCCAAAAATTGGATTCTTAAATAGGGACTTCCTTGATATGAAGAATAGTTTTCAAAATCTGCTTTCTCAATCTGGAAGAATAGCAATACCTTCTAATGGGACTTGAATCAGTTCAGATTGGCTGTCCCAAAAAATGGGTTCTCACAAGAATGTATTCAGCCATTGTAGATGATGAATTTTTAACAAGGATAAAATAGTCATCTCTACCCAGCAATAGAGTCAAAGAAATAATATAATTTTGTCTATCCTATTGACCCGGCATCAAAAGCATAAAATTCATACTTTATATTCCGCAAGAGAAATAAAATATCGGACGCTCACTACAAGCATCTCACACTTATCATGTACTCTCTTTAAAAATATACATATGACATTAGTACCTCATCCGGCTGAGCTCTCAATATTCTACAACAAACACTAGTATTGTCATAAATGTTGGATTTTTAAAACAGGATAAAATAGTAAAATCGTCTCTACTGAGCAGTAGAATCAAAGAAATAATATAATTTTGTCTATGATGTTGACCCGGCATCAAAAGCATAAAATTCTTATTTTACATTCCGCAAGAGAATTAAAAAAAATATATTGAATGATCACGACTGGCATCTCGTAGTGATCCTGTAGCCTCTCTGAAAATAGACATATGATATTAGAGCCTCACCCAGCTGAACTCTCAAGATTCCACATACAACATTAGTATTGTGCAACTCAGTGCTTACTCTTCTATAATGATAGGGAAGATCCTAAATGAATTAATCACTAGTATAGAGCATCGTTGTACTCCAAGTATCACTGGTGATGATTACAATTCTTTCCCTGATGATCTCTTATTATACAAAATAAGCATCCAGAACACCTCTTTGTTCCTGAGTGGATGTTAATGCTCCTAGATAGATTGCCTAGTAGTACAAAGCAACTTAATTCCTCTTTATATCCTTTAATTGAATATTTTAGAGTGGATTTACATTAACACTCAAAATATAATTGAATAACATTGATTGATCATAACACATAACAAGCTGCGAACGGATGCACTAAGACGAAACACTGTGTGTTCGTAAGTCACGTTATGCCAAATGCAAAACCCAAAGCTCCGATAATGATTAGTCGAGCTTAAATAACATACTCCCAATGTTGGTTGCATCAAACATCCCAATATTGGTCGAAATACAACGAAACCCTAATTTTGATTAATACCCAATTTCTAACACATCGTCATATCACCTTGCAAAAATGTGACAATGGGTGTGGAATGGAAAAAAATGTTCTAAACAACATATGTTCCCCTATTTGTCCACTACAACATACTAAAACGGGATCACATTCCGAATAACGGTCTAGGAGATGATTCAGACCCTAGATGAACTACAATCTGAAAAAACTGTCATAATTGAAGGGTTACCGTTTGCCCCTTTTGACGACCGAAATGAGCTCAAAACCTAAATCCTTTTACACAAAGAGTCTTTTTTAAGTTCCTTTGTGGTGTTCACCAATAAACAATCTGTAATAAGTCACAAATCCAGTTCGGCTAATTATTCTCTGATAGCACTTGCTCCAGTAGAGATTTCTCGATTTCGAGATGTAACCAGCTATCTCAGGATTTCAAATTAGGGATGATCATCGAAAACGGACATCATATGAAGAATCTACAACGCTTTTTACTGAAGTACGTCATGTGTGACATTTTCACCTACGAGTATAAATAACAATAATCCTATTCCAAGCTTCGGTCGAAGAGCTTCAGTTAAAGAGTTTCATTCGGAGAGTTTCGTTCAAAGAGATTCGGTCGAAGAAGCACTAAAGGGAAAGAATAAAAAAATGACTTGTGGGACCAGCGCCAACCGGACGGCCGGCCGACCCCCTTGGCCGGTCCCACTCTCCATATTCCTTTTCCCCAAGCTTCTCTAGTTAGTTTCTTCTGGTTGCTCATCTGGCATCGCTCATCCATACCGTTTATCTACCATCGCTCATCTGACATTGTTTATTTATCATTGACTCACTGCCATATTAAGATTTAATTCAATTGGTCCCGCTACCAATAACCACAGTTTTGTCCTACTCCGACGAAACTAAATATTCTACAATTTGCTAGCACTCACGCGACTTAGTTTTCGCACGACCAAACGCTCACGTGACTTAGTGTTTGCACGACCAAGCATTCACGCGACTTGAGGCTCGAACAACAAGCATCATTCGACTATTGTTACTCCTCAGCTGACATGATGATACTACACAACTACCAGTGTCAACATTAATCAGATTCTCTAGGTCCATAATATATTAAGCATCACCACTTGACTCAACATGCAACTAGTTCTTTATCCATCAATGAGTCAACATGCAAGACTCATCAACATACTAAAGACTGACAGTCTAGCTCGGTCAACGACTGACCAATCGTCTACGAAGTAGACTCAACTTTGCTCGAGACATCAATTATGTCACATGGGGAGATATTTAGTCGGGTTTCGTTCTGGAGGCCTACAACACGTGTGGTGTAACGATACACCCATGAAGAGAAAGTATAAAAGTCGTGTCGACAGTTAAAGAAGTGAAGGGAATAGTGGTTGCACAACTGCCAAGTACCACTCACACGACGAAGTTGGTTTTCGTCATAATTTCCACTTTTCTACTCTTCCAGTTCTCTACAACTGTCACCACTTACGAGATCAATGTGTTAACTTCTTCTGCTATAAATAGGTTCTTCAACCTATCGACAAAGGACAAGATTTTTATCTCATAAGCGCTTAAATGATCACAAAGCTATCATTTTTTTTTTACAACAGTTCAAACACGTACAATAATCGATATTAAATTCCATTGATCTTAATACTTCCTTCTTACAGATCAACTGTTCTCCTTCCTTTGCGACTGAAGTGAATCGGAACGGCCATTTCTTGATTTAGGCCAATTTCGTACAGATTGATCTTTAGATTCTTAAAAGTACTTCTACAGTACAAATATTTAGTTTTTAAGCGATTTGATTTCACAATTATTAACCTACTAGATCATTCTTTCCATTTTACCCTTCAATCGTTTTTACCCACAAACAACAATAGACCGAGACCCTATTTTGAAAAGAAACTTGAAGCATCGGGTGAAGTTGTTTTCTAAAAGTAAACCTTGCACTTAAAAGTATGAAAAAAGAAAGAAAATAACCATCAATCCTAGCTCTGCAGCTGTATTTATTTCTGTTTCGTCATATTCTAACATAGCATAAGCGTATAAGTTGGATCAAACATCCAATAAATAACGAAAACTAGTGTGAAATAAATAGATTCACAAAAGCAATATCAAACTATAGAATAATAACTAAGAAAATAACTTTTATAAATCAAGTATTAATGTTGGATGTAGAATTCTACAATACTAGGCCTTCTTATATAGGATTCAGTATTTCCTAAAAGTATTATAACTAGAAAAAGGAAATACCTAGAAAAAGGAAATCAAAATAAACTAGGAAAAGGAAATCCTAAATTAAGAAATAAACTAGAACTAGGAAATAGATAAATAATGAGTAGGATGTCCTACATTAGGCCCCCCTTCTTGAAGAGAACTCGACCCCGAGTTCGGTGTTGGAAGAGAAATATCATCCCCGGGGAAATAAGGGAAGATATCCTTGATGTTGAATGTGGACGAGATGTTCATATTAGGTGGGAGGTCAACAACATAAGCATTATTGCTGGTCTTCTTAAGAATATGCATAAGCCCAATCTTCTTGTATTTTGTCTTGTTGTAGGTACCAGTAGTAAAACGATCTTTGCTTAAGTATACCATAACAAGATCACCGACATCATACGACCGAAAACGACGACAACGATCAACATCTATCTTATACTTGGCATTAACAGCTTCCAAGTTTTTCTTTACTATATCATGTAACACTTGTAAAGACTCGATCATGTGATCAGCTGCAACATTGGAACTAGGAACAGATGGTAAGAGGCTAGATCCAATGTGTAGTTAGGAACCTTGGAGTAAACAATTTGAAAAGGTGCATAACCAGTAGACCGATTAGGAACTGAATTGTAGGCAAACTCATCTTGAGCGAGAGCTAAATACCATTGTCGTGGCTTGTCTCCGGATAAGCAACGAATAATTTTTCTTAATGTACGGTTCACTACTTCAGTTTGTCCGTCAGTTTGAGGATGAACAGTGCTATTAAACTGCAGTTTGGTTTGGAGACGATTCCAAAGAGTCTTCAAAAACCAACTTAAGAAATTAGTATCTCTATCAGAAATAATGTTCTTGGGAATTCCGTGTAAACGAAAAATCTCACAGAAGAAAAGATTTGTTGTAGTCACGGCATCCATAGTCTTCTTGCAAGGAATAAAGTGTGCTATATTTGAAAATCGATCAACTACCACAAAAACAGAATCATGATCTCTTTGAGTTCTCGGTAACCCTATTACAAAGTCCATAGATAAATCTTCCCAAGGAGCATCTAAAAAAGGAAGAGGAATGTATAATCCTGTATTTTTTGCATGTCCTTTACTTCGTTAACAGATCATACAATATCGTACAAAATCATTGACATCCTTTTTAAGAGAATTCCAAAAGTAACAAGCTTCCACAAGAGAAATATTCTTATCCCGACCGAAATGACCAGAAGGACCACTACTGTGTAACTCTTTAATAAGACGCTCACAAATAGAACCATCAAGATTACATAAATGACCTCCTTTAAAAAGAAACATATTATGTAAAACAAAGTCACCAATACCTTGTTGTGCGGAGGAACATTTGGGCATAGTGTGGAAAAGTCTGGATCAGTAGGATATAAATTATTAAGAGAGTCAAAGGCAATTACTTCAGCACGGATAGTAACAATGAGTAATTCTCGAGCACTATGATTAGTAAAACTAGACTTGTGCTGAATAGAGAATATATATTCTTACAAGGAAGAAATCCAACATGCATGTATTCGATTGGAAGGTGATTGATTCTGAATGTACTTCAGGGCTTGGTGATCCTTGTACAAGACAAATTCCTTATGTATTAAGTAATGTCTCCATTTCGGTAGTGAACGAATCATGGCGTAGAATTCCAACTCATATGTAGAACACTTTTGACGAGCTTCTTTGAGTTTCTCACTAAGAAATTCAATAGGTTTACCTTCTTGAGACAAACACCAATTCCTAACATGGAAGCATCATAATGTACCTCAAAAAGCTTGTTAAAATCAGGTAGTGCAAGGATAAGAGCAGAAGTAAGCCTTTGTTTTAGCAATTGAAAGCTGGATTCGGCTCCAACGTTCCATAAGAAACGTTTATCCTTCTAACTGTCAGTAATAGGAGCTGCGATAGAGCTGGAATCTCTTATAAATTAACGGGAAAAGGAAGCTCAACCATGAAAACTTCGAGATTCGAACGCTGTCTTCGGAGTAGGCTAATCTCGAATAGCCGTAATTTTAGAATCATCAACTTGAATACCGTCGGCAGAAACAACATAGCCCAAAAACAAAATCTTAGGAGTGAAAAAATGGCACTTCTTAAGAATGATAAATAACTCATTCTCTCGGAGAGCATTGAAAATATCCCATAAGTGATAATGATATTCCTCTTCAGATTTCGAACAAATAAGGATGTCATCGAAATAAACCACAACAAATTTACCAATAAAAGGTTGTAGGACTTGATCCATAAGCCTCATGAACATACTTGAAGCATTAGACAAACCAAAGGGCATAACAAGCCATTCGAGGAGACCATCTTTTATTTTATACGCAGTCTTCCATTCATCTTCAGGTCGAATTCTGATTTAGTGATACCCACTTTTAAGATCAATCTTAGAAAATAGCTTGGAATCGGAGAACATGTCAAGCATATCATCCAATCCGGGAATAGGGAAACGATAAAGAATCATGATCTTATTAACAACTCTACAATCAATGCACATATGCCAAGTTCCAGGATAAATCTGAATGGATTGAGATACGCTCCCACTAGTCAAAATCCTAAAATTAATATCGACCCAACTGGTATATACAAGAGTCCCAGCGATTGATTATTGAAAATAAAACAATTATTAATGTACTGAAACATGATTGGATCAAATTGAATCCAAGCGCATGGTCCTTATCAACATCTTACATGATAGTTTTCATGGATCCTGCGTTCCACGCTTGCTTAGGCGACGAAGACAGGGAGAACACACACATATTGCTATCAAAGTGTCAATACTCAATTTTTTTATATATTATTATTATTTATTCATTTTTATTTTTGTTTTACACGAAACCTCCTCTATCCACTTAGATATATAGTCTACATCAACAAGGAAGTAAAAATAACCAAAGGAATTAGGAAAAGGACCCATAAAATCAATTCACCACACATCAAAGACCTCAATAACTAGAATAGGGTTCAAAGGCATCATATTTCTACGAGAAATGGTTCCTAACTTATGGCATCGCTCACAAGCAACACAGTAACTGTGGATGTCTTTAAACATCAAAGGTCAGTAGAATCCTCACCACAATATCTTAGCAACAGTCTTCTTATCACTAAAGTGACTCCCACAAGCATGATCATGACAAAAGGAAATAATACTGGAAATGTCACTCTCATGTATATATCTCCTAATAATATGGTCTGGAAAATACTTAAAAAAATAAGGATCGTCCCAAAAGAAATACTTTACCTCGGCGAAAAACCTAGAATCATCAGGGGAATCCACAGCAAGTCTAGACAAGTGGTCTGCTATTACATTTTTGCACCCTTTTTGTCTCTAATTTCTAGAGAGAATTCTTGTAACAAAAGGATCCATCTAATCAATCTCAGTTTAGTATCCTTCTTAAACATAAGATACTTCAAAGCAGCATGATCAGTAAAGACTATAACCTTAGAACCTAAGAGATAAAATCTAAACTTGTCTAAGGCAAAAACAATGGCTAACCGTTCCTTCTTTATGGTGGTGTAGTTCAGTTGGGCATCATTTAGAGTTTTGGTGGCATATTAAATCACATGAATTAATTCATTTTCTCGCTGACCTAACACAACACCAATAGCATAATATGAAGAATCACACATTATCTCAAAGGGTAGGTTCCAATTAGGTGCCTGGACTATGGGGGCGGTAGTGAGTTAGGTCTTAAGCTTCTCAAAAGTCTCTAAACAAGCATCATCAAAGACAAACTTAACATCTTTTGCAATCAGATTACAAAGAGGTCTAGAAATCAAGTTAAAATCCTTAATGAATCGACGATAAAAGCCTGTGTGCCCTAAGAATGACCTAACATCTCGTACAGTTTTGGGAACCTGTGAAGTCTTAATAAGGTCAACTTTGGCTTTGTCTACCTCTATACCCTTAGAAGATACGATATGCCCTAAAACAATTCCTGATCGAACCATGAAATGGTATTTTCCCCAATTAAGCACTAAATTATTTTCATTACACCTAGTCAGCACTAATGTCAAATGATGCAAGAACTCATCAAAAGATGACCCAAATACTAAAAAATTCATCCATAAAGACCTCTACAAACCATTCTACCATGTCAGAAAATATACTCATCATACAATACTAAAAAGTAGCGGGTGCATTACACAACCCGAATTACATGCGTCTATATGCAAAGGTACCAAAGGGACAAGTAAAATTGGTTTTCTCTAGGTCTTCTGGGCAATAACAATCTGATTATAACCAGTAAAATCATCTAGCAAGCAATAATGGCTATGTCCAACTAATATCTGAAGCATTTGGTCGATGAAAGGAATGGGAAAGTGGTCCTTCCTTGTGACCTTGTTCAATTTTCTATAGTCAATACAAACACGCCACCCCGTGGTCACTTGGGTTGGGATTAACTCATTGTTATCATTCTGGACTACATTGATACCTGATTTCCGGGGAACAACCTGAATGGGGCTGACCCACTTACTGTCTGAGATAGGGTAGATAATACCCGCATTTAACAACTTAAGCTTAGGGTTAATTCGACATTGCATCTCCCTAGACGGTTTGGTATCATCCTCTAAATGAATCTGATGCATACAAACAATAGGACTTATACCCTTAATGTCTGCTATAGTCCACCCTAAAGCTTCCTTATTGTCTTTAAGCATGGTCACTAGCCTACTTTCCTGGTTACTATCCAATTCGGATGCTACAATCACAGCAAAGTCTCAGATGGGCCTAAATACACAGACTTCCGAGTATTTGGTAGTTGTTTAAGGTCCAACTTAGGAGGCTCTTCTAGAGAAGGAATTAGGGTAGACTTAGAAACTGGTATTGGTTCGAACTTAGGTTTCCATCCATTAGTAGTGTCTATCAAAGAGGTTGAATCTAACAAAGCATTCACCTCATTAATCACATTATCATCATCAAAATCAAACCCAAAGTAGGCTAGGTATTTCTCTAATGGATCTTCTAAAAAAAAAATTGGTAATGATTCTTGAATTAATGTTCCTATCATATTCACCTCTTCAATGCACGTGTAATCTTGCTCAGGTGGTTGCTTACTAATATTGAAAATAATCAGCTCAATAGTCATATTACCAAAAAATAAGTTCATAATACCATTTCGGCAGTTAATGTTCGCATTAGATGTAGCTAAAAACGGGCGACCTAATATCACATGTATCTGATTCTCTTGGTCAGGGACGGGTTGGGTATCAAGGACAACAAAATACACTGGATAAATAAACTTATCGACCTCAATAAGAACATCCTTTATGACACCACGAGAAATTTTCACAGACCTATCAGCTAATTGCAGTGTTATCTGAGTAGGTTTCAAATCACCCAGTCCTAACTGGAGGTACACATGGTACGGAAGTAAGTTCACACTGGCTCCTAAGTCAAGTAACACTTTCTCAACACGGTAGTTACCTATTGTGAAAGAAATGGTTGACCCTGGGTCTTTGTACTTAGGAGTTTTATTGTTATGGATAATTGAACTCACGTGACTAGATGTAAAAGATTTCTTTTGTACACTAAGCTTTCGCGTACACATATCCTTAAGGAACTTGGCATAAGTAGAAATCTGCCTAATTGCATCTAATAATGGAAGGTTGATAGTGACTTGCTTAAAAACCTCCAATATATCGTTAAAGTTGGATTCCTTTTTATGAGGAACTTCATCGGGCTTATGAGGCTCTGGCCACAAACTCAGGCTTATGAGGAACTGCATCGGGCTCTTTAGAGATTTTGTCAGCCTCTTCAGCTACTGGCTCAGAAGAGTGAACTACAATATGTTCACTATCATGCATGGTTACCTTGTTATCTACCACTTTACTATTTCTAAGGGTTCTAATTGCATTCACATGCTTTGATGATTTCTCACTAGAAGATACTTCATGAACTCCTCTAGGATTGGGTTGTGGTTGACTAGGGAACTTGCCTTTTTCCCTTTCTCTCAAAGACTCAGCGATTTGACTAACCTGGGTTTCTAAATTGGAAATAGCCTTACTGTTAGCTTGAACAATCTTTTGATTTTCTTGTAAACTTTGATGAATGAGTGGTGAAAATTTGTAGTGTTCTCAGTTAATAAGGCGAGAGACGATGCTAAACTTATGATCATTTTATCTATCGGATTCCGAAATTGTGTCGGTCCTGAAGGATTCGTAGTATATCCAAAACCCGGGGGAACCTTAGAATTACTAGACTGACCTTGATTCTGTCCCTTGGACCAAGAAATGTTAGGATGGTTTCCCTAACCAGGGTTATAGGTTTCTGAATAAGGGTCAAACTTCTGATGATTATCAAATATAGTGTTATTAGAAAGAGCATGGGCTTTCTCTTCAACAGTCAGTCCTTCTCAAAATGACTTGGGTTCAATTCCACAACTAGATTGACTCGGTTCTAAGGCTTCTAATCTTTTTGATATAGCTGTTATTTTGGCATATGATTCAAAAGATCCTTCTACCCTATTGACATTTCCTCTACTTAGAAGAATTCTTTTTCTGGGCCTCCCTACTATTTTCCCACATCTGGGTTTTTTCGGCGATTTCATTCAAAAATGTCATTGCATCATCGACAGTTTTATTTTCAAACCCACCTGTGCATAAAGACTCAACCATGGTTGTTGTCAAATAATCTAAACCCTCGTAGAGGATCTGAACTAGCCTTACTTTTTCTAAACCATGATGAGGACATTATGATAATAAGTCATTGAACCTTTCCAAATACTTATATAAAGATTCTCCCTCTTGTTGAGCAAATGTGCAAATATGCTACCTAATAGATGATGTTTTGTGCCTAGGGAAAAACTTCTGGAAAAATGAAGATGTAAGTTGTTCATAGGTTTCAATGGACTCATAAGTCAAACTATATAGCCAAGATTTGGCTTTGTTTCTTAGTAAAAAATGAAACAATCTAAGTTTCAGTGCTTCATCATCTAGGTCCTTAATCCTGATGGTACTACATATTTCTTCAAAATCCCTAACATGGAAATAGGGGTTTTTATTTTCTTTCCCTAAGAAAAATGGGATCATCTGTATGGTCCCAGGTTTTAACTCATAGTTTGCTTCAGTTTCAGCTAACTTGATACATGATGGACGAGAAGAAGTCCTAGTCACGTTCAACAAAGCTTTTAAAGTTATCATTGCTGGCACTATCAAAGGACTTGGAGTAACTTCTTTACAAAGTGTCAGTTCTCAAAATTAAAATTTTCAAAAACAGGGACCTCAAAATAAGAGTCTTCGAGGTCGTCGTTTCCAAGGACAGAACTACTAAGTGATAGACACATTTTTATGTCTAAATTGCGCTCGATTATCTATTTTGATAGTGTTCGATTTTGTACTTATTATGGCTTTTTATGTCTTTGTAGGTATTTTTGAGAAATAAATAATTTGGGAAAACTCGGCTCAAAAAGTGATAAAGGCACCCCCCGGGGAAAATTGATAAAGGCACCCAGCTCTTGGATTAGGGGCACCTCCCTTTAAATTTGAACTTCCGAAAATGGCGGGAAAAAAAGAAGTTATGTGAGAAGTTTCTGTAGACTCTGTGCTGCGTATTTTTAGTGATTTGGAGTAATTAAAATTCATTCAAAGTGAATTAAACAACCTTGATAACATTAACACACGTCAAAAATGAGTTTCAACCGGAAAAATTGGACACGGGATTGAATCTGGACGGAAAACAGAGTTTGGGCCTGTTTCGGATATCATAAAATTTGAGATTGATTTGGACGTGTTCTTTGAGTCCTTATCGGTTAAGAAGAGTTTCTTTGGTTTACTATCCCTATAAATACCCAAGAGAGTCGAGGAGGAAACCAGGGAGAGGAGACAGAGCCACCGGAAACAGGAAGAAAAAAAAAGTTTTCTGCTGCTGTAGAGAGAAGAAGAACATAAGGCGCTGAAGAACTGTCGTTAGTTCTATCGCTGATGCATCTGCTGAAGCAGTCTTATATCAACAGCGCCTGGAGTCCGTCTTTCTTTCCTGTTCCATTGTCCTTTTTCTGTAACACAGAGAACACTTCTCTGTAACGCTTATAAGCGTTTCTGTTCTTCTGTGTTTTTCACCATTGTAAGCACCTTTTGAGCAATGAAAGTCTATTTTGAGTGTGTTTGCATTACAATGAGCTAATCACCATCACTGGGGCGACGGAGGAAGCCGTTCATCCAATAGTTATGGTAAATTCTATTTTAATTATATTTATTCTACAATTCTTTTATTATTAATTGCTTGAATTAAATTGAAAAAATGGTTTTTCTCAAATAATTGTGTTTTCTTCTGATGGGTCATACTTGGTTTTTAAACTCTTGATGTCTCATGCTCTTGATTAACAATTATTCTTTCAAAAACCTATCTTTGGCATATTTAGATTAAATTGAATATAAGAATTGTTAGATGTTATCACTTAAGTACTGGTTAATGGTGGAATCTTAAGCCCTAGTTTTTCTTGATCCATTTTAAAATCAAATTGTTTTAATTTCTTTATTTTCTGTTATTAAAAATTAGGTCTAGAAATTAAATCTTCACAAGTCCGAGAATCGAACCTATTTTACTACTATTAAAAACTATAATCTGTTCTGCAGTGGTAAAAAAATAGTTGCATAACAGGTTATGTATCAAAAATGTATCTGCATAACCTGTTATGCATTTGATTATGTCTGATTATGTTTCAAAGATACCAGGTTAGGCATCAACTTATGTCTGCATAACCTGTTATGCATCCACTTATGAATGTTATGATTCATATTTTAGTTTCATGATAACTTTAAAGATGAATACACCGATAGGGAGTTAGAACTTTGCAAACCTAAAGCAGCAAGATCAAAACATCAGTTATTCACTGTCGTTGCAATGCGACTTGAAGAGAACAAAGAAGAGAATGAATAAGCACTTCAAGATGTGTTACATGTTATGGAAGAAGAAGACACTAGTTCAGCGCATAAACAAAAACTTTTATTGTTAGATTTTATTTTTATTAATTAGATTTATTTTCTTTAGATTTTATTTGTTTAGAAAATTGTATTAGGAATTTTTATTATTTCTGTAATTTTTCTTTTATTTTTGAACACTTTTTGGACTTTATTTTGGATTTTGGACATTTTATTATTTTTAAACCCTACAGAAGGGTAATTTAAATATAAACTGCTACAGGGAAGGACGACAATTACGATATTGTCTCGGCCCCTCGGGTTCGCACACTGAAACAGGAGTCGGTGGCCCGAATCGACTACAACCGGTTCATCCCCCATCTGGTACGGGAGGTAAGACTTGTTCAACCCACGAATCCCCTGCAAGTGGGTTTACTGTATTCCTTCGTATGCATATATATTGAGGAACTGAAAACGGATTTAATTTTCTAGTAAAGGGCAAGAACGGGCCATATAAGATAAGGACTCGGATTTCATCACCGTTTTCTTCTTGCCCGCTTTAGGAACATGTTACCAAACGAGAACCTAAACCTTAAAATTTTGACAAGAAAGAGACCGATAAGGTAACGAGCTTATAGGAAACTCGTTCAAAAGGACTGTATTGGTTACTTTGTTAGCCGAACTCGAAGTTCAAGAAGATTATTTTAAGTTGATTAGAGCCGCCTTGTAACCCAGGAAAAAGTGCCTAAAAGACAGGGTTATCAAAGCTCCTTAGAGCTTATCCTGTTTCTATTCGACTTAATCTAATTCGGATCGTTCTAAGAGGTTTGCTAAAATCGTAACTAGTTGCATTTTAAAAGAATAGAAGCTGGTCTAGAAACAATCTAAGTGGAGCCATCATGCTTTTTGTTTGCTAGATTTAATAGGTTTGATTTGGTTGAGTCAGCCTTGCTTGTTATTGTTAGAATTCCCTTCCAATTAGGATTTACTTTTTTTAGTTTTTTTTAGTGTATGCCAAGACCGTTTGAAGTCATCACTGAGCGGGCTTGGAAAAGAGACACTCTAGGTCGTTTGATTAGTGAGAAACCTAGTAGTTCTGTCCCTGGAAACGAGGACCTCGGAGACTCTTCTTTTGAGGGCCCAGTTTTTGAAAATTTCAATTTTGAGAACTTGACAGTGTGTGAAGAAGTTAATTCTAGTCCTTTGGTAGCGCCAACGATGGCAACTTTAAAAGCTTTGTTGAACCAGACTAGGACTTCTAGTCCATTATGTATATAGTTAGTTGATACTGAAGCAAACTATGAATTGAAACCTGGGACCATACAGATGCTCCCATTTTTCTTAGGGAAAGAAAATAAAAACCCATATTTCCATGTTAGGGATTTTGAAAAAAAAATGTAGTACCATCAGGATTAAGGACCTAGATGATGAAGCATTGAAACTTAGACTATTTCCTTTCTCACTAAGAGACAAAGCCAAGTCTTGGATATATAGTTTGACTTCTGAGTCAATTGAGAACTATGAACAACTCACGTCTGACTTTTTCCAGAAGTTTCTCCCTAGGCACAAAACATCATCTATTAGACAGCAGATGTGCACATTTGCTCAATTAGAGGGAGAATCTTTATATAGGTATTTGGAAAGGTTCAATGACTTATTATCACAACTTCCTCATCATGGTTTAGATAAATTAAGGCTAGTTCAGATCCTCTACGAGGGTTTCGATTATTCGGCAACAACCATGGTTGAGTTTTATGCACAGGTGGGTTTGAAAATAAAATTGTCGATGGCGCGATGAAATTTTTGAATGAAATCGCCGAGAAAACCCAACAGTGGGAAAATAGTAGGGAGCCCCAGAGAACAATTCTTCTAAGTAGAGGGAATGTTAATAGGGTAAAAGGATCTTTTGAATCGGATGCCAAAATAGCGGCTATATCGAAAAGGTTAGAAGCTTTAGAAATGAGTCAATCTAGTAGTGTTGAGCCCAAACCATTTTGGGAATGACATATTGTTGAAGAGCAATCCCATGCTCTTTATAATAACACTAGGTTTGATAATCATTAGAAGTTTGACCCTTATTCATAAACCTATAACCCTGGTTGGAGAAACCATCCTAAACGTTTTTCGTCTAAGGGACAGAGTCAATGTCAGTTTAGCAATTCTATGGTTCCCCCAGGTTTTGGTTATGCTAAGAATCTTTCTAGACCAGCACAATTTTAGAGTCCGATAGATAAGACGATAATGAATTTAGCTGAGTCTGTTGCCTCATTGACTCAGAATACTAAAGATTTCCAGCAGTTTGTCAACCAGAGTTTACGAGAAAATCAAAAGATTGTTCAGGCCAATAGTCAGGCTATTTCTAATTTAGAAACCCAGGTTGGTCAGATCGCTAAGTCTTTGAGAGAAAGAGAAAAATGTAGGTTTCCTAGTCAACCCCAACCCAATCCTAGAGGAGTTCATGAAATATCTTCTGGTGAGAAATCACCGAGTCATGTGAATGCAATTAAAACTCTTAGGAACGGTAAAGTCGTAGACAACAAGGTAACTATGCTTGAAAGTGAACATACTGTAGTTCACCCCTCTGATCCAGTAGATGAAGAGACTGATGAAGTCTATAAAGAGCCTGAGGTAGCCCCTCATAAGCCAGATTTTGTTCCCAGAGCCCCGTTCGCACAACTGTTAGCACCAACTAAGAAGGAATCCAACTTTAATGATATAATGGAGGTTTTTAAGCAAGTCATGATAAACATTCCATTATTAGATGCAATTAGGCAGATTCCTACTTATGCCAAGTTCCTTAAGGACATGTGTACGCGAAAGCGAAAGCTTAGTGTACAAAAGAAAGCCTTTTTAGCTAGTCATGTGAGTTCAATTATTCATAATATAACCCTAAGTACAAAGACCCAGGGTCCCCGACCATTTTTTACACAATAGGTAAATACCGTGTTGAGAAAGCATTACTTGACTTAGGAGCCAGTGTGAACTTACCTCCGTACCATGTGTACCTGCATTTAAGACTTGGTGATTTGAAACCTACTCAGATGACATTGCAGTTAGTTGATAGGTCTGTGAAAATTCCTCGTGGTGTCATAGAGGATGTTCTTATTGAGGTCGATACGTTTATTTATCTAGTATATTTTGTTGTCCTTGATACCCAACCTGTCCCTGACCCTGACCCAGAGAATCAGATACCTGTGATATTAGGTCGCCCATTTTTAGCGACATCCAATGTGATCATTAAATGTCGAAATGGTATTATGAACTTATCTTTTGGTAATATGACTATTGAGCTGAATATTTTCAACATTAGTAAGCAACCACCTGAGTAGATGATACGTGCACTGAAGAGGTGAACATGATAGGAATATTAGTTCAGGAGTCATTACCGAACACTTTGTTAGAAGATCCATTAGAGAAATGCCTACCCCACTTTGGGTTTTATTTTGATGATGATAGTGTAATCAATAAGGTGAATGCTTTGTTAGACTCAGCCCCTTTGTTAGACACTAGTAATGGATGGAAACCTAAGTTTGAACAATTACCAGTTTCTAAATCTGCCCTAATTCGTTCTTTAGAAGAGCCTCCTAAGTTGGACCTTAAACAACTACCAGATACTCTGAAATATGTGTATTTAGGCCCATCTGAGACTTTGCCTGTGATTGTAGCATCCGACTTGGATAGTAACCAGGAAAGTATGCTAGTGACCGTGCTTCAAGATAATGAGGAATCTTTAGGGTGGACCATAGAAGACATTAAGGGAATAAGTCCTATTGTTTGTATGCATCAGATTCATTTAGAGGATGATACAAAACCGTCTAGGGAGATGCAACGTCGACTTAACCCTAATATGAAAGAATTAGTTCGAATTGAAGTGCATAAGTTGTTAGATGCGGGTATTATTTACCCAATTTCAGACAGTAAGTGGGTCAGCCCCGTTCAGGTTGTCCCCAAGAAATCAGGTATCACTGTAGTTCAGAATGATAAAAATGAATTAATCCCAACCCGAGTGACCACGGGGTGGCGTGTTTGTATTGACTATAAAAAAATGAACAAGTTCACAAAGAAGGATCACTTTCCCCTTCCTTTCATCGACCAAATGCTAGAGAGATTAGCTGGACATAGACACTATTGCTTGCTAGATGGTTTTTCTGGTTATAATCAGATTGTTATTGCCCCAGAAGACCAAGAGAAAACTACTTTTACCTGTCCCTTTGGTACCTTTGCGTATAGACGCATGCCTTTCGAGTTGTGTAATGCACCAGCTACTTTTCAGCGTTGTATGATGAGTATATTTTCTGACATGGTAGAACGGTTTGTTAGAGGTCTTTATGGATGATTTTTCGGTATTTGGGTCATCTTTTGATGAATTCTTATATCATTTGACATTAGTGTTGACTAGGTGTAAGGAGAGAAATTTAGGGCTTAATTGGGAAAAATGCCATTTCATGGTTCGATCAGGAATTGTTTTAGGGCATATCGTATCTTCTAAGGGTATAGAGGTAGACAAAGCCAAAGTTGACCTTATTAAGACTTTACAGGTTCCCAAAACTGTACGAGATGTTAGGTCAGTTTTAGGGCACACAGGCTTTTATCGTCAATTCATTAGGGATTTTAGCTTGATTTCTAGACCTCTTTGCAATTTGATTGCAAAAGATGTTAAGTTTGTCTTTGATGATGCTTGTTTAGAGGCTTTCGAGAAGCTTAAGACTTTACTCACTACCGCCCCCATAGTTTAGGCTCCTATCTGGAACCTACCCTTCGAGATAATGTGTGATGTTTCAGATTATGCTATTGGTGTCGTATTAGGTCAGCGAGAAAATAAATTACTTCATGTGATTTACTGTGCTAGCAAAACTCTGAATGATGCCCAACTGAACTACACCACCACAGAGAAGGAACTATTAGCCTTTTTTTTTTTCTTAGACATGTTTAGATCCTATCTCTTAGGTTCTAAGGTTATAGTCTTTACTGATCATGCTGCTTTGAAGTACCTTATGTCTAAGAAGGATACTAAACCTAGATTGATTAGATGGATCCTTTTGCTACAAGAATTCTCTCTAGAAATTAGAAACAAAAAGGGTGCATAAGATATAGTAGCATACCACTTGTCTAGACTCGTTGTGGAGTCCCCTGATGATTCTTCTCCTGTGAGAGATAGTTTTCCCGATGAATAACTATTCCTTGTTTCCCAATCACCTTGGTCCGCAAATATAGTGAATTATCTTGTTATTGGTCGAATGCCTCAACACTGGGGTAAACAAGATCGTTCTAGGTTTTTAGCCGAGGTGAAGCATTTCTTTTGGGACGATCCTTATTTGTTTAAGTATTGTCCAGACCAGATTATTAGGAGATGTATACCTGAGATTGACCAGTACAGTATTATTTCCTTTTGTCATGATCCTGCTTGTGGAGGTCACTTTAATGCTAAGAAGACTGCTGCTAAGATATTGGCCGTCATTGTTTAAAGACTCCCACAGTTATTGTGCTACTTGTGAGCGCTATCAGAAGTTAGGAACCATTTCCCGTAGAAATATGATGCATTTGAACCCGATTTTAGTTATTGAGGTCTTTGATGTGTGGGGCATTGATTTTATAGGTCCATTTCCTAATTCCTTCGGTTATTTTTACATCCTTGTCACTGTAGACTACGTATCTAAGTGGGTAGAGGCGGTTTCGTATAAAACAAACGAACACAAGGTTGTGGTCCAGTTTTTGAATGATAACATATTTGCACGTTTTGGTACACCGCGAGCTATAATTAGTGATGGAGGGTCACACTTTTGTGACCGACCGTTTAAGTTATTTAATGAAAAATATGGTATTACCCATAAAGTAGCTACCCCATAACACCCACAGACTAGTGGTCAAGTAGAGGTTTCCAACAGGGAGATAAAACGTATTCTAGAGAAAACAGTTAATCCTAATAGGAAAGACTGGTCGTTGAGGCTTACTGATGCCTTATGGGCTTATCGCACCGCGTTTAAGACCCCGATTGGAATGTCAACCTATCGTCTAGTTTTTGGAAAGGCATGTCACCTGCCCGTCGAGTTAGAACATAGAGCATATTGGGATGTAAAGCAGTTAAATTTTTCGCTTGACAAAGCAGGAGGCTCCAGCTCAATGAGTTGGAAGAGATTCGGAGAGATGCGTATGATATTGCTAGGGAGTATAAGAACTAAATGAAACTTGTGCATGATAGAATTATTTTAAGAAAGTCATTTTCCCCAGGTCAAAAAGTTCTTCTGTATGATACTCGTTTGCATCTTTTCCCCGAGAAGTTACGATCTCGGTGGACCGGTCCGTTCGTTGTTCGCACTGTTTTTCCTCATGGTGCTATTGAGATTGAGACTCAAGATGGTAGAAATCCCTTCAAGGTTAATGGTCAGATATTGAAACCATTTTTAGATCCTTTCCCTACAGGTGATGTTGAGGAGGTCCCTATGGAGGACCCTGTTTACCTTGATTGACCATCAAGGTTTTTTCTGGACATTAGTAGATTTTTGTAGGTTTTTAGTTTTTTTTTAGTTTATTCTCCATAAAAGGATTGCTACGCTTCACTCAGGTACTATCTTTCTGACTTACCTCGTTATTCCTCTTTTTACTTATCTATTGGTACTGCTCTTTATTTCGAAACATTGAGGACACTGTTTGATTTAAGTTTGGGGGTAAGGGAGAAACTTTTTAGTGAAATAATAAATCTCTAGAATTTAGAAGCTTGTGAACACTTCAGGAGGACACACTAATGCATTTTAATTTGAAAAAAATAATAAAAAAATATTGACACTTTGATAGCAATATGTATGTGTTCTCCCTGTCTCCGTCGCCTAAGAAAGCGTGGAACGCAGGATCCATGGGAACTATCATGTAAGATGCTGATAAGAACCATGCGCTTGGATTCAATGTGATCCAATCATGTTGTCAATACATTTACTGTTTTATTTTCAATAAGTTGATCGCTGGAACCCGTCTACATACCAGTTAAATCGATATTAGTATTAGATTTAATACCAGTGGGTGCATATCTCAATTCATTAGGTTTCATCCTGGCACTGACCTTCAGACAGATATGGGAAACATCGTTCACCTTAGTCAACACGTGCAACCTTCATATTTTCCATGTCCATCTTCTAAATCTTTTCATGTGATTGAACTGTGATAGATTCTGAATCTTGTGGTTGAACGATTATCTGAGTAGATCTCTGTTGTCTTATATATGAATTTTAATATGCTTGAGTAAAAACTCGTGTACATCAATTGGACTCATATAGGGTAATGATTCCCAGAGACGAAGAATTGAGTATGCCAACTAAATAGTTTGTTTAGTGTTTTACCCTCAATCGTTCACGAGTAGCTAAAATTTGGAGTAAAGGTTTTGTGGGTATACCTCTTGTAAACCCTCATGAGACAAAACTCATACACTAGGGACACCTAGGGGTTTAACGGCTTATTACATATACTAAACGTAGTCGTGTTTCCTGCGAAAGTGAGTTAGAATTTTATTTTCTAGATTAGATTCGATCGAGGACTAGCAAATAGTAAGTTTGGGGGTACTTGATAGACACATTTTTGTGTCTAAATTGCGCTCGATTATCTATTTTGATAGTGTTCGATTTTGTACTTATTATGGCTTTTTATGTCTTTGAAGGTATTTTTGAGAAATAAATAATTTGGGAAAAATCAGCTCAAAAAGTGAAAAATGCACTGCGGCGAAAATTGATAAAGGCACCCAGCTCTTGGATTAGGGGCGCCTCCCTTTGAATTTGAACTTACGAAAATGGAGGCAAAAAAAAGAAGTTACGTGAGAAGTTTCTGTAGACTATGTGTTGCGTATTTTTAGTGATTTGGAATAATTAAAAATCATTCAAAGTGAATTAAACAACCTGGACAACATTTACACACGTCAACAATGAGTTTCAGCCGGAAAAATTGGACACGGGATTGAATCTGGACGGAAAACAGAGTTTGGGTCTGTTTCGGATATCACAAATTTGAGATTGATTTGGACGTGTTCTTTAAGTCCTTATCGGTTAAGAAGAGTCTCTTTGGTTTACTAACCCTATAAATACCCAAGAGAGTCGAGGAGGAAACCAGGGAGAGGAGGCAGAGCCACCAGAAAAAATCAGGAAGAAAAAAAAAGTTTTATGTTGTTGTAGAGAAGAAGAAGAACATAAGGCGCTGAAGAACTGTCGCTGATACTATTGTTAGTTCTGTCGCTGACGCAGCTGCTGAAGCAATCTTATATCAACAGCGCCTGGAGTCCGTCTTTCTTTCCTGTTCCATTTTCCTTTTTCTGTAATGCAGATAACACTTCTCTGTAACGCTTATAAGCGTCTCTGTTCTTTTGTGTTACTCCTTTTTCACCATTGTAAGCACCTTTTGAGCAATGAAAGTCTATTTTGAGTGTGTTTCCATTACAGTGAGCTAATCACCATCATTGGGGCGATGGAGGAAACCGTTCATCCAACAATTGTGGTAGCTTCTATTTTAATTATATTTATTCTACAATTCTTTTATTATTAATTGCTTGAATTAAATTGAAAAAATGGTTTTTCTCAAATAATTGTGTTTTCTTCTGATGGGTTATACTTGGTTTTTAAACTCTTGATGTATCATGCTCTTGATTAATAATTATTCTTTCAAAAACCTATCTTTGGCATATTTAGATTAAATTGAATATAAGAATTGTTAGGTGTTATCACTGAAGTATTGGTTAATGGTGGAATCTTAAGCCCTAGTTTTTCTTCATCCATTTTAAAATCAAATTATTTTAATTCTCTTTATTTTCTGTTATTAAAAATTAGGTCTAGAAATTAAATATTCACAAGTCCGAGAATCGAACCTATTTTACTACTATTAAAAACAACATCACTAGGTTTGTCACTAATCAAACGACCTAGAATGTCTCTTTTCCAAGCTCGCTCAGTGATGATTTCAAGCGGTCTTGGCATACACTAAAAAAAATAAAAAAAAAATAATTGGAAGGGAATTCTAACAATCACAAGCAAGGCCGACTCAACCAAATCAAACCTATTAAATCTAGCAAACAAAAAGCATGATGGCTCCACTTAGATTGTTTCTAGACCAGCTTCTATTCTTTCAAAATGCAACTAGTTACGATTTTAGCAAACCTCTTAGAACGATCCGAATTAGATTAAGTCGAATAGAAACAGGATAATCTCTAAGGAGATTTGATAACCCTGTCTCTTAGGCACTTTTCCCTAGGTTACAAGGCGGCTCTAATCAACTTAAAATAATCTTCTTGAACTTCGAGTTCGGCTAACAAAGTAACCAATACAATCCTTTTGAACGAGTTTCCTATAAGCTCGTTACCCTACTGGTCTCTTTCTAGTCAAAATTTTAAGCTTAGGTTCGCATTTGGTAACGTGTTCCTAAAGCGGGAAAGAAGGAAACAGTGATGAAATCTGAGTCTTATCTTGTATGGTCAGTTCTTGCCCTTTACTAGAAAAGTAAATCCGTAGTCAGTTCCTCAACATATATGCATATGAAGGAATATAGTAAACCCACTTGCAGAGGATTCGTGGGTTGATCGAGTCTTATCTCCCGTACCAGACGGGGGATGAATCGGTTGTAGTCGATTCGGGCCACCGACTTCTGTGTTAGTGTAAGAACCCGAGGGGCCGAGACAATATAATAATTGGCGTCCTTCCCTGTTGCAGTTTATATTTAAAGTACCCTTCCGTAGGGTTTAAAAATAATAATAATAATAATATCTAAAGTCCCAAAATAAAGTCCAAAAGTGTCCAAAAATAAAAGAAAAATTACAGAAATAATAAAATATTTCCTAATACAATTTTCTAAAAAGAGAAACAAATAAAATCTAACAAATAAAATAAATCTAATGAAAAATAAAAAAAATTGTCTTCTTTTCCGTTCTTTTATCTTTAACTTTAACTCAAAGTCTTTAATTACAAAGTCTTTGGCTCAATTTCCTTTTAATCCAAAACCTGTAGCAAAAAGATAAATATCCAAGGACGTAAAATAGAACAAAGTAAAAATAATACTAAAAACAAAAATAAAAACCTAAAAATAAATTTAAAATTCTAAAACTAAAGACAAGCCCGCGTCGGCGGCGCCAAAAATTGATGTGTTTTTGAAATAGTGGTAAAAGATTCGATACTTAGACTTGTAAAGATTTAATTTTTAAACCTAATTTTTAATACTAAAAATAAAAAAAATTAAAGTAGAATTGATTAAATTATGGAAAGAACTGCTACTAAGGATTCCACCATTAGCCGATTTTTCAAGTGATTTAGCATTAATAATTATCTTGCAATTCATATATTCAATTGTTTCAAAATATTGCCAAAGTTAGATTTTCAAAATAATAGTTGTAAATCAAAAGTATGAGACATCAATAGCTCTAAACTAAACATTCCCCATCAAAAGAAAACACAACTAATTGACAAAAATCATTTTTTTAAAAATTTAATTCAAAGAAAATACTCATAAAAGAATTTCAAAAAATTAATAAAATAAAAATATACCACTTTATTATTGGAAAAATGGCTTCATTTGTCGCCTCAGCAGTAGGGTCTAGCTCCTCATGTTGTAAACACTCTCAAGATGTGTATTCATGGCTCAAAAATTGTTTACAAAGATGAAAAGAGTGAAAATTATGTACAAAGAGTTTGCAACGGTGTAATGGCGTTGCAGACAACTGTTTCCACTGTTATAAAAAGAAAGTGCTTCCACTGAAGATAAACGTTACTGTTCTGAAGATATCCGTTGCAAATGGGTTGAAGAAACCGTTGCAGCTGAAGATAAACGTTGCAAAGACGAAGATGAACGTTGTTGTTCCGTTGAAGAAAGCGTCGCCTATTCCTGTTCTTCCCTACAACAACAACACTATTATTATTTTTTCTTGTTTTTATCCGATAGAAGCTCTGCCCTTTTTCACTCGATATCTTTGCTTTATATAGGATCCACAAACCCTAACTAGTCTTCCTGGATTGATAAAGACTCAAAATCTAATCCAAAACCAACTCAAATTCTTATTAATCCGAATCAGAGAAGAATTCTCTTTTCCGGCTAAAACTCAATCTTTCAACCAATTTTTACGGCCTTCAACTCTATTTGTGACGTGATTAAACATATATAGGGAGTTTCTTCTTATTGGGATATCGAAACAACCTTTGAAATCCCATTAAATTCGCGTCCAGATCAAATCAGATACACTTTTCGCACAAGAGAAAAGTTTCCACCATTTTTGGGTTTTTTTAATTTGAAAAAGGTTGCCCCTATCTAAAAATAGGGTGCCTTTAGCATTTTCACTGGGTGCCTATAGTAATTTTTCTGGGTGCCTTTAACAACTTTTTGAGCCAATTTTCCCACAAATGTTTATTTCCTAAAAACACATATAAAGACATAAAATCACACAATAAGTACAAAATTGAGTTCCAACAAAATAGATAATTACGGACAAATGAGACACAAAAATGTGTCTATCACCAATCTGAACTGATTCAAGTCCCATTAGAAGGTATTGCTATTCTTCCAGATTGAGAAAGCAGGTTTTGAAAACTATTCTTCATATGAAGGAAGTCCCTACTTAAGACTCCAATTTTTGGGTTTTTGGCATGCAAGAGCTTAACCTTACAATTTTTATACCATTCTTGCAGATAATAGCTTCAGAATCTTATGGTTAAGTAGTTAGCTTTTTGAATCATCACTTCTCGTATAATTGTTGAATGATTCAGAACTTTAATTTGGGGGCTTTACTAATTTCAGATGGATTGTATGTGACAGAAGGAAAGTTGCAAAACAAACATGATATTTCTTCAACTACCTCATTTTCCTGCCTTTAAGCACTCAACTAATGCCATGGGAAAAGAGATTGCTGGTAACAGAAGATCGAATGCTTGTATACAAGAATGGTGCTGTCAAATTGAAGCTTGGTGACAACCTTTTCCATATGTGAGTATGTTTTAAGTTAGGGTTATTTTAGCTTCTGTTTAATTTCAGCAATAAGATTATAAGGCGAACATCAGTATGCTTCCTTGGTAACCTAATATATTTCCCAATAAGTTGTCCATCTAAAAATTCACGTTTACTATTTATTTAGGTTTTTTATTTTCTATATTTAGTATGATTGTTCCTTATGATCGAGTCTGCAATGTAGGTTTTAATAGTGATTCGATAACAAAACAAGGCTCTTGAGATAGGCTAGACACGCATAACTTGGTAGTAGAGAGTGTTGAGGAAATGTTACTGTCACAACACTGAGATGAGTGTTGAGGCAGTGGTGCCTCAGAGCACTGAGATGAGTGTTGAGGCAGTGGTGCCTCAGAACACTGAGATGAGTGTTGAGGCAGTGGTGATGTAAACTCGTATATAAGTCAGTATTGTCCAATTGGGCGTGAATATTGACATGAGTTAATTTTTGAGAATCTAGCTGCGGGATATAGCAGCAGATGATACTCAAATTTTCTCTATACTAGTCGGCAATCCATCTAGCAGTTTGAGGTTCGTCATATAAAATCATAGAACATCTGGGAAATATAATGAGCGTCAGTGTTATTCTGATTATTTTGTTCGGTGACGAATGTTTATTCAATTCATTAGCTATGATCTTTTATGTATTTAGCCATACATATAGAGAGAAGACAAGGATAAACACTTGATGAAACTCAAACTGCTCTATACTAGTGGGCAATCCATCTAGGAGCTTGAGATTTTTCATGTGAGAATCATAGAGCATCTGGGAATGTTGTAATGAACGCCAGTGTTGTTCTGATGATTTCTTACAGTAATGAATGTTGATTAATTCATTAAATTTGATCGTATACATAGTTGGTCATACACATAGAGAGAGGACATGGATAAACGCCTGCTTTAATATTCTTTGTAGAATTTAAGGTTTAATATTGACGAAAATAAAATAACAAGGCTTAGTTGTTAGGTATTTACCAATGATATTGCAGTAGGCTTGAACTGTAAATATCGTCATCTTGATGGTTGAATGAACGAGAATCCATGTGGTTGAATGAGGAATCTTGTCATAATTCGTCGTCAGAAAATTCAGAGATTAGGTGTTATTAAAAACGATATAAAATCTTCATACATAGTCCATTTTCGATGATCTACCCCAACTTTTTCATGCCCATGAGATGATCTCAATAGTGAATGATGAAAAGACCATGTTGGTGCCTAGTTGTATCATGTACTTCATGATGGATGGTTAGCATAGACAACCACAGTACCGGTCACGTGATCTTGGACTGTGAAGTAGACCGTCATGGTCAGTGGACTGTCAGTCCCCAGTATTATCAACTCCCTTTTCGTTCTTTCTCTTTCTCCTTTCCTCTTTCCGGGAAGCAGGGTAAAGGACTTTTTCCTCTTTCCGGGAAGCAGGGTAAAGGACTTGGTAGAAAGACCTATGTGGGACTAGGTAGAAATTCCTAGGTGAAGGACTTGGTGGAAAGACCTAGGTGGACGTCGATCATCTGTGAAGGTTATGAATCTCGTCTAGAAATTTCTTCATGCATATCATTCACACTGGAAGCTGTAGAAACTTCATACGATACCGGAATTAGGTGCTTGACCCCAAGTCTTGAAGCTAGGAGGCTAAGCTATCATATGCAAAAAGAATCACTTGATTTGGAGTTGTCTAGGTCAGTCAACCATACGTGCACATTTACAACTAGTAATCTCATGCAAATTTTCAGCTTCTATGGACTTGATTGTAGAAGCAGTATCTCTCTGCTCGTATGTCCGATTGATGCGCCCTTTTGGCATGTTGTAGCTAAGACATAGATGAACATCTTTCGTTAAGGAAGTATTGTCCAATTCCTCACCCACTGGCACGTTTTTCCTGAATCAATGACCTGCAGTGTGTTGTATCTCATCTGTAGAGGTCATGAGAACATCTCGTAGAAGATCTTGCCTTATGCACGTACGTCGTGGAAGCTTTGAGAAGAATTTATATTAATAAATTTTCATGTCCACTTGCTTTGATACGAATCCTTAGTCCTTGGAAAAGTCTAATCCATCGAGTAACACTTCCAAACTGAGGTTGTAGAGAATGGACAGTTGATGAAGCCGGTCATGAGGATGTTGCTCCTAAGACCGTTGTTGATGTTGAGACCACCACCGCTGGAGTTGCTTCAGAGACCAAAAGAGCTACAACTATGATAATCGACATAGTCTTTGATCCTCCATTCAATGATCCCTTTCCACCATGCAGTAGTTGGTTCATCCTTATTATCTGGCAAGGGAGTAAAAGTAGTGTTGCATGTCGTCAATGATACACGTACTGAAGCTAGAGGTGCCATTACTGAGGTGTACTCTTTGATTGGGAGTACAACTTGAATATTGTTGAACATTATGACTTTAATATGAAGTAGCCTCATCGGGGAATAAATGTTGTTGAGGCGGATAGCAGCAACAACAATACAGTCACTTAACGTAACGGAAGCGTATAAGTTGGATCAAAGATCCAATAAATAACGAAAACTAGTGTGAAATTAATAGATTCACAAAAGCAATAGCAAACTAGAGAATAATAACTAAGAAAATAACTTTCATAAATCAAGTATTAATGTTGGATGTAGAATTCTACGATACTAGCCCTTCTTATATAGGCTTCACTATTTTCTAAAAGTATTATAACTAAAAAAATAAAATAAGGAAATCAAAATAAACCAGGAAATAAACCAATACTAGGAAAAAGAAATCCTAAATTAAGAAATAAACTAGAATTAGAAATAGAAAATAGATAACTCATGAGTAGGATGTCCTACATCATATTCCTTAGTATCCCCTTCCTTCCCAAATCCCTCCTCACCCAGAGTTTCTGAAATAAACCTTAGTTGTTACATATTGATATGGTAATGACCTTAAAAAATATAAAATTGGGTAATACATGAATAAAGGTCATCTACAAGAGACATAGTAATAAATTCCAATATTATCAACTAGTACACATCAAAACCAAACAACAAAGCTTAAATCAAACAAACCAAGTGTTGAGATCACATACAATTTGGAACATTCCAAGTAATCCAGGGATGGTTGGAGCCTGTAGCGGTCTCGGTTTCACTGCCTGCAAATTTTAAGGGGGAAAGAAAGTAGTAAAATAATAACAGATTCATATCAATGTTAAAAGCTACATAAATAACAAGCTAGATTAACATATCTCACCTTAATATTTGTTTTCATAAGGCATAAGATCAACCATCGTAAGTGCCTCGTAAGTGCCTCGTAAGTCACATGGCATTTTCCAAAATCCTAAGTAACAAAATAACAGGGCAAAAAGACCTACAAGTTGAATCCCAAATGCATGTGATAAAATGTGAATTCAAGTGGTGATGTGATGGAAGTGGTGGTGGCGGCTAATGGTTGTGGTAGTGGAATTGCATTGAATACCACCAACCACCACCACCAACCACCAAGAACACCACCACTAAATTGAACTATACAATGAAAAAGTACAATTTACATAGATATAAACATAGTCATACCAGCAGATATAGCATTGACCCTGACGTTAGAGCGCCTTCTAGTTTCAAAAGCTAGCATTGACCCTGACGTTAGAGCGCCTTCTAGTTTCAAAAGCAAGCACCTGCATCAAGTAGAAAGTAGACCAGTACTATCTCATCCTGTAAGGTATAGAGATAGAGAGAGGGCATTTAAATTAGGTATATAATAGGAACACTGACCCTGGTGTCACTCTCTCGAGCGGCTTTAGCTGAACTCATTCCCCCACCGTACCTGTATCAAGAATTAGTCGAGAGTAAAATCTACCTTTACGAGTTTATCAGCTAATTATGTATCTACAAAGGCAACATAAAATACAAGATGCGATAAAAGAAAACTTTAACCAAACCGTACCACTTGCATTCTTTGCAGTACAGTCTCGAACAAACATAATGGCACCAGCAGTCATAAACAGAGTAAGCAGAGTCGATTAAAGACAATACCACCCATAATAATTACCGCTGCATAAGTTTTAGACCATCACAAAGATTAGTTGGAAACAATTAACTATATAACTTGTTAAGAATCACTATCATGCACTCAGGAATAGTTGAAAAATAAGAACTAACGGATAAGATTGATTAAAGAATTCTCAAGAACAAATGTCTGCAAACTGTAGGCCACAAGTACCAAAATACTAAAAATAAGCCGCCTTCAACAACCCAAAATTGGAATCATTCAACCTCTAAAGAACAATAGCTTTGCATTCAAATATAAAGAAGTTAGGAAGTTCATTAAACACCAAGTAGAAGCAAGATCAGTAGAATGACATCGTGCAGCGATAACATGGTCATGGGGCAATGGTAACATATTCCCCACAACACCTTTAGCTTTAGAATGATTATGCAACGAAATACCAAAAGAAGATGCAGAGATACTCGCAGTAGCAGTGAAAAAGTCCACACCTAACTGATCATCCTTGTCAAAAATCAGATTATTACCATTGCATGTTAACCAAGCATTACATGAAGAGCTAGTGATGATACATTTCTGCTGCAAAAGTTCCAGCTGAGTCCCGTCTACACGTATCACCAAACATTCAAAACCATTTTCATGCCTTAAAATGAACAACTACGAACATAGTTTACGAATCTGAAAAATAAAACTTACACTTCCAGTAGGATCAAAGCCATCTCCTTCTCAGTCTTCTTTCTAATACTATTTGAGTATGTACCCAATCCCTATAAATCAAAATGATTCACAATTATCCCCAAAAATAAACCCTAAAACTTAAAAATTAGCATGAAATTCTAACCAAAGCTGAAAATTTAAAATAATACTAATACAATAAGAACTTAGAAAATATTTACATGAAAACCCTAGAAAAAATCAAACTGAACTCTAGATCGAGTAAAAAAAGAGACTTACATAAATCTTAAGAACTTAATATCGTCTTCCAAAGGAGGTGCGTGCTTTTCTTTTATGACTTCATCTTCTGGATCTGGAGTCATTGTAGGAAAATAAATAAATAGAGATATTTAGTTCGGCTGTGATGTTAGAGATTGAGGTAGAGGTGAAAATTAGATCAACTTTTATCTGCTCCAATTTATCTGTTGTTAGGGTTTGTTTCAAACAAATTAAAAAGAAAAGAGAGGGGTGCGAGAGAGAGATGAGTTGCTCGAAAATGAAAAAAAAAAAGTAGAGAGATAGATAGATGAGATGCTCGAAATTATGGGAGAAATTTCTCTCCTAAAGATTTCCCATAGAAAGCATTTACCCTCGCCGTTGTTTCTACATAAAGCCCTAACCATGGCCGCCCTTTCTAGATGTGTAAATCCAAGGGTAAAATTGTTCAATTTTAAGTGTTCATAATAGGTCGGATTATCTAGAAACTTTATTTTTTAGGATTGTTGGACCGTCCAAAACCCGGACCATGTTAATGGTTAGTCCACCCGGGAAACGTACTTACCCATTAGTCCAAAAACCTATTCAAAAAACCCATTTACCATTCTACTCATAACTCACGTGTGGACATCCCACGTCTTCCACCTCCTAGACTACTCTACTTCTTAACGGGAAAAACGTTCATCTACTCCTCGAACACCAGTTACACCACTCGATTTCCATTACTCTCAAAATCAAAACCTAGAAACTTAAAAACTAGGGCAAAAACAAAAATCAAAAATCAAAACCTTAGAAACAGAGATCAAAAACCGAAACTCAACAAGATTAGCAGCATTTTGATTTCTTACAGCATTATACAAACTAAAACCTAGCCTACTGATCAGCATTATACTACTTCAAAAAATCCATCTAAAAATGAGTACAAAACGAAAAATCAACAGAAGTATAGAGGAAACTGTGATTGAAGAACAAGATACTCCTAAATCTCCACCATAGAAAAAGAACAAGAAAGCTTCTAAAGTAGATTCTATACCCAAAAAATCAAAAAAGAAGAAGCAGAAAGAAGTTTTTGATTCTCCAACAACATCAAAAAAAAAATACAAACTAATGTTGATTCTCCAGCAAAATCAAAACAGAAAAAGAACACTTATTTGTTCTCAAACAAGATCAAAAACAATGAAACAAACTGTTGTTGATTCACCAGCAAAATAAAAAAAAGAAGAAACAAAATGAAGTTGTTGATTCTCCAACAACATCAGAAGAAAATATAACAGTTGTTGTAGATTCTCCATCTACAAAGAAGAAGAACAAAGCTTTTGTTGTTCGTTCTCCATCTACATCACAGAAAACGAAGAAGGGTGTTGTTGTTTCTGCCAAAAAAGGTACATATCATTGGTGCATATCAATATATAACTTGCTCTGTTCATGTTGTAGGAGTTAGATATAACATACGTCATAGGTACATATCAATATATGTTTATTTATTTTTTCATGTTTTAGCACATAGATCTAGCATGCAGCATAGGGTAAATATTGATATGTACTTGGTTTTTAGTATATACTGATCAGTACATATCAGTGTATGCTTATTTTCAAAGTTATAACATCTGATATTGAATTGGATAAGTACATATTGATATGTACTTTGTTCATGCTATAGATATAAAAGCATATATATAGATGTACGCTGTTCTATACTAAAGCATATACATCTTGCATACAGGATAATATATATCGATATGTACTTTGTTCTAATCTTGAATTGGATCAGTACATATCAATGTATAATATAGCAGATACATATCAACATATAAAAAAAATATATACTTTGTTTTATATTATAGTACATATTGATATATTGTAGGGATATTGACAGTGTTTTCATTATGCAGTTGGTGTGAAGAAACCCACAAAACCTGCACCTGCCAGGAAGATATACAGAAGTGGATTCATGGGGATTTGGTCGCTTGTTAAAGCAATCAAGGCAGAAAAGCTTGAGTTGAGTGAAACTCAGTTGCGCATAATCAGTGAGCAATCATATGGCAACCTTTTTCTGATGTTTTGGTACACAAATCTGGGTGCAGATCATTGGATGAAGAATGAAAGTGTTGTGACCACTCTTATAAAGTGTTATAAGAGAAGTAAAGTTGCAGATGAGCTCAGATTTGAGTTCAAAAGGCATGGAGTTTTGCATATTCTAACATCCACTCCTGAAGAAGTAGGTGTTATCTTTGGAATGCCAAGAGCAGCAAAAAGACAACATGAAGATATAATGCTGAAATCTAGAGGTGGATATATAAACAGTGCTTTCTTCCGGAGGTTCTTTGCTGATGTACCAAAGACCAAAAAGGTTAACAAAGTGAGGATACAGGAAGAAGTGTTGAAACTTCTAAGAAAAAAGCAAGTAACTGAGAAGAATGTTGAAGAAGAAGAAAGTGATGAAGAAATTGGAAGTGATGAAGAAGAAGAAAGTGAAAAAGGAAGTGAAGAAGGAAGTGAAGAAGATATTGAGAAAAAAAATCAAGAAGTGAGAGATGCTGAAGACTTGGTAAGGCTTATATGCCTTTTCATGAGTATCACTTTGTTTTTCACAACAAAAGATGCACATGCCTTGACTGAAAAGTACATAGGTCTTGTGGAGGATCTAGAAGATGCGAAGAATGTGTCATGGCCTGATTTGATACATTTTTACCTTGAAAAGTCATTAAATGACAATGTCAACGTAGTCGAGAGTACAACAGGGTGTCTGAACTATTTTTTTGGTAAGAATACATATTAATTTTTTTTAGTAGTTTACTCAATGAAATAATGATTTACTCTTAACTTTTTTTTTGTGATTTTTTTTCCAAAACAGATTTGGTATGAAGAGCATACATATTTGCTGGAACCAGAGGAAATAAAGACGATTCCAGAAAAAATGTTTGTTCCGAGAGCTGCAAAATGGAATCTGTCAAAGTTATGTGCTGAACTCCAAAAAGATATTGATAAAACTGAATATGAGGTAAGAAACATATGTACTTATTTATTACATCTATGATGTTGTGTTATCATACAGTATACAATGATATATGTTGAATGATGTGGTTCAAGTAACACCTGAGAAAGAAAGTGACCAAGAGGTATATCTCCCTAACTGTGATAATTTACCTGTATTGTCATTGTTTGAAAAAATATGATTCAAATATAGTACTGAAAATATGGATTCAAAAATGCAGGAAAATGAAGTTACAACAACCCAGACGTCAAGCGACGTTCCCCTTGCAACCAAACTTGCCAGGATGACTGCTGAAAAAGCAAAACCAAAACCAAATCCAAAGGTTCTTGTAAAGAAGACAGTCAAACCAAGAGAAGAGGTTAGCAGAAGGGTAACCCGTGCAAATCCTGGGAAGAAAACAGATCCATTTTTTTATAGTGGAAGTATGTTTTCTAAAAAGAAAAAGCCAAGAACTGAGAAGAGAAAGAAGATAATAAAGACAACAAAAGCCAACAAAGCTAAGAAAGCTCAGCAACCAAGAAAGAAATTCTTGGATCTTCTCAAGTCACCACTCTACGAGAGTATGACAACAGAACAACTAGAGATTCTAATTCCGTACTTTGAGAACGGAAAGAGAATGTAAGTACTTTCAACCCTTCATTTTAATTTTAAATCAAGAAAGTTTTGCAGTACATATAAAAAAAAACTTACTTCATATATGTGTTTTTGTTGTAAATGTGCAGCTCTGCTGCTTGGAGAGTAGAGAACGGAGGTGGTATCGGTGTAAGCGGGACTACAATAGAGGATCTGGTGTTCAACAGATCATTAGAGCAAGATCTCCTAAACTATGCTCAATATAAGCTTCAACTGGCTTTTGAACAAGACCAAGCAAATGCTTCCGAAGAAAAAAAATACTTAAAGGTGTTGCACCTGGATCCAACTACTTTGGTATGTGTTTCTTTTCTTATTTTATACTTTGAAAACATTGGTTATGAAAAACAATATATATTGATATAAACTTTTGTGAAATAACTTGTTAAACGTTTCCAATTTTCAGTATCATGTCGAAAAGCCAGACTATATTAAAGGGTCAGAGGTGAATGCTATCATAATGCCAATAGTGAAGATGAGCGAAGACATTGAAAAGATACTTGTACCAATGTGCCATGGCAACAGGCATTGGACCCTGCTGGAGTTTGAGTTTAAAACAGAAACATTCAAACATTACAACTCATCTGTGGCGTTCAAGGAACATTGCTATGCAAATGCCAAGACAATGTCTGAATACATGTTCCACCTTGTCAACCAGTTTTTAGACGAGCACAAAAGAAACATGCTGACCACTGTACAGTTGACTGACTGTGAATGTCCCCAACAAGGGATCTGGCCAGACTGCCTTCTTTTTGTGATGCATTTTATAAAGAGGAGAGCAAAGACTGATTGTGATGGGAAAGGTTTGGGGGATGATGTACAACTAATGAAGAAGATTCGGCTGAAAAGAATTAAGTTAGCATGCAAGTTGTTGACAGCAACTCATCCTGAAACCAGTTGGGAACCCTCCGAATGAAAAAACATGTTTAACTGCATAGTTGGTACATTTTGTAGATCTTGGTCTGAGGAGAAAAGTTGGTACATTTTGGTTTTTGGTCTGTGCATGGTTTTGTGGTTACTACTTCATTAACTTTCTTATTTTGTTTACTTATTGGACTTGGTTTCTACATATTCAACTTGGTTTTTAGTTAGTATGTTAATATATATATATGTGATGATATTTATTGGCATTGTAAGGTTCCTGTTTAATTTTAGAGTAATATAGAAAGGTAGAACAAATTGATATGTGCTAAAAAGTACATACTGATATGTACTTTGTTCTGAAACTCTGAACCAGTAGATTCATAATCTAAAAGCAAGTACATATTGAAATGTACTATGAAGTACATATTGATATGTACTTTATCCTGAAACTCAAAACCAATAGATTCATAATCTAAAGAGAAAGTACATATTGAAACAACTACAAGATTACTACAAGAAAAATGTATTGGGAATAAAAATCACTAATAACTCTGAAATTAAATAAAAATATATTACTAAAACGAGGGGGCGATGCCCCCTCGACCCCCGTATAGAGTGAATGACATTAAACCAATTGTTCATACATCTTTTTAGATGGAGCAAAATATCAGATTTATATCATCAAATTCAAATTATGTCATTAAGAAACATAACTCAGTTGACACACAAACAAGTTCTGAAAAAAGAAACATAAAAAAAATGCAACAAGTATCTTCTAAAAAGAATTTAAATCCAAAATGTACTAAAGAAAAACTGTAATGAAATTAATTCTCATCTGTAACAGGATTCTGTAATGTACACAGACGGATAACATTGCATGTATCCTTGTTGTGATGAGCTTTCATTTTACAATTTGAACATGTAACAGGATTTTTGCTCCTCTCCCATGCACTCTTGATACGGTTCTTTTTTCTTCTTCCTGGAGGATCCCTAACTACTATTGGTGGCAGAACAGAATCTTCTGCGGTATACTCATCAGGCCTGTGGTATATTGAAAAACATAAATAAAAAAAACTACTATACTTGTACAGTTTTTGTTGATGTGTGTCACACTAAAAATCAATATGTACTATGCTAGTTTTAGTTTATGGTTTATATATACTGCTTAAAACCATTCTCATGTATGATACTACCATATAAAAAATCAATATTTATTGCTTAAAAACTTACCTGTCATGATTAGGAACAGGTCTGATAGAGTTTGAATATAGCTGGCGATAACAACTAACTTTGAAGTATTCATCGATATAATCAAGGAACTTTCCCCCAGATGCAGCAATGGATGCAGTAGCATGCGAGCATGGAAAACCATACAGCGCCATCTTTGGCAAGTACAACTCTTTTGTTATAGATCTACCATATGAGACCTCCAAAAAACAAAGAAAACCAAGCATATTATTTTACGCAATATATATTGATATTTGCACTACACAAACAAAAAAAGAATATAGTGGATATCTCAGTTCAAAAGAGCAGGTTACCTAAAAAACTAACCTTGGGGAATGAACTTCAAAGACGTGAGCATATGACTGACTAACTTTCCAAGGACGACCAATTTGAATGTGTAGTTCAAGCAAGGCTTGATACACAGGGGTTAAGAGTTCCGGATCCATCAAAAGACTTTCTTCACGATGTTCATACATCAACTCCATTACCCGAAGCCTACATGATAAAAAAAAATTTAAAAAAACAAACATATAGTATATATGCTTGTAGAGTTACAAGAAACTTATAAAAACCTGATTGTGTCAGAGAGAGCACAAGAAGGTAACTTCTTCTCGCGGCGAATCCAGTTACAGCAATGCTTGAAGAAGTCTGACCATACCTACAGCCTGGGAAGTATGTACTAGACCACTTTTCCCTAAGAATGTTACGACAGTCTTGAGCAACCCAAGGCCTGCCTAGATAAACCATTCCTTGAAGACCTTCTTCATATCTAGCTGGAGAAAGCGCATATGTTGCTTTTTGGAAACAGTCCACCACTTTTTATATTTTTCATCAGCCTTACTGATGGGTAAGTTATTTTTCAAGTGGAGAAGATAATAGCTATGATAAGAATCAGGGAAAACTTCAGGAATTACATTCAACAAACCTTCACCTCGGTCAGTCAAAAAGGTGATGGGACGATGGTCCACAACTTTTTTAAGATTTTTCATAAACCAATGCCAATTATCATTATCTTCGCCAAGAACTAATGCATATGCTAAAGGATAAAAACCTGGAAAACAAAATATAAAAAACCATATCAATATATACTTCATGTCTTGATTACAGATGTGTTTTATTGTTGTCATATAGTTGTACATACTGATAGACACATTTTGTGTCTAAATTGCACCTTAATTTCTAGTGAGTTAGTATTCGATTTTGTGTCTATTACGTGTTTCTATGCTTTTGTAGGTACATTAGAAGAATAAAGATTTGTGGAAAAATTGGCTCAAAAAGTGTTCAAAGCACCCGGGAAAATGGATCAAGGCACCCACACTTTGGATTGGGGCACCCTTGGATCGGGATGAGCTGGATCGGACCAACTCAGCGGGTCAACTCGGTCAAAGTCAGTTGACCGAGTCAAACCTTCATCGGGACAGTTTCATCGGCAGCAAACTTCTGATTTTCAAATCAGATTTTCTTTGCGATTTCAGCGCAAATTGGGAGTTACCCAATCTAATTCAAGGTTCGTAAAATCGATTAGAAGCTCTAGAAGCCGAAGATAAGGGCCAGAGGAGCATGAATTTGGACGGGAACAGGAATACATCTCTGTTTTGGATTGGCATCAAATTCTCGTCAAACTACCGAGTTATAATGGGATTAGAACATCCTAGAAGACTCCAAAGGCCTATATAAAGAGTTTATAAGCTTCAGAAATAAGGTACGCAGCTCCAGGATCAAGTTTTCTATTTTCCGGCTAACTCTGTCAACGCTGCTACACCGGCCGTCACCGGTGTTCATCCTCACCTTCACCGAAGAAGACAACTCACCACACTTTTATCTGTTACAAAATTTGAAATCTCTGTTGCTATTTCTCACTGTTATATTCTTGGTTGAATTGGGTTGTAACAGTTGGAACTGATTCTGTAACGTGTGTTCTGCGTTACTGTTTAGCTGTTACAGCGTTAATCAATCTTGTAATCTTTCTTTTGAGCAATGAAATCAACTTTTGAGCAAGTTTTCTTCACCATGGGCTAAGTCTAATTACTGGGATGATGGATAAGGTAATTTTTTCAATTTTATGTGATTTAATTATTTTCTAATAATTATTTATAATTCTTTTATTATTAAAATTGCATAGTTTTGAATAGTAAAAACGGTTTTCTTTCAACAGTTGTGCTTTTGCTTGATGGATTATGCTTAGTTAATTAATTTTGATAGTCCATGCTTGTGATTTACCTCTGTTTGTTAGCATAACAAAACCAACTTTGGCAATTATTTGTGCTTTAATTAATTTAAAAAGAATTATCTGATTAATCACATAGGTTGTTAGATTTACCTGATTCCTGATTCCTGGTACGTTTAAAATTATTTAAAAATCATATTTAAGTTATTTAGTCTTTTTCTTACTCCTGGAATTTTCTAGAATTAGTTTAAATCATTATTTTCTAAAATCATTACCTTCACAAGTTCGAGTAACGAACTCTTTATTTACCACTTCTAAAATTACATCATATACCAACTATTTACTTCATGTCTGCACCTTGAAAAAAATATGTTATACCTACAGTGTATATCAATATGTACTTTATGTATGATGTCTATGATCCTAAAGTACATAAAAAACAGATATATATCAAAAATATGTACCATATAAAAAAGTTACCTTGATTTCCATTAAGACATGTAGCAGCCATTAGACCTCCTTTAAACCTCCCGGTAAGAAATGTCGCATCACAAAAAATCATTGGACGATAAAGTTTATAACCCTCTCTACAAGCTCGAAAGCAAATAAAAAGTCTGTAGAATCTCTTTGTTGCGCCGTTGAAATCAAAATCAATATAAGACCCTGGGTTGGTTTCCCGAACAACAGTGACCCACCAAGCAAGATCAGCGTATGACTTTACATCATCTCCAAAAATCATTTCATGCAATAACTCTAGTGCATGATATGCGTGGTGATACTTGATGTTGATCCCTTCACCAACTTTAATGTAATCCATAATCTCTTGCGGCTTTATGAGAGGGTTGTGCTTGAAACGCTCATGAACTAAATGATTTACAAGCTTCCTCGAAACAGTCAGACTCCTCAACCTATAACCAGTGCCACAAGTGTGCCTACCCATGTAAGACTTTATCTTAAACACATCCAAAGACCCATTCATGGCAACCGCGTGAAGCATCCAAGAGCAACTGTCCTTGATGCATCTGGTTGTGAATCTCTCAAGGTCATTCTTCAATTTTTTAACCTTATATCCAGTCCTCAAACAATATTTATGACATGCTAACCGAACAGCTTCAACACCACCATAGAAGAGATGGTTTTTATCTTCAAAAAGATTCTCCCAACCATCAGAAAAAAGAACACTTGCAACCTTTTTAGAATCTTTCAAATAACTGTTCCTATCACTCAAAACCAACTCATCACTTTTGTCAATATCAATAATTGTCAAAGAATTAGATGCACAGGATAACACAACATTAATATGCAACTCAAGGAAATCTGAATTCTTCGTAAAATGCAATGAAGCAAGACCTTGAAGGGATACATCAGCAAGTACAGGGACTTTCACTCCATTTTCAACATAATTAACAACAATAGTTAATGGAGTCAACCAGTTCCACGCATTACAAATATTAAGCTTCAAATCTTCCAAAGTCAAAGATAACGTAACCAAATATGCAATATGGTGTTGCTTGTGGTATACATGAGAGTAGCAAACGCTATTTGGATTAGAACCAACACCTGGCATGTTGAACCTGAAGAAATGTGATGCATATAAAATAACACAAAAACACAAAAATCAAAACATATATTTTAAGATGATAGGAATACTAAATTTACAATACAATATAATATGTACTGTTTTAGAAGTATCACACATATTATAGAAACACACATAACAGACAAGCAATGCAAACAAAATATGTACTGATTCAAAAAAAGTATACTATAAAAACAATATATATCGAAAAAGTTAATAAAAAACAGTACGTATTAATATGTACTGAAGAAACAATCAAAACATACAGAAAAGGAAAGAACAAAAATCATGATTCCCTGAAAAAACAAAAGAAAACCAAATAAAACCTATTATCAAACAACATGTAAAAACACTGAATACGACAGTATAATGAACAAAATAGAACGATTACAAAATCAGTTTCAAAAGATGAAAATAAAATTAAAACACGAACAAAAACAAGATCGATCATGGAATTCAACAAAATGTATATCATAGAAATGTTCCTAATCCGGATTTCAATATAAGAAAACAAACAAAACATGAAATCAAGTTGATTATCATGATTTCAGTTAAAAAAAAACAAAAACAGATATTGACGGTACCTGGAGAAAAATACAGAGAAGAAAATTAAAAGAAAATTACCTGGAGATTGACGATACCCTAAAACTGAAAAACACCACTGAAGCGGAAAGAGAAGAAAGAGAAGAAAAATCTGTGAGCTATAATTGACGATTTTTTTTTGGAAGTTTTGATTTTGGTTAAATATATAGTTGGTAGAAGAGAGGGGTATTTATTGAATATTAAAAATTTGTTTCTCATTGTTCTCACGTTAATTGGACGCGTGAGTAACAAAACTAATCCAAAAAAAAAGTTTTTGGATTAATGATTAAAGTGGGTTTTGGTATAGGATTAGAGGTTAAATGGGTCCCTAATATAGGATTAGCTAGTAATTCCTAGTTATTTTTTCCGCATTTTTACTTGTAATAGGACAGACTCCAACAAAGTCAACCTAGACTCTGATCAAGTCGGTTCTTTTATGAAAGGCCCAATCAGTTCTAAAATGCCATTCTCCACTAATGATATGAGATACAAATATACTATCAACTATATGAATCACTGATTCTAGTGTAAATTAGAAAACCTTATAGATCGAGATATATAGTTACCTATTTGATTATGAGTTAGTTGTGCAGTGTGCCATAATTCATTCACCGTAAAAAAAGGTACTTCCTTCATTCTAATTTGCTACTTACGTAGTTATGATATGATTTTATTCATGTCTTCACATAACTAACACATTCACGTTGTACTTTGGTATATTTGTTGCACGAATCCTAAATACTACTCTACTGCTGCAGGTAAGTCAACCAAAATTTGGTTAACTTACCGAGACTGTGAAATCACCATCTCCACTTAATCAAAGCCAATCTCAGATTAAGACATCTAAAGTAGTTCCAAAGGTTTTTTTTTAATTGCATTTTAAATCTAATACTGTTTTTTATTTTTCTCTTTACGATGTTCATATGCCATAAATTTTTGCGGGGTCAAAGTTACGTCCTTTGGCAGGATTCTATGTCAAACATCCTTGCTAGAGGCAGATCTTTTAAGTTACCGAGAAAACAACCATTACATGGAAATGATTGTGATAAAGTGGTTGATTGCCACAAAATCCTTATTGAGAAAGTAGAAAAGGGAGTTTTCTGTCTACCCGTACGAAATGATGGTGTAGAAATATTAGAAAATGCCCTTGGAAACATGATTCCTTGTCCAAACTCTAATTTTTTTTTTCCTAATTCTCATACGGTTAAAGTTAGTTGCTTGACTTGTTTGTTTTGTTCATTAAATAGTTATTTACACAAACTAGTCTATCTAGTTTGTATTTATTAGAAGAATATGACACACAAATATGTTATCAACTATATGAATCACGAATACCAGTGTAAATTAGATAACCTATACAAATCGAGATATGTGGTTACCTTCACAAGCAACTCATGAACCTAACGACCACTCTAATGGATCTAAGAAGCACTCTTGTAATATTATGTAGAACTCTACTAGTAATTCCCAAACTACTTCTTCAATATCTCTATCGAAGTCGCCCACATCTACGGGGGGACTTCATACTATGACATCTGGAAAAGTATATTTTCTTGTTGTTGTCATTTAAATATATATGTTGTTCATATGTCGTACATTTCTTCAGTGTTGAAAATACAACCTTTGGTATAGATCTAAGGAAAACATCATTGCTATAGGTAGGGTTCTTCCTACGCTACCAAAACAGAAAATACATGGATAAGATCTTGCTAGTGACTGATACATTGTCGGTATTGACGAGCCTGTAGACCCAAAATTTCCTTTGCTCGTAGAAACTACAGAGTTTGAGACGGTATACTATGCCTGTCGAAGTACTATGGCTTGGTCGAAAACTAACTGGATTTTCACTCCCAAGGTTAGTTTCTTAGCTTTTTTGCTTTATTCATCAAATATATTTTTTCACATGAATCCGTTTATCTAGTTCGTATAAAGAATGATATGAGACACAAATATGTTATTCAACTAATGAAACATGAATGTCAGTGTAAACTAGAGAATTAACTTACTAAATCGAAATATTTAGTTACCGATTTGATTATGGGCGTTATTTGTGCAATGTCCAGTGTTTCAATCATTGTTTAAAAGGTGCATCCTTCCTTCCAATTAGTTATTGCTGGAAAATAATCTTTTTTGTGTCTTGTTGAGAATTCATATGACCAATGAATTCACGTTGGATTTGTGAATATATCTTGCATTAATACTAAATATTAATCTCTTGCTGGAAAAAACTCTGCAATATGGAAAACCTCAAAAGCAACCAGCACCTTTTCAAGTTTCTGATAAGAAATTAGATAGTAATCTAATAGCAGATGTTGTATCACCTGGTAGCTTAGCAGATGATCAACAAAATACGAAAAGACTGCCCGAAAATCAACCGGATGCGAATCAAAAAACGCCTAAGAAGGCAAAAAAGGGCATATCCAATTGTAAATGGGAAATATAGGCAAACGAGGTTAGGCTCTAAGAGAATGTCACAAACTGAACCAAGCAATAGGGAGACACAAAAATCCAAAAAGTCGAAGAAATAACGTTAGACATAAATGGTTCGTAATATTTTCCTTTCCAGATGTTAGAGCAATGCTAAACATGGTACTGTGTGATTAATTATATGTTTTGTATCAATGAATTTGATATTTAATCACGTTACATCAATTTTTAAAATATCATAGAAATTGGTACGAAATGAAGGGCTCGGTTAGTCCCAAGTAGATGACGTTGTAAACATCTAGTTTAACGGCCTAGATTCCATCATCTTTCACCTAGTTCACGACACGTGTATGGTTTAATATTTTACAATGTTACATCTCTTTTTTTAAATTGTTAAATTTTGGTAAGAAATAAATGGCTCAGTTGGTGCCACATGTAAGGTACTAAATGCGTCAAATCAAAACAGTTAAAATTTCATCATCTTTCACCGATTTCTACACGCGTGTATGGCTTGGGACTTAGCCACTTTTCATCAATATTAAGATATAATATTTTTATGGTATGAAATAAATGGCTTGGAATGGAACCACGTGGATGGTGTAGTATGCATCTATTTCAACGGTAGATATTATGTCATCTCAATCCAGATTAAAAATACGTGTACGGTTTATGATCTAGCCATGTTTCATTAATTTTAAAAAATAATAAATTTTTAGAAAAAAAAATAGACGGCTCGTAATAGTACCACTTGGATGGTGGAACTTGCATCTAATATGAATGGCGTGAAATCCATCATCTTTCACGTAGTCTAGAATGAAAGTAAGGTAAAATATTACATCAAATATTGCATTATCATGGCTAAACAGAAAAATATAGAATGTTATAAACTCATATTGCACGTCTGAAAGATAAACAATAGAACTTTAAAAACAATTTGCGTGTCTGATAGGCGCATAATTTATATTATTTGATTATCAATTTCTTATTATTTTCTTAGTTATTTCTCTTGTATTTTGTGTATATTACGCTTGTTTTCTATTTTATAGGTGTTTTGGAGTCATGGGAAGCAAAAGAAGAGAATTGAGAGTCTATGACATTGTTCAGCAACATTGGATGTTGATGGACTCAAAGTTAGGAAGGCTAGATGCTTGTAAAGTGTGAAAAACAGAAAATTACTAGAGGGCTTCCATGTTTACAAAACATTATAGACAATTATTAGGGGGAGGCTTACTGATTTATACAGATGTGTTATATGGAGTCAAGTACAGTCTGTGGGCTAATACCTTTTCTTTATAACCTAGTTATTAGGTCGAGGTTGCAAAGCTGGTTCTTTAATTCTTCATACGGCTAAGTTCAGGTTTTTCTTCCTTCTCACCAAGTAATGTCGACTACAACATGGGTTCGATGGTTTGGTTTGGAGAGAATTAAGGAGGGTTGCGAGAGAATTTCGAAGGCAAGAATCTGTGATGGTTTGGTCTAAGTTTGTTCGAGTTGTTAGAACTGTCGAGAGAATCGTTCCGAGATGAAGAGAAAGAAGAAATGTTTTGTTGGGTCGTTAATTAAAGACGATAAAGAAATGAGTTTTGTCCAAGAATAGGTTTGATGGTCACAGTTGAGATGAATTGTGTATAAATTGAATACTGGTTCTGGTGACTCTGTAGTTTGCTAGAAAAAGAAGAATAACTGATTTGGGTTTGGCTGTGACTTGAAGCAACATGGAAGAGGTTAAGATTCAGATTCACGAATTGGAGAATGAGAACTTGTTAATGTTATTGACCGAGAAACACATCCTAGGTACCGAAAGTAGAAAAGGTTTGAATGGGTTCTAATGTTAGATGAGAAATGGAAAGAATGTTGTTTGTTAATGGTTGAAGGTCTGTGGCAGTGGTGTGTTACCGTGACAAAAACAGGCAGAGAAGAATTTTGGGTTCTACTTGAATTGAATTTAATGCTTGTCATAGAGAACTTGGGATGTTGCAATGAATTTCGAATGTGTTTACTATTGAATGAAATGGGAATGATGAATGTTATGCAGGGAAGTATAGAACGGTGATTTCAGTCACCAATTTCATACATTTCAATCACCAACAGGATGCATATGACATTGATGCAGATGAGCAGGTTATAGCCTATTTGGAGGCTAAAGACCCGAGTGTCCTAATTTAGCTCAAAAGGGGTCCATTTCGATTGGAAACGGGTCAACGATCACGACATGATACGACTTCATCTCTTGGTCTTCGTATTTTAGCCAAATTTCATTGTTTAGGGCTTCAAACAGGCGTTTTTGCTATTTTAGGAAAGTTTTTGTTATGTTAATAACTTCTTCGCTAGGAGTCCGTTTGGGTCGCCGTTTGCGTCAAGTAGTTTTATTTTATGAGTACTTTCATTATTTTAGGTCGACCAAAATTTGCCAAAAATAGCAAATTAGGGTTTGAGTATGTTTATGGTTTTTTTTCATCCTTTCTTGACTAGCAAGTTAGGGTTTTTCCCCAAGTCTATAAAAGAGTCCTCCATGTATTATTTTAAACAGTTGAATTCGATTAATAAGAATTAATTTCTCAAACATGTTCAAGTTTAATCGATTATTATTGAAAGTCGGGAAACCGAAGGCTAAATAATTATCATTGTTCATAGTCGATATTTCTAGGAATATTTGAAGTCTAAACAAAACCTCTATTTTCATTCTTTTCTTTATTATCCGCTGCATCAGTTGGTATCATAGCAAAGTCGATTCTAGGGTTGATAAGATGCCACCAAGAGTAACAATCGGTCAGGGTCGAGGTCGAGGTCGAGGAGGAGGTCCAGAAGGTTTCATTCCATGGATATCTAGAGAAGAATTCATATAATACGTCCAAGGTTTGCTGGGTCGCTATAACCTTCGGAAGGAAGAAGAAGATGATAACACTAACCCTTTTGCTAGAGGGCATCGCGAAGGTAGAATAAATCAACGAGAGGGTTCTGATCGCTGGATGTCAGGAATAAAAGTAGAGATCCCAGAATTTTATGGTAGTTTGGAACCGGAAGAGTTTCTCTCCTGGGTGAATACAGTTGAGGAAGTATTAGAATTCAAAGAAGTACCAGATAACAAATGAGTTTCGCTGGTAGCAACTATAATTCGCGGGAGGGCTAATTCGTGGTGGCAGCAACACAAGCTGATATGCAGTCGTAAAGGAAAAACACAAGTTAGTATCATGGGAAAAGTTGAAAAAACACATGAGAACAGAGTTTTTTCCATATAACTACATTGTATTGATGTACCAGCAGCTGCAAAACCTACGCAAGGGAGTACGTTCTATAGACGATTACACCAATGAGTTTTAACGACTACTTTCTCTTAACGACTTGTAAGAGTCAGATGAGCAAAAAGTCGTTCGCTATATAGGTGGTCTCCCTCAACAATATCATGGTACACTCAACATGTTTGATTGCTACTCTATTTCAGATGCACATCATAAAGCAATACATATAGAGAAACAAGTAGGGCGTAGAAGCTTAAATTGGGGTGTTAATGTGGCAGCATCTCCAGCAAATAACCGTATCACTTCAACACCTAGTACTGCTAGTAAGCTTAATTCTTCGTCAACACCTAATAAAACCCCAGTTACCACTTTTGGAGGTAGGTGTCATAAGTGCGGAGAATTTGGCAAAAATCCAGTGACTGTCAAAAAGCAGAATGAGCGAACAAGGTATTTTTCACTAAAAACGACTGTGATAAATCCTGTTGATGAAGTAGTTGCCCGAGATAAATGAGTGAAATGTTTATTAAGAAGAAGTTGTCTTACTCCACGTAAAGATGAGAGAGACAGCTAGTTGCGTAACAATATATTCAAGTCGACATGTACGATCGAAGGAAAAGTTTGTCGTCTAGTTATTGATCCTGGAAGTTGCAAGAATATTGTTGATGAAGAGGTCGTGAAATGATTCAAGATGGAAACCAAGGCACATCCATATCCATCAAGCTTTCTTGGCTTAAGAAAGAGAATGAGGTAAAAGTAAACAAACGTTGCTTGATTTGTTTTTCAATTGGTAACAAATATAAAAATAATATATGGTGTGAAGTTACTAGTATGGGTGCTTGTCACTTGTTGTTGGGTCGTGCATGGGAGTTTGACATGAAAAGTAGCCATGACGAGTATAAGATTACCTACAGTTTTTTATAGAACGACGTACGTATAGTACTTATACCCGGTAAAGAGATTGCACCTACACCATCCACTGGAGAAGCTACCAATCTCTTGTTGTTTAAGCAGTTTGAAGATGAGGTAGAAGATGCAGGTGAATTGTATATGTTGATTGGCAAAGAAGAACAACAGGATGACATTAGTATTCCCATTGCATCTCAACCTTTAGTTAAGGAATTTATGGATGTTTTTCCGAGCGAGTTGTTGGACGAGCTACCACCTCTCCGAGATATACAACATTGTATTGATCTCGTTCCTGGATCAAGCTTGCAAAATAAAGCGCATTACAGAATGATCCCTAAGGAGCATGAAGAACTTCGTCGTCAAGTGGAAGATTTGCTACAGAAAGGATTGGTCCGACAAAGTCTAAGTCCTTGTGCAATACCAGCCTTGTTGATTCCAAAGAAAGATGGAACGTGGAAAATGTGTGTTGATAGTCGAGCCATCAATAAAATCACAGTCAAATACTGTTTTCCAATTCCCAGATTGGATGACTTGTTAGATCAGTTGTGTGGAGCAAAATTGTTTAGCAAACTCGACTTGAAGAATGGGTACCATCAGATCAGAATTCGTGAAGAAAACTCGAGAAGGATTATATGAGTGGTTGGTTATGCCATTCGGGTTGACCAATGTGCCAAGTACATTCATGCGTATCATGAATCAAGTACTCATACCCTTTATTGGTACTTTTATGGTTGTTTATAGTGCTAACATGGACTTGCATGTTCAACATCTTCGAGAAGTGCTCTCAGTTTTACGCAGGGAGAAATTATTTACGGTCATAAAAAAGTGTTCATTCATGACATATCGAGTTCTATTTCTCGGTTATATCGTCACCAATGATGGAATCAAGGTAGATGATTCCAAGGTTGAAGTTGTGAGAAATTGGACTACACCTACTACATTACACGAGGTAAGGAGTTTCCATGGTTTTGCTTCTTTTTACCGGCGCTTTATTTCCCACTTCAGCATCATTATGGCACCCATTATTGAATGCATGAAAGGAGGAAAGTTTTCATGGTCCGAGGAGGCTGACGAAGCCTTTGAAGCTGTCAAGACAAAGCTGATAACTGCACCACTATTGGTGTTACTTGATTTCAGCAAGCCGCTTGAACTACACTGTGATGCATCGAAGGTGGGAATTGGAGCTGTTTTGAGTCAGGAAGGACGACCTGTAGCGTATTTCAGTGAGAAGTTAAATGGTGTTAAGCGCAACTATAGTACTTATGATGTGGAGTTTTATGCTATAGTTCAAGCCTTGAAGCATTGGCGTCACTATCTAATTCATAACGAGTTCATTAGGTTTTCTGATCATGATTCTTTGAAGCACATCAACAGTTAAGAGAAGCTTTCTTCTAGACATGGTAAGTGGGCTGGTTATTTGCAAGAGTTCACTTTTATGCTGAAGCATAAAATTGGGTCGCAAAATCAAGTTGCTGATGCCTTAAGCCGAAGGAGTATGATACTCAACACCATGCAAACTGAGGTAATAGATTTTGATTCATATTCTGACCATATTCTAACCGATCCGAACTTTGCGGAGATTGTGGATGATATCAGTTCAGGCAAACGAAGTGATTACCTTATGCATGAAGGATTTCTCTTCAAAGGTAACTAATTGTGTATTCCTGATTCTTCTCCGATTGAAGATTATTAAGGAGTTACATGACGAGGGGCACATGGGAAGGATAATACTTTCCAACTTATTTCGAAGTCATATTACTGGCCAACAATGAGGCGTGAAGTTGCTAAATTTGTGGATATATGTCGAATCTGTCAAGTTTCAAAAGGAAAAGCAACTAATGCAGGGTTGTACATGCCATTGAAAGTTCCAAGTCAACCCTGGACAGATTTGAGCATGGGTTTTGTATTGGGTTTACCTCGAAATCAGAGGGGACATGATTCAGTATTTGTAGTTGTTGATCATTTTTCAAAAATGTTCCATTTTATTGCTTGCAAGAAAACTACTAATACACTGAAGGTAGCTGAATTGTGCTTCCGTGAAGTGTATCGTCTACATGGATTGCCATGTTCAATTTTTAGTGATCGAGACACAAGATTCCTTAGTTATTTATGGAAAACCTTGTGGAAATTAGCTAATACAAGGCTTAACTTTAGTAGTGCGTATCATCCTCAAAGTGATGGCCAAACAGAAGTTGTGAATCGTTCGCTAAGTGATATACTACGGTGTATGGTTGGAGACAATCCGAAGAGTTAGGATCAGAAACTTTGCCAAGCTGAATTTGCATTTAATCGTTCAGTAAACCGTAGTCTGGGTATGAGTCCCTTCGAGGTTGTTTATGGCTACAATCCACGAGCACCATTAGATTTAGCACCTGTTCCTGATCTTAAGAGAATTGAAGTTCATGCCGAAGAACATATCCAATAGTTGCAACAGGTTCACAAGTTGGTTGAAGAACAGTTGCTTCGAGCTAATGAGAGGTATAAGGAGGCGGCAAATAAGAAACGCAGAGTTGTGTATTTTGCTGTAGGAGATTTTGTGTGGGAAATATTGACAAAGGATCGTTTTCCAGTTGGCGAGTATGACAAACTGAAGGCGCGCAAGATTGGTCCCTTGGAAATTATCGCGAAGATTAATCCTAATGCCTACAAGTTAAAGCTTTCAAGTCACATCCGGACTTCTGATATTTTTAATGTCAAATACTTGGTGCCGTCTAATGGTGATAATTCTGATGATGGCCAAGAAAATTCAAGGGCGAATTTCTCACAACCCCGGGAGAATGATGCAGATGAGCAGGCTATAGCCTATTTGGAGGCTAAAGACCCGAGTGTCGTAATTTAGCTCTAAAAAGGTCCATTTTGATTGGAAACGGGTCAAAGATCAAGACATGATACGACTTCATCTCATGGTCTTCAGATTTTAGCCAAATTCCATCGTTTAGGGCTTCAAACAGGCGTTTTTGTTATTTTAGGAAAGTTTTTGTTTTGTTAATAACTTCTTCGTTAGGAGTCCGTTTGGGTCGCCGTTTGCGGCAAGTAGTTTTATTTTATGATTATTTTCATTATTTTAGGTAGACCAAAATTTTCCAAAAATAGCAAATTAGGGTTTGAGTCGGTTTAGGTTTTTTTTTCATCCTTTCTTGACTAGCAAGTTAGGGTTTTTCCCCAAGTCTATAAAAGAGTCCTCCATGTATTATTTTAGACAAATGAATTTGATTAATAAGAATTAATTACTTAAACTTGTTCAAGTTTAATCGATTATTATTTAAAGTCGGGAAACCGAAGTCTAAATAATTATCATTGTTCATAGTCAATACTCCTAGGAATATTTGAAGTCTGAACAAAACCTCTCTTTTCTTTCTTTTCTTTATTATCCGTTGTATCAGACATGCTCGGTAGAATGTCTCACTGAATATGTCCCTGAAAGAGTTAAGGGTGCCTTATCAGTTCCACGGTAATGACGTACCTATTTGATTATTTTGACTATGTTTTGGGCTTTAGAGCTGCGGGCTTCTTCTCATGTTCTGATTTTTGGGTTTAAAGAGTTTTTGGCTCTATTTTGACCGTGATTTGGGCTAATGGAAGCTTATTTTGGATTTGACCTAGAATTAAACCTAGATTTGGAAATTGAGTATTTGATTGATACAAGAAAAGAGACTTTTATTCTCAAATGGATTCTATAAGTGAGAGAGGCTATAAAAGAGAAACTTCAACAAGAAGGAGGGATATCTAGGTTTTCACCTAGTTCTCTTCTCACCTCTTCTACTTCTTTTTTTGTAGGTTTGCGTGGGGAAGATTTCTCGACATTTAGGGTTTGCAATTTATTCGTCTCAATTTTGTGAACTCCAATAATTATGAGTAGTTAATTTTATTGTTGGTTAGGGAATAGTTGGATTTCTCAAACATGATACTTTGAATTAATACATTAGTTTTGTCTCAATGTTATCGATTATGATTCACCACAAATATCTCATTGATTGATTGTTTGGTTGGTTAAGTTGCAAATTGATTGAACTCACATTCATATCTAAAGCTAATTTAGGGTTTATGATACGGAAAAGTGATACTCCTTGAATACAAGTAGGCTGCACAGGAACCGACCGGAATCGGGACGAATCGAGAATATAGGGTACAGGGTACAGGTACACGGGTAGATAACCGACCATAGGGAGGTACAGGTACTCGGTTCTACCTTGGAACCGACCGGAACTGAACCGAGTGTACCGAATTGTTTTAGCCGTTGATTAGATTTTTGAGTTTTAATCCCAGCCGTCTGTGTTTGATATAAGAGCAATTTGTTTTCGTCTATCATGCAAAGAAACGTCCCACTGGGATCTCTAGCCTGAATTAATACCCTTTCAGTCGTGAATACACATTTGCGGAGTGAATCCTTAAAGCTATATTGATTCAGCGAGAGCACTCCTGTATTCAGGTATGTAATTATTTTAATTTTTTTTGTGAGCATTTCACTTCCCTCAATCATTGTTTGTTAATTTTTAACTCATTTTTATGCAAGCTAAAGTGTCATGGGAAAGATAAGCTCTCACCCATCTCTATATTACGAAGGTATTCTTACTCCGCAGGTTAAAGAAGGCCATTGCCTCGCAAAGGGGAAAAGAGTCTAGCCATGGCATCCGAGGTAAGCATTAGTATATAGCAGTGTTGGGGTTTTCTTAGTTCTTAGCCAATGTTATTTGTACCTTTTAATTTTATTCAAATCAAATTGCATTTCCTGTGTAAAAATTTAAATTAATTGGTCTGCTTAGCCCTTTTGTTTCCTGATCTCTCAGTACCTTTGTGGTCTTTTGTAACAATAAGAAGATGCTAAATTATCTACAAGAAATATAAAAGGGTTTCAAAATTGTTGTAACACATAGTTCTGAACTTCATATGGTTTTGGTTGGTTGGTTGAGTGCTAACCTAAAAAAAAAAGGAGGTACAGGATCGGAACCGAACCGAAAGGACGGGTACAATTCCAGAACCAAACCGAGAGTATAGGGTATAGGGTACAGGTACACGGGTAGATAACCGACATAGGAAGGTACAGTACACGATTCTACCAATAACCGAGCCGAACCGACCTTTGTGCACCCCTAAATACAAGTAGCATAGTGTGGTTATTGCTTGTAGTGATACATCCTAGTACTTACATGTGACTCATGATCTTTATTAAATTGAATTAGTGCGCTTTCCACTTTCAATTGCATTGATTAGCCTAATTTCATGAATCTTAATGCTCCCCGGGAATTAAACTTGATTAGTGTTTTTACATGTTAGGTTGTTTTCTTAGTAAAATTGATATTCACATCTTTTAATGTGTTTATTGATGACTTGAGAAAATTTACGGGATATTCTTGTGATCAAGATATTCTAGGGCTTTTGATAAAACGAGATTAAATATCAATTCTAATTATCAGGACAAGAACATGTTTTGTGAATGAAAACGAAACCTTGACCAATATTCTCAACTTATTGATACTTTTCTATAATTTCTTTGCTTTCTTAATTAGTATAATTTACTTTTATTAAATCTGAAAATTCCCCCCCTTTTATATAAGTTTTCGATTTCGAAACATATAACAACTAAGACCTCATCGTGGGAACGATCCTTTCTTACCCTTGCTTCACAATAAATCATAAGTAGTGAGAAAGTAATAATAATTTTAATGTGCAGACGACCACATCAGAGTCTATAGGTAAAACAAAAACAATTTGCTTGGCTAAAGGTCACCACGATAGACACGTTAAACACATATTGCATGGCTAAATTTTAAACAATAAACACTTTAAAAATAATTTACGAGTCTATAGGTTAAGAAATAGAAACTTTAAAAACAATTTGCATGTATAGAGGTTACACAATATACATTTAAAAACAATTGGCGTGGATAAAGGTCACCATAATAGACACGTTAAACACCTATTGCATGGATAAAAGGTACACAACAGAAGCGTTAAACACAAATTGTGTTGTTATAGGGAACTAATTGTCACGCCAAATAGGATAAAAACTTGGGATTCCCTTTTGTTCTTGGTACCATATAGCCATGCGTATTATCTAATGGCAGGGTTATTTCGTGCTATTTGGGTACACCAATGATGGCGAGTCCATAAAGGCATAAAAACACTCGATCAGAAGACACGCCATGGGTGCAAATTAATAGCGTGGCCAAAATACTTTGGACATGCCAATCTGGCATGGCAACAGCCCATTGTTGTACTAGTGTTCCATAATAAGTCAGATTTAGGCTTCTATAATTAGCCAGAGTTGGTTTCTATAATAAACCATCAGGCTTCCATAATAGGCCAGATTTGGACTTCCATAATAATCTAGATTTAGTTTATATAATAAGCCATAAGGCTTCCATAATAATTCAGAGTCTATAATAAGTCAGAGTTGGACTTCCGTAACAAGTCAGAATGGGTTTTCTGTAGTAAACCATATGGCTTAAGCCGTATTTCTACGATTCGAAAGGGGAATTATATATGGGTTGGGCTTCCATAATAAGCCATAGTTGGTTTCTATAATAAACCATATGATTTCCATTATAAGCCATATTTGGATTCCACATTAAGTCATGCAGGCTTTCAATTTAAGCCGTCCAGGTTGGGCTTCCACATTAAGCCATCGAGCTTCCAAAATAAGCTAGATATTTCGATATCGACATGGTCTATATATCCTCCAGTGTGTCGTTTTAAGAGGTTACAAACAATGAGTAAACCCTACCTTCTCAACTACATCATCTTGAAATAAAACTAGAACCCACAAAAACAAAAGTCGGTTTTCTTATTTGCCCATTTCTTAATCTTATTTTATATTTCTCGTTCTATTTATTATCATAGGTTTGGTTATTAATCGATCATCTTATAGGAAAAATAATTTTTAGATTGTATATCTACAGTTAATGAGAGTATATTTTGATCATATCGAAGATTTTTTTAGTGTTCAATATGCTTAGAAACTCCAAATCTAACTTTTTGATAGATGTTGTTCTTCAAGACCAGATCTGAGGTTAACTATACCTTTTTCTCTTTCTAGATTTGGGGTTTTGTGTATTATCAGATTATCTTGTGAATTACAACCTTTTTCTTAAATAATGGTTTCGGAACAATTTTTTCCTAGTTTTATTAGAAGAGATAAAGAGACGATAAGAGTTTTTCCAAAAAATAATGGCGTTGTTAGTTTTGAAGATTTGAGGCAGAGAATGGTTGATTTTACTAAAGACAAAGACTAGGGAGAATATTACAGTCTAAGAATCTTATTCTAACTTGGTAATAAATCCTCAAAAACTCCTTTTCACAATTTTATCAGACCATGATGTTTTAATCCGGTAATTATCTTTTTTTGAATTTTTTTCTTCAAAAACCCATATTTCAAAATCTAAAGATTGACTACATGAGGATTTTGTATGAGAGATGGAGTATTGTAATTATCTGTAACTGATAGTTTTATTTTGATCTAGTCTATATACATTTCACATGTGAGTTCATTCTTTATGGTTGGATAGTTTTTCATTGGTTTATCCAAACTTACCATGTGCTTTTATTATGTGGGTTATATTTTATTAATTGACTTTATTACAGCTGGTTAAGCAAGCCTGGATGAAGTCATTTCTATGATTTGTCTACTTATAGGATATAATTTAACTTGTCTGTAGTTCAAGGGAAACCATCCTATATAGTTACTGATTCATTAGCTGCATTTAGGGTAACACGATCTATACTCTCTTTGTCGTTTTTGATTACCTATGGCCCATAAGTGATCTGCTTAAACATGTACATCATTCAAAGTGTCTTCTTGAATGAAAATGAAGGTGTACGATTTCCTTAAGTTGAAGAAAGGTATAAAGAATCGTAATATCGCATTTAATTTGTGTTATCTCAATTCCTTAGGATTGTGATTAGCTTGCAATTCTTTTTTTTCTTTTTTTTTTAATTTTTCCTTTTAAACTTGTGTTGGATTTGCAACAATAAAAAGCATTAAACAGAGGAATTTATTAAGATTAAGAAATCCCTTAATTGATATCACACAATGGACAGAGCCCCCTGCTCAGCAAATTGTCCTCAACACAATAGTCCGCGGATACTCCTCAAGATTGAAAGATGCTATACCCCAACAACGGAGATGTGTCCAGGATAGAACTGCCCGTTATGACTTGTATAAGCACAATAAAAATCACCCTCAAGAACTTAACATCAAAATAGAAGTGGAAGGGAAATAACCAAGCGGTGTGGGTAAAACAAAGCAAGAAGAGGGGAAAAGAAGACAGGATAATAACTGCTTTTGGAGTGAGTTCAAATGGAGAAATTCGTTTTCTTTTATAGTTAGAAGAAGATAGCTTTGATGTCAATCAATTCCGTGCATGAAGCACGGACATAAAGTTTGAAATTCAATTTCATGCATGAAGCACGAATATAATGGTTAAAAGGGAATTAAAACGGTCAAGAGTAATTCTCGCCTAAAATCTCACCGGGTCAGACGCCCCCACATTTAAAGAAAAATTTAATTTCGTTGTAAATTCTTTAAAGAAATATATTCTGTTCAAAAAGGTAAGTCTTGATTGGCCCGCAGCCGCAGCTACGCCCGCACCCGCAACACACACTCATGCCCGCAGCCGTAGCCACAGTCACACCCGCACCCACACCCACAGCCGGAGCCGCAGCCGCAAGTCCACAAGTTCGCAAGCCGCAGTCCTGCAAGCCGTAAACTGCAAAACACAAGACGTAAGCGCAAGCAACCTGCAATCGAGCCCGAGACTGTGCGTGCGTGCTTTGGTGTGAAGCACCGCGCGTGTGTGAAAAGCATGATTGCACCAACTACCCCATAGCCTTAGTCCTCCCCCAACCACAAAAGTGTCTAAACCCCTAAGGGCCCTCCCTTAGAAGCAACTTTATAGGTAATAAGGAGAGGAATCATCTTTAGTTTCTCCAATGTGGGACTAAAGGTTCATTCACAAAAGTGAAAAATGAGCTAATGTTCTTTAGTGACTCTAGGTCCTAAGATCCATTCCCACCAAGACCAAAAAACATTTTAAGTTCATTTTTGTCCAACAATCCCCCACATGAATGAAAACCCGATGAAAATCAGAAATCAGAAAGCGAGAAATACCACTTAGGCAATATGTGTCCATAAGGTCTTGAACCTTTGCTTAGTGAGAAATTACTGGAACTACTTGATGGACAGTGAACGCGATGTCTAGAACTGCCATCGTTTGATGTAGTTTATCAATAACTTCCACGCGTGATATCTTTCTAGGTGTTGTCAAGTTCGTGCCGTTGTGTCCATTTTGGCCCTGGACGTATCCCGTTTCTCAGAATGCTCTAGAGAATCAGCTCAATTCTCATAGGAAGCGGCCCACTTCCTCATTCAGATAGGTGAGTTCTATCAAGAGTGTTTACTGCTACACCCCAATTTAATCTTAAATTGAAACTATAAAACTCATTAAGACTTAATAAAAAGTCATCCTTCACATGCAGTCACACTATCACGTCTACACCATAGGGAAGGGACAGAGGATGAAATTCTCTGATAGTATTTCCTTTAACCCACCACAAATTAGTTGTCTCATTTGAAACCTTGATCTTGGGATCTCCAGTCAGCAAGGTTGAGTATCCTTCATGGCAAGTTTATTTAATGAGCTTAATCCCCATCCCCCTCGATGCATTACTAACTATCTCCTTGGACAATCCTTTCGTCAAAGGGTCCGCGATATTCTCCTTAGACCTCACAAAGTCAACAGAAATAACGCCAGTTGATATTAGTTGTTTTAGGGAATTGTGCCTTCTACGAATGTGTATAGACTTCCCATTATAGTTGTTGTTTTTAACATTAGCTATTGCAGCTTGACTATCACAATGTATAGATATAGCTGGCATAAGCCTATGCCAAAGAGGAATGTCTTCTAAAAAGCATCTTAGCCAAGCGGCTTCCTCTCCTGCTTTATCTAACGCAATAAACTCCGATTCCATAGTGGATCGAGCTATACATGTCTGTTTGGAACTCTTCCAAGATACAGACCCACACACTAGAGTGAACACATATCCACTCGTAGATGTAGACTCATCTGAGTCTGATATCCAGTTTGCATCACAAAATCCTTCAGGGACCGCAGGGTAACTCTCATAATTTAAACAAAAGTTCAAAGTGTACTTCAAGTACCTTAACACTCTAATAAGTGCATCCCAATGCTCCTTCCCTGGATTACAAGTATACCTACTCAACCTACTCACAACATAAGCAATGTCTGGTCTCATACAATTCATTAAATACATCAGACTTCATGTAACACGTGAATATTCAAGCTGTGAAACTCCATTAGCCTTATTCTTTTTGAGTCTACAACAAGGATCATAAGGAGTACAAGCAGGTTTACAATCAAACTGGTTATATTTTCTAAGCACAGATTCAACATAATGAGATTGACTAAGACTATATCCATTATAATTTCCTATAATCTTCATCCCTAAGATCACAACAGCGGGGCCTAAGTCTTTCATGTCAAAGTTTTCCTTTAGCATGATCTTTGTGGAATTAATTACATCCATGTTTGTACCAAGTATAAGCATATCATCAACATACAAGCATACAAGCACACATGCATCATTCACAAGTTTAGTATAAACACACTTGTCAGATTCATTGATTTTAAAACCACTAGAAATCATTACATGATCAAATTTTCCATGCCACTGTTTAGGTGCTTTTTTCAAACCATACAAAGATTTTTTTAATTTACAAACTTTGTTTTCACAACCTTTCACTACAAAGCCCTCAGGTTGGTCCATATAAATTTCTTCATCTAATTCACCATTTAGAAAAGTTGTTTTGACATCCATTTGATGTATCTCTAAGTTATGAATGGAAGCAATAGCAATTAACATTCTAATGGAAGTAATTCTCGTAATAGGTGAATAAGTATCAAAGAAATCTACACGTCTATCTGTTTATAGCCTTTAGCTACTAATCTAGCTTTGTATTTTTCCACAGTTCTATCTACCTTACGTTTCCTTTTGAAGTTACATTTACAACCTATAGGTTTACACCCTGGAGGTAAATCTACAATCTCCCAAGTACCATTTTGTATAATGGAATCCATTTCACTAATGGTGGATTCTTTCCACCAAGGAGCTTCAGAAGAAGACATGGCTTCTCTATAAGTATGTGGATCAGTCTTAGCTAAGCATGTTATGAAGTCTGGCCCAAAATATTTTTCTGTTCTAAGTCTTTTACCTCTTCTAGGCTCAAATTCAAGTTCATCTTCCTCTAAAGGTAATGTATGACTAGTGGAAGGGACATCTAGGGGATCAACACATATCATGCGAGATTCAGATTTCAATGGAAAAACATTTTCAAATAACACATCATCCCTAAATCCATAATTGTATTCACACCAATTTCAGATATTTCAGAACTTACAACCATAAATCTATATGCAGTAGTATGTTCAGGATACCCTATGAAGACACAGTCAATAATTTTGGGTCCTATCTTGGTTCTCTTAGGTGGAGGAATGGAAACCTAGGCCAAACACCCCCACACTTTAAAATATGCATAAGAAGGTTGTCTACCTTTTCATAACTCATATGGAGTTTTGTCTGATCCTTTAAAGGGTACTTTGTTCAAGACATAGCAAGCTGAGAGGACGACCTCCCCCCACAAGTTTGCAGGTAGTCCTGAACTAATTAACATGTCATTCATCATCTCCTTAAGGGTTCGGTTCTTCCGTTCAGCCACACCATTAGATTGTGGTGAATAAGGAGGGGTTACTTCATGTATAATTCCATGTTCTATACAAAAATCTCCTGTAGGAATTACATACTCACCACCACGGTCAGACCTAACAGTTTTAATGGTAGTACTCATTTGGTTTTCAAGTTCTAGTTTATACACCTTAAAGACTTCTAAGGCATCATCCTTACCTTTAAGTAAATAAATGTGACAGTAAATCGTACAATCATCTATAAAAGTGACAAACTATTTTTTACCACCTCTAGTTTGAACTGATTTTATGTCAACTAGGTCTGAATGAATTAATCTAAGGGTTTAGAATTTCTATGAATATTTTTCCTATAAGATTTTTTAGCATATTTTGATTCTACGCATATTTTACATTTATGTTCATTATCCAAACTAAATTTAGGTATGCAACCTATGCTAGCCAGTTTGTTCATTGACTTATAGTTTACATGTCCAAGTCTACCATGCTAAACATTCAATGACACACAAATATAAGCAGAAGAATCAATTTTATTCATTTCAACAAAGGTTACATTAAATTGTAGAGACCCTCAGTTTTATAACCCTTTCCTACATAATCCTTAACCTTAGTGACAATAACTTTCCCATATTTCAAAAACAAGTTTAAAGCCCTTATCATCTAAAACACCACAAGATACAAGATTTTTGCAGATGTCCGTAACATGAAGAACTTCATTCAATGTGAGAGTTTTATTAGAAGTGAGATTTAGCCCAACTTTGCCTTTTCCCGCAACCTGTACTGCAGACGAGTTACCCGTGTAGAGTTTCTCCCCTTCCCTTACCTTCTGATAGGAGGTGAACATATCTCTGTTCCCACATACATGCTTGGTAGCACCAGAGTCTACCCACCAGTCTCTCACATTGGTTACCAAATTGACTTCAGACACCGTGCCAGAAAACTCGTTCTTGTTGATTTCAACCAAACTAGCATTGTTTTCTTATTATTAAAGTCCTTACATTTCCAACAGTGCATTTCCATATGGCCAGGAGTTCCACAAACATAACACGCACCTTTAATTTTACCAATACCAGATTTGGGTTTCAGAAACATACCTTTCTTGTGATTACCAGGCTTGCGTTTGCTGCTGTCGCCCTTTTCAGTATTGGAAGACTTGTGTTCAATTACATGAGCCTTGTTGGACATGTCCCTTGCGGAAGATACGTTCTTTTCTTTGGAATACAGTAATTCTTCAACTTGAATCTTCTCATCCAGATTAACCATACTGGCTTCACCAGTTTCATGTCTCAATCTACGTTTGTATTGAGACCAAAAATAAGGTAATTTCTCAACCACAACATACACTTGAAACGTTTCATCTATCACCATACCTTCAACAATAATTTCATTGAAAATACGCTGAAGTTCAAGGAATTAATCAACCATAGATTTATCATTTGACATTTTGTATTCCAGGAATTTCTTACTTCCAGCAGTTTCAGCTTGGTATTTTGCTTCTAAAGCAGCCCATAAATCAAAAGCAGAAAAGTTTTCTTTTGCATTATAGAAATCATATAATGCATCTTCTAAACAGTTCAGAATATGATTTTTGGCCATATAGTTCTGTCTACCCCAACTTTCCAACTCTCTTTCATTTCCAACATCATTTAAAGTCTCATCAAAGGATTTCAGAACTAATTCATCTAACATATGGAAACTCTGAAAGAACAACATCTTGGATTGCCATCTTTTGAAATCTTTGTCATTAAATTTTTCTGGTCTGTCAACATAATTCTTACCCATTGTTACAGAAGAAGTAGGTATTGTGTTAAGATTGTTGGATCTGCAATAATAGAAAGCACTAAACAGAGGAAGTTGTTAAGGTTAAGAAATCACTGAATTGATATCACACAATGGACAGAGCCACCTTCTCAGCAAGTTGTCCTTAACACAATAGTCCGCGGGTACTCCTCAAGATTGAGAGATGCTACACCCACAGCCGGAGCCGCAGCCGCAAGTCCACAAGTTCGCCAGCCGCAATCCTGCAAGCCGCAAACTGCAAAACACAAGACGTAAGCGCAAGCAACCCGCACTCGAGCCCGAGCCTGTGCGTGCGTGCTTTGGTGTGAAGCACCACGCGTGTGTGAAAAGCATGGTTGCACCAACTATCCCATAGCCTTAGTCCTCCCCCAACCACAAAAGTGTCTAAACCTCTAAGGGCCCTCCCTTAGAAGCAACTTTATAGGTAATAAGGAGAGGAATCATCTTTAGTTTCTCCAATGTAGGACTAAAGGTTCATTCATAAAAGTGAAAAATGAGCTAGTGTTCCTTAGTGACTTCTAGGTCCTAAGATCCATTCCCACCAAGAACAAAAAACATTTTAAGTTCATTTTTGTCCAACAATTTGAGGTGATCAAAAGTGAAGGTTCGATTATTTGTTGGTCAGAATTTTTCCTTCACAAAGTTTAGATTATGGTTTAGGTAATAATTACTCAGATAATTGATTGATATTGTACTTAGATTTTGAACTAGAATCTAGAAATAGGGTTATGAAATTTATTAATGAAGATGAATAAGAAGAGTAGAAAGAAGAAACCAATTAAGAGAGAGAAGTTAAAGATTAAGTTTGTTGATAAGATTGTATTATATTTACAAAATGAATCTCACTGGCTATATATACAAGAGATGATCCACATGTTTATTGTATAATAAGTGGGGACCAATTATATTTCATATATCCACTGGGAACTAGAAGATCACTTTGTATTTTCCACCTCCGATTGGAAGCGTCTGATTTGTACTCTTACATATTCCAGCTTCTTCAAGTGCTCATCTTGTCAGTGATGCGTGTCGTAAGTGCAACAAATTACTTTAAATATTTTCCACTAATACTAACAGGTAATATAGCGGTAGTAAGGATCGTTCCCACGAGGAGCTGTGAATTGTTATTTGTATTTGAGTTCTTATGTAACCAAGGGGGGGATTATAATCAATTGAACCAAGGTAAACTAGTGAAATAAAATAAAAACAATTTAAATAAATATTATTCAAGGGAAGAAACTACTGGTTAGATGTTTCATCTTCCATCATCAAACATGATACGCAATCGATTAAAATCAACATCCACTCTCTTTTCATACCAATAGCCCTAGAGCAACCCATCGAGAGCATACTCCGGTAAATTCCTTATATCATCACATACCATAACGATGAATATGTGAATACTACTCAGCGAACAACCTAACATAACGTGCTATTCAGTTTAATCCTCCAAGAGCGTTAGGTTCTTTGAATTAGGCTAATCAATGCAATAGAAATAATACGAGTAATCTATTTAACATAGGTCAAACTTCTACATGCAATTACATGAAGGTTTCGAGTACAATCATTAATCACACTATGCTACCTGCAACTGGGTCTATCGACTATTCCATATCCCCAAACCCTAGTTTAGCTTTAGATATAAATATGTGTTTATTTACTATGCATCCTCAACAAACACACATCAAATCATACATGGCGATATTAAAAGTAGAACATGAATGATAAAAAATAGATAATAAAAATTAAAACTAACCAGCCAGATTGATTCCTATGTTTAGAACTTCCGATTACATCTCCGACCAAAAGAAGAATTAACTATTCATGGGTTTACTAAAACCCATGAAAAATATATAAGAAAAGAATAAAGGAGAAGAATAATAGAAAATATCCTAGTTCCCCTCTTTAAAGGGGTAAACCAAAATTTGCTCTCTTATCTGTGGAGAAATTGTGTTCAAAATTGTATCTAAGCTCCCCTTTATATAGGCTTTGGTAACCTCCTCTTGATGTCTATCCAACTTGGAAACCTAATCTTATTAAACTCTTCCACCTCCTTTTGATCCTTATCCAATTAGGAGACTTAACCTCCTCAAAAACTAACAAAACCCTAATTTTCACGTCAAATGCGAATCCATAACGTTTCCCTTCTTTCTCTTCCCGCACAGGCCCAATAAGGCCCAACATATACCAAATCCAAGTTGGTTTCACGGTTTTGCTCATAACTTCTTCACGAACTCGGAATGACCTCATTCTTTTTGAATTGACTTCGTCTTTCAATTATATACAAGATGGTGATAAAAATTCATGTATTTGAATGAGTTTAAATTTTTCTTTAATTTTCTTCACTTGTAGCATTTTACTTCCTTGAGAGTAGTCACGCTGTAGAATTGAGACTAAAACCATGTAGATTATGCACCTATTGGTCAGCTATAGATAACTCTATTACTTCCAGCTCCAAAATCCAGGTCTCCTATATCCAGAAAGCTCTTTATCTCAGACGCTTTAATTATCAGCTCCCAGCTTTTTAGTTCATATAGTTGTTATCCTGTTTGTATAATTAGAATTGTTATCTCATGACTTTAGCTATTGTCACGTGATTCAGGTGATAATCGGTCTTGACTCTAGATTTCAGTTGTTGGCATTTATGCTTACCAGCTATGGGTATATGTGATATTTTGTCTTCTACATATTTTCTCCTAGTTTTATTAAAGCTATTTTGATGCTTAGCTTTAATTAATTTGTAGATTCTATAACATCAGTGCCTTAGATAACCGGTACAACTTTTTTTATTAGTAACTTACTTTTCATTGTTACTATAGATGGTTTTAGTTTAATTATCATATCCTAATGATTTTTTAGCTTCTTATTTATCTGAAATACTTTATGGATCAGCTTTTCGGTGATTAAGACTTTTTATTTGCCCCCTGTTCCATCAAAAATTATTTTTAATTATAATTTTTTGTTAAACTTTGACAGTAAGTTGTTTGTATTTGATCCTTTTAATTGGATTTATATGATAATGTTCACCCTTTTTGAGGAATATGAATAGTTCAGATTACTGTTGGATGACTGTGACCCTTTAACCATGTATTTCCCACTTACTATAGTAAGTTTACACTTTGATCGTGCCCATTCCTTAGTGGATGAAAAATAGTTTATAACTACACGTAGCAGTGTATGTTTCTTTCTCCCTTTCGTAAAGCAATAAAGTCTATTAATTCTATGGATTCAGGCCGGGGAATAAAAGGAGCTTTCGGTCAAGAAAGGAGGGAGATTTTTTTTTCTTTCTATGGAAGATATACCTTATTCTGAATTTTACATTTCGTGTTTTCCATATTTAGAACTTCAGGCTTCAAGGTTTAGGGTTTAACACTTATTTCAAAAGTTTTTCTTAATCACAATCAAATTCCTTAATTTTTATGGCGATATAACAAATTCCAACTCCTGCCGATAAGATTTTAAAATTATATTATATCCCTTATGATCTTGGGATCAAAGATCGGCTTCACGAGCCTTATGGCAGTAAGGTTGGATCTGTCAAAGACCTTTGTGATGATGAGCTTCCGATTCCAGAATCTCATCTTAAATATGGTTTTAAGAACCCTAATATTCTTACTCTTGTTCATCAATTTTTATCAATTAGTAATTATCGCCTTGCGAAGGTTTTTAGCAATTCGGTAAACGTACGGAACGCCGAACGCACGAGTATTATACGGATTCGTAAAAGTCAAATTTGGTCAAAATACCGGTCAACGGTTCGTGATTCGGCAATAATTCGGAATGACATACGTACGTGTATAATTCGATTTAGAGATATGAATTAGGTAAGAAAAATTAGGCATACATTAACTTCTAAAATATGTTATTTACTATGGTTTAATGATTTTAATGACTACATTGGCATATCCATATCCCCGGGTTCAAAATTCTTCGGTATCCTTATTTTATACTCCCTCCGTCCCAATATAGTTGCTTAAATAGGTTTTTTTTTCTATTCCCATAATACTTGCACAACTTGATATTTTTTCATATAATTTCCAAAGCCACCCTTGCACTTTACTTTGGAAATATAAGTTATTTTTAAAATATACTAATAACAATGAATGGTTGAAGACTTTTATCAAAGGTATAGATGGAAAAAAATAATACATCTTTTCGTTCGTTAATGTGTGTGCAAAACCCAATTTAAGCAACTAAAATGGGACAGAGGGAGTAAAAGAAATTAGATGTTGGAAGATTAAAATATGATAGAAAACAGTGATATGATGATGATGTGGTGAAGTATTATACGGGATTGTAGATGGTGTGTTTTTGACAAGGATAAAATAGTAAATTACCTCTCAAGATCCTGGTCTGAGAAATACTAAGCTTTTAAAAGAATTCTTGAGTAGGCGCTTATCCCTACTCTCCCAGGCGCTTATCCCTACTCTCCCAGGCGCTTATCCCTGTCCTCTCTCTGTATGTACGGCCAAATACATACACGATTAAATCGATGAATTTAATCAATATTCATCATTACCCAAAATCATTAGAAACAACACTGACGCTCACTACAAAAATCTCCAGATGTTTTTATGATTTTTACATAAAATCTAAAGCTCCTAGATGGATTGCCCACTAGTATTGAGCAATTTTAGTACTATTTTTGTGCTATATTCTACAGTTGAATGCCCAAAAAAATTACCCCTGATAAATATCCACACAATATTAACCTATTTAAATGCCTATATAGCTCTATATATAGATTTATTTGATTAAAGTACCACAATTGTGCTTAAATTCAAAGTAAAAATTGTGACAGACACAATTTCATAGCTTCTACTATCTAAAAATCTCACCTCAGTCGCATTAATCCTTTGCTTAAAGAGATAATTAATGCGAATGAGTGAAAATAATTCAATTAAAGGGTTTTGAAAACGTTTCGCAACACTCAGAAGCGTGTCAAAAGTATTTGTCAAACCCTAATTAGGGTTTGAAAACAAATCAACAACACTTATAACGTTGCAAAAAAATGTGACAAAAAGTATTTCAAACACTAATTAGGGTTTGAAAATAATTTTGCAACACTTGTAAACGTTGCAAAAGCGTGTAAAAAGGCATTCTAAACCCTAATTTTGAAAATAGGGAAGCTAACACTAGTAAAAATTTGGGCTTTGATGACACTTCAAAATCCTAAATCATGACAGTTCATGAATTAAATGTCATAAAAGAATAAGCTACGAGATATAAGCGACAGTTTCTTACCAAAACCCACACTAATAATGGTGAAAAATCGTGACAGTTTATTAACTGTTACCGAATAACTATACGATGACAATTTTTATAGAAAAATGCTAGTGTACATTGATGTATAATAACAATTATAACTGTTACTATTCTTAAGTTATTGCAACTGTTTCATATAGGAACTGTTATAAAAGAGCTTAGATATAGATGAATGTTCTTTTAATTACCGTCACTTCCATTTATAGTGACAGTTCTGATCCAAAACAGTTGTTATTCATATAATCTATCATAAAGCATTCTCAAACACACGATGTTGTTAGTTTGAGTTCCTAGTTATTTTTTCCGAATAGTAGGTTGTACTATGGGAGGTCTGTTTTGTAACTTATGTTAGTGGGTCTCTTGACACCTTCGCCTCTCATCTCATTTATCTTATAGACGATTTCTCACCCAAAAAAATCAGGCAGATCCCATCTCTCTCTTCTCTTATTTTTTTTTTCTTACTAAAGTTTTTAACAGGAATCTAAGGTTTCGAAATATCTTGTTCTATTTCTGCATTTGGGTCTTCTGTCTAGGGTTTAAACTCCAGTCTTTCTAATCTTATTTTGAGTTTGAAGTTGGTACTTTTAACTGTTTTTGATTAACTCTCATATGATATTGGAACATGGGTTTCTTCCAATTTATCTTTTAGGTCTTTGATTAATTTAGTTTTTCTATTGGCTCTTCAAGGGCAAGGAAACATAAAATAGAGAAGAAGATTCAAATAAGTAATGCCAAGGTAATCACACTCTTTCATGTATTGTTTTCTTTCAAACTGCAACTCCTTGTTAAACCTCTTCAGATTTTACTTGGTTGGCTTTCATTTGATGTATCTATTCCCCTTCTCTTATTCTTAGCTAAAAGAGTAATTTTTCTTTCTTGATTTTACTGACTTGTGTTCTCTTTGTTTGTCCACTACCAGGTTTCGAGTGGAGCTGGAAGGGCTTTGATGTGACAAATTTCTGGTAGCTTCTTCGATATTTGATCATATGTCCACAGGCCTCTGTGTTGGTGCTGCCTTTTATGAGGTAAATCTTGTCACTGAGATATGGGTTTCGGTTAGTTTCTCTCTGAATCTGAATACCATACAAGGGAATTTTATAATAAGATTGATTCTTGATATTAACTAAGAAAACCAAGCAGTTTCCATGCAATCTGTAACCTATGGTTTTTTTCTCTCACTAATTTGACTTAGATAGGTTGCTAAAATTTTGAATTTGTATGCAATGGATTCGTATTATCTGTTTGTTGGTTTGGGTATTCAAATTTTGGCATCATCCAGTGTGTAGGTTGAATAAATGGTTTATAAGAAACATATTATCTCACATTTAGGTTCGATTTCCTGTTTCCATGTTTGCTTTTCAATTTATTGCAGTTGATCCTCCTGATTTAGTCTAAGCTCTCTTCTTATTTCTCAGAAATTTTGTCTCTGGATTTGATGAATTAGGTTTCGGTTGTTTTATCTACTTGTCTTGCTAATCTAGGATTTGTTATATTTTGTGTTATTTGGTATAATCATCCTCAGGGGTTGATGCATTATATTTCACTGCCTTTCGAAATAAATGTTATAAATTTAATGTATTATTGAAGTTCTAGGTTTGCAGATGTATGTTGAGATGTAAACCAATTCATGATAACAAACATTGAATTTTATGTAATCTAATTGAGTTTAAATGGTTCTGTGTTTTGGGTCTTGTCTGATCTGTTGGTTTGTGTCAATCCATGGTTGTTCTGCACTTTTTTTACGGAATCTCATAGATTATCATAGAGTTTCTCACGATAATCCTCAAGGACGAGGCAAATCTTTTTGGTCTTGGTATACCTGTGAATCATATTTCTAGTCCTCAACCAAGAAAAAATAAGTCCAGCCAGGTGTTTATGGAGGCACTTCGTCATCTTCCAAACACCGCATTAGAAGCAAATTCCAGTCGTCAGATCACTTGTACTGTTGCATCCACAATTGAAGAGAAGAGTAGCTCTGATTCCTGCTCAGACGCACGATCTTTGTGTGTTAGCCGTACAAAATACTGGATTGAGCAAACATCGGTGCATGTGGATAAATTATTATATGCAACTTCTCCTCATGTAAATCTCTTCACGGGTAACTCATTATGCCCACGTTTATTCAAGCTTTCATGTCACATTCAAGCTTACATATGTTCTTTCCTAATTTGGGGTACACAAACATGTCCTTGTCTTTTTGCATCTATGTTTGCATCCTTTAGAAAAAGTTAGACGAGGACTTGTAGCTGCAATAGGAGGACAATTATCAAAGTGTAGTTTCACTATGAAGACTAGAAGGTTGATGCTTTTGGTGAGTTAAAATTGTCCACACAATGCATCTGGACTTGTGAGGATAAAATATTTAGGAAGTGAATGGTTTTACATACTCAATCTCATTAAACGGGCCCAAAATTAAAAGGTTATAGAACCATCCTTTTATTCGAGGACTTTGAGACTTGCAGTTATTGTCAAGTCCATAAATTCATGAGATAGGTCTCTTGAATGAAAAACTCCTTTTATCTGTTAAAATTTTGAGACTAATATTTCTCATAGTAAACTTTATTGCAGGAATGCTTATTTATTCAGGTTTGTGATGATTCAGATTAAGTGTCTGTTTTCGCACAAGAGTCTATTGAATGTTCCCTCATGCTGGGTGAGAAAGAACTTATAGAAGGAGAAATTGCTGAGATCATTAACAGGTTGGTTTTCTATGACTTACTTGGTCATTTTTTACATTGGTTGTCTTAGAACTAAGTAAGAATCTGGTTTTTGATGATTCAGATGAAGTGTCTGTTGTAGCACAAGAGTCTATTGAATGTTCCCTCATGCTGGGTAAGAAAGAACTTATAGAAGGAGAAATTGCTGAGATAATTAACAGGTTGGTGTTCTGTGACTTACTTGGTCATTTCTTACATTGGTTGTCTCAGAACTAAGTAAGAATCCGTGACAGGATAATTAAAAAACTTATGAAAGTGGTGCTTGGAAGCGAGGAACCTATTGCGTTGTCCAATGCTCATCGATTAATTGCAGTTATGTACTATGCAGGCCCTCATGCTCATCATTGTCCAAACACTTTCAAACCCTGATTTTTGAAGAGGGAGACGTCTCTACCTCTGTTGCTTCCAACGAGAACACCTTGGCCAAGCAGCTAAGCTAGCGTGATTACTCTCAAGGAAAAAGTTGCAAACCTTCAATAACAAAGCCAAGTTCACACGATTTGTTGCTTGACCAAAATTAAAATTTTTACTCTTTTACCCTCAACATGTGAGGCTGAATATAAAGAGTAAAATATGAACCCCTTGCTTCTTGATTGAATATTCTCGACGTCTTGCTTCTCATCAAAAGTTGGCTTTTTATTCTTTTACCCTTAACGTGTGAGGATGAGTACAACGAGTAAAACATGAGACTCTTGCTTCAAGACTAGAGCTTGACGCTCCTCTTATCCCTTTCACGTGAAGACCAAATCGGTCGCTCCTCTTCCTTTAACGTGAATATTAGATCTTGACGCTCCTCCTCTTCCTTTCACTTCAACTCTTCTTAACTTAGCAAAATTAGGGTTTTGACAAGCTTCAAAACCCTAAGATATACTAGGCGTGTCACGTATATTTTTATATAAGGATTCACATACAATTTTCCATGCTCAGCAACACACACTTCTTTTTCCAAAATAAACATGTCAATACGACTAAGATAGACACACTGCTCCGCACACACAAATAAATACATATTTATTTTATTCTTCTAGACTCCTCAGCTAGTCTGGCAAGACGTATTTATTTTATTCTAGTCTGCTAAAATCCTCACCTAGTCAAGCATGTCATATTTACCATATTTTAGTCTGCTAGACTCGTCAGCTAGTCAAGCAGGACAAGTCTTTAGTCAAGAGACTCATTCAACAAGTCTCAATCGATTTAACATTAGTAGTGCTTAATACTATAATATTACACGAGACATCAAATGTCACAAATGGGGGGATACTAATTAGGGTATTGGTACGGTGGTCTACCACACGTGGTGTAGCAGTGCATCCATTAAAAGAGAAACTCTGGAAAGATCGATAGAAGTGTCTCATACTCTGACCTCATTCTTCTCTTGCTTCCCTCCCTAAGACCAACCCTTCTCCTTCTCATTTTGTGACTGAAGCAAGACTGGAACGACCATTGTTTTGTTTAGGCCAGGATTTTACTGATTGATCTCTCGAATCTAAACAAAGTACTTCAACAATACAAATATTTAAGGATTTTGATGAATTATCACCTGCTCACCCCATTTTTCCTAAATTAGCCTTCAATTCATTTTTTCCCTATAAAAATTTTGGCTACCATATTGGGAGATTAATCTCTCAGTTGTAATTGTTCAATTGTTCAATTTCTCAAATTTTTAATTTTTTCAATTTCAAAGATGTTTAGTCTTAGGTCATGATCAGAGACTACTCCTAACGTTAATTCTGCTAGTACCAATACTGGTACTCCATGTAGCACTCCTCAAGCTACCAATGTCGAAAATAATACTCCTTTGAGCAGCATACTAAAGAAGCAAGGGATGATAAAACTCCTCCTGCCATTGTCGACTTGATGCATACATATGAAACCCTTGCAAGGACTCAAACAAAGATGGCTGCAATACAAAAGGAAGTCCTCACCTTTATCAGGACTCTTACAGAGAAACTAACATCAGCTGAGCAGACTCGAAATAATTCTTAAGCAACTGCTGAAGCCAACACATCAAGGAGTCATGCTCAAGATGATGATGAAATTTGCATTCTTCCTAACCCAGTACTGGAGAGGAGTTGTCAACCCAATTTTGTTACTCGTGAAGACTTGGAACGATTTTTTTAGAGTTGCGGGAAGGAAGATTCATCCCCCCTTCACCAACACCGACCTCCATATTCTCTTGAAATACAGAGGATTGCTCTGCTTAAGGGATATTCCTCTCCTTCATTCTCACTTTATGATAGAACAGGAAATGCTCGTGAACATATTTCACGATTTCTAGAAGCATTGAGAGAACATGAGTACAATCATGTGTTGCATCTGAGTGAATTTTCTAAATATCTTACTAGAAGAGCTTATACGTGGTATAACAACCTTTGTACTAATAGTATTTCTAACTGGTGGTAAATGGTTAATGCATTTTATAGGAAATACTTCTTTGTATCTGAACAAGTCACATTATCAGACTTTGGAAGGATGTTTCAGTGATCGAATGAACATCCTAATGATTATGTGAAGCGGTTCAGTGTCCAAGCACTAGATTGCCACGACCTAAATGTCACTGAGCTTCAATTGGTGGAACTCCGCATTAATGGTATGTTACCAGTCTACCGTGTTTTATTAGAGAATTTACGCTTCCAAACATTCTCTGAGTTACATAAAGATGCCAAGAGATCTTCTACTATTGTACCTGCTTTACTAGAAAGGACAAGACCTCCTCTCAAGAATGAAGAACTACGAAAAACTCACAACATTCAACGCTTGTCTCAAATAAAATTCAACTTACAACCATCTGTAGGTGCCGTGATTGAAGGAAGTAAGAGGAAATATCCAGCATCAGAGCCACAACCCAAGCGTGCGGCACCAGCACTAGTTCCAACTCCAGCACTACAGGCAGGTTGACCACCTTGAAGGGCTAATCAAGCAGTTGTAGCTCCACCACAGCTCAACGTCAACAACAAAAACCAAGAGAAGCTCCAGAGGCTACATACCTCCCTCTTCCAATTGAAGGAGTAATTGAACTCTTGGAAGCATGGATTCAAGATGGTGCTATCAACTTGCCTCCTACTCGACGTCCACCAACAGAAAAAAAAATGTAAAATTCTAAGTATTGTCACCTTTACAGATTTGTTAATCACCCAACAAGTTATTGCAATGTCTTGAAGTGGATATTCAAAGAGAACGTTGAGTCGGGAGAACTATACTTGGGGACTGAGGGTGTACATAAGAATCCTCTTCCTATCAGGCATTTCACCATGTCAGAGGATTCCACCAACCAATTAGTTCAATCTTTGATGGAGCGTGTGTGTGAACTTCTAAACCTCTCAAAAGCGCAAGGAAATGACTTATTCACTGCTCTTGATCACATTGTGTCAGGTATAAGACTATCTCCACTCAATGAAGGAAAACTGCGCACTGAACCTACACATATGAACAAAGGTGGGGACAAGTGTGACCTTCACTGCTACTAGCCTCAGGAACATCGAGTTTAAGAGAAACTTAATCGATGCAGGCACTACAATCAACATTATCCCTATGAAGACACTCAGAGCTGTGGAGATCACACGTAGTGAAGCTGTCCATTTGCCTACCATCATTCAAGATCCTGAAGGAAATCCCGTGAATGCTTAAGGTTATATTGATCTTGAAGCTCAGATGGGTTCTGCATGTGCTACCACCAAATTTTACATAACGAAAAAGGACTTAGGCTATGACATCATCTTGGGACGTCCATAGATGCACAATAATAAGACTTCAGCTACCAAGACACCTTCATTGCTAAATTCACCTCAAGCAGACAGCTCTACACCTCACCAGAATATCGGGACAGATGGACCTTTTCTCTATTTAGAAGAATATCAAGAGTTGGCGGTTATGAAGCATGATCTAGGAGAAAGTGTGACATCATATATGGAGAGGTATCGTACTCGAGTAAAGCTTACTGAACTCATCTCTTTACCACTTAACGTCCCTCACACCTCTTATGACTGAGGACTTGAGTTTGTTGGAAAACTTAACTCTGCCTTAGCTAAGCGTTATGAATGGATAGCCTCACCTATTTAATATTTTGCTAAGTGGATGAAAAAAACTCTTCTTCAAGTCCAACATCGTATTGAGTCGTTTATCACTCATCTGATGTCTAATCATGACAAGGAATATCATGGATACTTTCCTGTAACACTATGAGAATGTCCACATGTTCCACAACACCACTTTAAAAGAATTCTCGCACGCCCATATGCGTGGAAGGCTAGTACTAGCGCACAGATGAAAGAAAATCCCTATCAACTACACATATTCAGATCTAAACTAGTAAGAGTTAATGTTTTTCAAGTAGGAGACTGGGTTATCAAAGAAGCAAAACACAATCGACGCTCTAAGACAAACTCTGATCGGGAAGGGCCATTCATGATTACTAGAGATGCTATAGGTGGATACTACAGGTTAATTTATGAAGATGCCGAATTGTTAGAAGCAGCAATACAGGAGAAGTGGTTTAAGACATTTGATGCCTGAAGCATCCAGGGATGTTTGTTCAATTCATTTGTAATTTTAATTCCTCCAAAATGTTTGCAAGACATTTGCATTCGATACTAAATTCCCTTTTAGTAATCAAAATTTAATTTTATTAGTTCAAAAATCCCTTTTGATCCAAATATAAAATCCTTGCAACCTTACCTACCAAAATATTTAATCAATCAAATTCAAACCAAATAAACAAAACCAAAATAAGTTTATCATCTCTCTAAAAAAAAAAAAAAGTACAGAAGCTTAAGGGAGGCCGACCAACAATGGTTTATCCCTCTTAGAGAGGACCTCCATCATATTTTTGAAAGAAGCTTTCTTCAACTCCAACTCATGAGTCATCCTTTCAACCGAAACCTCCTCTTGCTCGATAAGGTCAGAAGAAAGGACCACACTTGTTGCAGCCTGTGACTCCTTAATAGCATGAATTCCACATCCAAACCAAGACGTATTAAATTCAAGTCATCCACATGCTTCTGAATGATATTTCCAATTTGCGAACATCCACTCAACAACAGTAGCATTAGTCACAGTACATATTTCATACATAGAGGGTAGCACTTCACGCACACGAAAAGAAAGAACGGTGAGGTCTTCATACTTCTTGGTAGTAGCAATGTGACTATACTTCTGCCATATTTGAGTATGGAACTCAACATAATCTTCTAGAACGCTAAATCCGCCAACAAGCACATGTCTTGGAAGTGGTTTACTAAGTGGAGGATCGAAAAGAAGACCATACTCAAACACAACCATGGTTCTCTCAGTCTCCGTGAAATATCTACTCTGATCTTCTACATCAACAATTATGTCAGAAAAGGCTTCTTCATGGTTTTTCGGGGAAGAGGTAATGGCTTTATCAACCTGTTCTACAATCTACACTTCTTCAACATTACTACGATCCTCTCTACTTTCGCCCTGTAAAATCACCAATAGATGAAAAAATGTGATATTTAAGTTCCAACAAGAATTTTTAGAGTATAAGTGGATTAAATATTTAAATATGCTTTATGAAGTACCCAAAGATCAATAAAATATCCCGAAGGCTTAAAAACACGTTTTCACGTTATGCTCATCGAGGGCAATTATGCATTATCATGTACTAAGATGCGAGATGGGAGTAATTAGTAATGAATCTAGGGGTTAGTTATATATCAATCTATTCGTATAGATGTCCTCTACAATATATCAAAAAATCACATCAATTGGATAAACAAGCTAATAGATATGATCAGAACTCTCAACTACTTCCCAGCTGAAAAATTTCTGAATTCTTCCTGAGTTTTTACTATTGCGTCCTTTTGGGGCCTTAAATGGCCTCAAAAATCAAAATCTCCTCGTTGAGAGATGGCTCGTTACTGGCGATGAAAAAGTTGGATAAATCATCGTAAACGGACTCCGAATGAGAAATCTATGGCATTTTCAGTAAAGGCATTATTTTTGAATTTTTCCAACAAAGAAATTTCGCGAAATTGCTCATATTTTCATTCATTACTTCATTTCAAGAGATGTTTTTAAACAATTATAAATTGAATTCAAGATGAATACTCACCCGACCATATTGTAAGTTAGTCGGAATGACAAGATTATCATTTGAGTCATTATACTCCTCTTCTTCTGAGACAGAATGGTTATTCTTATCACCCTCCAAAGAAACTTTGAGAATATCATTTTCTTCAGTATCAGACGAATTTTATTTCTGAAAATAATAAAGGACAGTCACCTATGTTGCTAAATGTATTCATCAAAGGTGTAAAGGTAACATAAAGGAGGCCACTCACCTCCGAATCATCAGCTTAGACTCTTGCTTCTGCTGCAACTCTAGGAAACAGATTCAATTGTCCGGGTGGAGGTGTCAAAAATCCTCTAACAAAAGATGAACTCTGCAAGGAAATATAATCAGTCAAGAAGCACGAATTTAGTCACAATAAATCACGAAGAAAAAGATTCATACCTTTGAGATGGGAGAATCAGCAATGCCATAACGAATTCCACCAGCACGTTTCTTCAACCTAGTCTCTGCTACCTGGGGACTGTCACTATATTTTTCTTTCTTCTTCCCATTTCGAGGTTTCACCAAATATTCTCTCTAATTAGAAGAAGCACAAAGATATTTAATTAAAAAAGACAGAATTATAAATACTTACTTGAGTTGGCTCAGACTAAGCTACACGCTTACTAGCGGGAAGTGGCTTCAACAAGAAGTGTTTCAACAAAACTTTATTATAAGGGGAGTCTCGTGACTCTAGAAAAATTACTTCAATAAACTTAGCAAGACGATCATGCTCACTCTGCCAATGATTCTTATACCAGGGAGTTATCACTGGTTTCCTTTCAAAGACTAAGAAAGGGAAACTTTTGCCTTCACATGCGAACACTGGTCTAAAGTGAGACACAAGTCATCCATGGAATGAGGAGGAAGGCGACCAGAAGGGAAATCCTGGTCAAATCCCTTCTGACGAGCGTCCCTGTCAATATTATAAGCTTATACCTTGTAGGACCCCATTAATATTGACAAAAGATAACCAGGTGTGCATCTCAACACAAAAGTAATTTCTCCAGCATCAACAGTATGATCCCCATATGTCAAGAAAGTATCATAACGGGAGGCGAAAGTATTCAACTGATCTATACGAGGGAGTGGTGCCCAAGGATGTAAAGTTGTTGATGACATGTTATCTAAGAATGTAATAAGCTTCTTATTATGTCGTGTACGTTTGTATGTCCAACGAAATACTCTTGTCACTTGTTCTTCATCAAAAAATTTCTTATGAGGATCATGAGCATAAACCTTATAATGTTCCCATAACCATGTTTGAAGGAAATTAACGTTTACGAATGTCTCTATATTCATAAATCCATTCGAGACACGCATGTATGATACTACAGAATCAAGATGAGAATATAAAGATCCAGGAATAAGATACATATAGGCAAGGCCAGACCTTGTGCTAACTTGATAAATAAGGGAATTACTATCGACTTCATCTTAAGACAACAACCATCATTGAATATCTCTCTTGATAGCCATAGGAATAAAAATGCAGCAACACACAATTATCATCCAAAACCTGACCTGGTTTCTCTTTTCTTGGCCACCACTGCACTATCCACCACGTGAAGAAGCATTTCTTAACATTATACTTCATATCGTATTCATCCATATTCTTCACTAAAGTCTAATGAAATTGTTCTTCCTTCTCATTCGAACAGAGGTCAAGATTCCCTGAAACTGGGAGGTGTAAAAAGATAGCCACGTCTTCTAAAGTGATTTTCAGTTCTCCCCATCTTCATATAAAAGTGTGACTTGGGATGCACCAGCGCGAGAGAAGAGAACCACATACATCTTTATTTAGCCAATGGGTACCAGATACCCTAATAGCCTCATAAATCTGTGCATCCTTTAATAAAGCTACAACATGATCCTTACCAAGCATGCCCCTCAACCATCCATCCCAACCACTCAAAGGAGATAGGAAAATTTTACAATCAATAGGTGAAGCAACATATTCTCTTTTCTGAAGACAAAATCGTATCACATGTTCAGGAGCAACTAATGGAGGGTTCACAGCTTCACCCAAATTTCCAAGAACACGCATGACATGACCAGGGTGGACTTTAGCGTGAGAATAAGCATACATAAAGAAGTCATCATCCATGTTTGGCATATCTTTAGCATGCTCAGAACCAGAAGCGTTGTTTTCTCCATTAATAAAGGCAGAATCATCATCATCTGACATCTCAACAGAACCAACAAGGACACTTTTACTCATTTTCGAATTGTACAAGAAGATCAGAAAGTAGAAGTAATGATTTTATGTACAACAGTAGAGACATAAAGTCATATGATTGAAAGCAATAACGTCTCTAATAAATGCACACTTTGTTTTTAATAAAATAGAGAGAAGAGAGATAGAAGCATATATACCTGGTGAAGCAAAGATCAGCAGATGAACTAAGAGTACTCTTACAAGAAGCCAACAATGCTGCAAACATCAAAGAGATGAGCTTAGCTCACGTAAAAAAAAATTCACGTGAACATATATTCACGTAAAAAAAGGGGTTTTGGTCAAACCCTAGCTTACAAAAGTTGGTCATGGAATTGGTGTTCTTATGCAAATACAAGAAGATTTACAAGTTCATACAAGAGAACTTAGGTTTTTGGAATGCTTTCTCTTGATTCAAATAAGCATATGAGAGGTTCTTTTGAGAAAATATATACATAAGTTCAATCAAGAATTGTATATTCATGTAAAGGAGACAAGTTAGATCTTACCTTGTTGTTGATGACCGGTTGATGATATGGTAGTCGAGTACAAGATAATAATGTTAAAGAGGAGAAGTAAATATAAAGGGGAAGACCAAACTTCTCTTTAAAACAAACTGTTATTTGGAGTTTTGAAAGGAACGGTGTTCCTTTTTTTGGTCCATATAAAGAAAAACAAAACAATCTTCTCCCTTGTCCGTGCTCTTATTGCACCCGTCAACCCTAGTCTAGCTTGTCCATTCATCAACTCTAACCCTAAATAAACTCGTTTACCCTAATGCTCGATCTAACTTGTACGTCCAAGCTATAACCTGACTATCAACTCTATTGAGTTTATCCCACTCTCCTTTTATTTGTTTGTCTAGCCTGCTCCACCTATCCATCCTAGCTTAGCTCAAATATCCAGCTACCTTGACGTCCATTTGCTCCACCTCTCTTTCAATCAAGACGCACACGTCCATCGACTCACTCATACGTCCAGCTACTCACGCGCCTAACTTCATTTAAAGATGCCAGTCCCAAATTCGTCCCAGTTTGTACGTCCCGCTTCAGTCGAGGTTTATTCATACATCTCAAAGCCTAGACGTGTTTGTCTACTTCAACATTCAAGATACGTGTGACCAGCCACGCTCAAGAGCCTTGCTTTGCTATCAAATCACTACTAATGCAATCAGGACGTTCTCTAAGCTGACTTTTTCAAAAGCTCAAAGCGACTATTATTCCTCTAGTAATAATAACCATTAAGCTATCAAGTTATGCTTTCGTTTTATTTTTGTCTGTCAGGCCACCATCTAGTGCTTACCATGCAACATTACTCGTTCCATGCTAAGCAGGGGACTTAATGTAACTGGTGGGTTTTTGACAAGGATAAAATAGTAAATTACCTCTCAAGACCCTGGTCTGAGAAATACTAAACTTTCTAAATTCTACAAAATAATTCTTGAGTAGGCGTTTATCCCTACTCTCTCAGGCACTTATCCCTGTCCTCTCTTTGTATGTACAACCCATACACGATCAAATTGATGAATTTAATCAATAGTCATCGTTACACAAAATCATCAGAAACAACACTGGCGCTCACTACAACAATCCCAAATATTTTTATAATTTTTACATAAAATCTCAAGATCCTAGATGGGTTGCCCACTAGTATTGAGAAATTTGAGTACTATTTTGGTGCTATATTCCACATCTGAATGCCCCAAAAAAATTACCCCTGTGAAATATCCACACAATATTAACCTATTAAAATACCTATATAGCTATATATATAGATTTATTTGATTAAAGTACCACAACTGTGCTTAAATTCAGAGTCAAAATTCTGACAAATACAATTTCATAGCTTCTACTAGCTAAAAATCTCACCTCAGTCGCATTAATCCTTTGCTTAAAGAGATATTAATGCGAATGAGTGAACACAATTCAATTAAGGGTTATGAAACACTTTGCAACACTCATAAGCGTGTCAAAAGTATTTGTCAAACCCTAATTAGGGTTTGAAAACAAATCAGCAACACTTATAACATTGCAAAAAAGTGTGACAAAAAGTATTTCATACCCAATTAGGGTTTGGAAATATATTTGCAACACTTGTAAACGTTGCAAAGGCGTGTCAAATGGCATTCGAAACCCTAATTTCGAAAATAGGGAAGCTAACCCTAATTTTTAAACAGGTCTAGCTCTTGCTTGTGAGTCTTGCTTTCTAGAGCAAGGCTTGCACGACTTCACTCCTAGCATGAACATCATGCTTCTCTCCAAATATTTGGTACTTTACTATTTTTCCCTCAACATGTGAGGCTAGCACAAAAGTAAAATATGGGTTTCTTTCCTTTTAGCCAAACACTTTCAAACCTTAATTTTTGAAGAGGGAGACGTCTCTACCTTTCTTGCTTCCAATGAGAACACCTTGGCCAAGCAGCTAAGCTAGCGTGACTACTCTCAAGGCAAAAGTCGCACACCTTCAATAACAAAGCCAAGTTCACACGATTTGCTGCTTGACAAAAATTGACAATTTTACTCTTTTACCCTCAACGTGTGAGGCTGAGTACAAAGAGTAAAATATGAGCGCCTTGCTTCTTGAGAAAATTCTCAACGTCTTGCTTCTCATCAAAAGTTGGCATTTTACTCTTTTACCCTCAACGTGTGAGGCTGAGTACAACGAGTAAAACATGAGACTCCTTCTTCAAGACTAGAGCTTGACGCTCCTCTTCTCCCTTTCACGTGAAGACCAAATCGGTCGCTCCTCTTCCTTTAACGTGAATATTAGAGCTTGACGCTCATCCTCTTCCTTTCACGTCAACTCTTCTTAACTTGGAAAATTAGGGTTTTGACAAGCTTCAAAAACCTAAGATATACTAGGCGTCTCATGTATATTTTTATATAAGGCTTTACATATAATTTTCCATGCTCAACAGCAGACACTTATTTTTCCAAAATAAACATGTCAATACAACTAAGATGAACACACTGCTACGCACACAGAAATAAATACATTTTTTTTATTGTTCTAGACTCCTCAAATATTCAAGCAAGACATATTTACCATATTTTAGTCTACTAGACTCGTCATCTAGTCAAGCAGGACAAGTCTTTAGTCAAGAGACTCATTCAACAGGTCCCAATCGGTTTAACATTAGTAATGCTTAATACTACAATATTATACGAGATATCAAATGTCACAAATAGGGGGATACGAATTAGGGTATTGGTCTGGTGGTCTACGACATGAGGTGTAGCAGTGCATCGATAATAGTTGAGTAGAGGAGTTCCAAGTTGAATAACCAATTATTCAACCACAATTAAAGTGGAGAGCAGTTGTCAACACCTTCTCCACTTAATTCTTGCTTATATAGGACCCCTTCATCAAAGAAAAAACAGGAGAAGAAATATTATTAATTTCTTTATTAAGAGGGTAGGGCAGATCTTTCTTTGATCTCTCTTTTTTTTTAAATAAAAGCTTCTTTCGTTGGATTGAAACCAGAACATATATCATATCCGAAATTAGGTATGGAAGTGAGATAGATAGATTGTTTCCAATTAGGAATTGTGGTTCCCAAAAATACCATCGACAGTTTCTTCCAGAAAAGAGGTCGAGTGGTTACAATATCTATGATATAAATAGATGTTCAATTTATTGAACAAAGGCAAGTTGTTTTTCAAGTTGGAACACGACAACAAGTTTACTTTGAGACAGAACAATTCAACCTTCTCACGCAGAAGACTTGTTCATATCTATTTACACCAATTATATCCAACGGATTCTGATACTCTGACCTCATTCTTCTCTCGCTTTCCTCCCCAAGACCAACCCTTCTTCTTCTCATTTGTGACTGAATCAAGACTAGAACGACCATTGCTTGGTTTATGCCAGGATTGTACAGATTGATCACAAAGTACTTCAATAGTATTAATGTTTAAAAATTGGCAAATTATCACCCGATCACCCAACTTTTTCCAAATGAGCCTTCAATTCGTTTTTTCCCACAAACAAGGATGTACAATTCGTTAATCATAAATACACGTATAAATCATTTTAGGATGAAAATTCGCTAAACTAAGTTGGAATCGCATACGTACGCGTATGATACTATATAATACAGATGCAAAATAATTCGCGAATAATTCAAAGAATTGCTAACTATGGATTAAATTTCTTCCGTTTTCTTAACCATGCTATTGAATATAATAACACTGTTGATAACGACAAGTAGGTTACTGCTGAAGTTCCTCATAAATATTTTCAAGTTTCTTCTTCTCAGACCTATTACATGAAGTGGATTAATAAATTTAATGATGATATTTTACCTGGAGAACTTGAAAACAATTTTTATGCCTATAAAACTCGTTTTGATTTGACCAATTAACATTATATTTTTTTACTAATTTTACTAGCTGCAGATAGCCTATCCCAGAAAACCATATTGTTCATTAATCATTGAAAACCAAAGGGAATTCTTTTCTAAGCCAAATCTTCAGCTCCACTTTGCTAACATAGCTAAATTCAATTGCTGCAAATCCCTTAGTACCAAGCCATCTTTATCAATTAGAGTGCAAATCAGGGACCAATTAACAAGATATTCTTTTTAGAATCTTCATTGCCATCTCAAATGAAATCTCTGTTTTTATTTTCAAGTAACTTGATGATTGAAAATAGTGCTTTAAAAGTGATCAAGTAATAAATATAAAGGTTAGATAATACACCCCTGATAAGAGTAATTTTACATCCTTTTCTCAGTTGGGATCTCCTCTATATAGTTAATTTTTTGTCAAACCTTTCTATAATAGAGTGCCAAATCTTTGCTCCAAGTAGAATCCTAAGGTAAATAAAAGGTAATTTATCTTTTGTGGAACCAATCTTAGCAGTCTAACTATCAAACTAGGGCTTGTCTCAAAGTCCAACCATTCTGGTTTTAGAATTATTAACCAGGGGTCCAGGTACTAATTCAAAACATTTCAAAGCAATGAAAATAAAATGTAGCTCCTCCGATCCATTGTAATGTTAATAATAAAAATGAGATAATGGATCCCTTGTAGCACACCATTGTGCATCCTAACAAACCAAATGGTGAACCATTAATGAGAATAGAGAATGTGGCAGTTGAGTAGCAAAAGTTGACCAAATTACATTGTTTGTCTTTGAACCTAATTTTATTTCAAACCATTTGCATATATTACCGGTTAATCCTATCAAATGCCTTTGCAGATATTACCGGTTAATCCTATCAAATGCCTTTTTCTAGATCAATCTTTCATATAATTCCAAATGTTATTCCTATGATCGTTGTATGGAAATTAAAATGTTATTATTTATTTGCTTCCCTTCAACATAAACAAACTATATTTTTGATATGATTCTAGGAATCAAAGCATGAAGTCTACTAGAAAGAACCTTTGAAATGAATTTATCCATGCTGGTAATAATACTAATTGGCCTAAGATAAAAAAAACACTTGATTCTTCTTGGGAACCAAAGAAATGAAAGTAGCATTGTGAATATGATTAATTTTGCCTGGGACATTAAACTCAACAATAGAACTCATGATATATTCTTTAAGGAAACACTAGCACTTCCTAAAAAGATAACATGATATTTGCCAGGTCATGGTGCTTCACTTCCTCCAATTCATCCAAAAATTCAAAGACTTCATCTTCGTTGATATCTCTCTAACAAAGCATCTTATTATGAAATACATTTGAGTTCAAGATTTTCAATAGGTAGTATGTTGAACAAATCCTCTTTAAAGAGTTGTTGAAAGTGATTAATGATATTTTATTTAAGCCTTTTTTATCATTAATAAGTTCTCCATCAACCATTAAGTGCTTTATTTTGTTCAGTCACCTTCAATGGGAAGCAAAGCCATGAAAAATGATGTATTCTTATAACCCTACCTTAACTATTGAACTCTAGAATTTTTCCTTCTAGAACTTATTAAAATGATGGTAATTTTCTCATATTATGCCTAGGCTTTCAGTCTAAGAGATTTTTGATCTGCATCTGCTCTTTGCATTTCTTCAAGTCTGTCAACATATTCAATATCATGGAGAAGTTGTTGCTTATTAAGATTAAGATTTCCTAATAGTTCTTTGTTTCATAATCTAAACTTTTTCTTCAGGGTTTCTAATTTAAACCAAAATATGGAGCTAGGAGAACAAGAAAAAAAATGAATTCCACAATTCTTGAATCATCTCAATAAAACCAGGCATAGGAAACCACATTGTTTCAAAACTAAATGGAGAAGGTCCCCAAGATGCATCTAAAGTATCAAGAAGTAATGGTAAGTGGTCTGAAATAGGTCTTTATAAATCAGTTTGAGTAACTATGGGAAATTTCTATTTAAAGTCAGAAGTAACCAGCAATCTTTCAAGCCTACATAAGAAGTGATTTTCTTTATCACTGGTCCAAGTGAATCTGGTCCCTTGGAGAGGTAAATCATAATTTCATGGAGGATGGTGAAATTAATAAAGCCAATCATACTCTTAGTATTTCTTCTATAATTTTTCTTCATTTTAAAACTCATATCTAAATTGAAGTCACCACTTAAATCCTATGGTAACAAAGGCCACATTCCTCTTGTAGAAGACAATTCTTCACAAAAATAATTTCTCATATTATTGTGATTGGGTCCATAAAACCATTAATTTTGGAAAAACCTTCAACGAATAAAGAAAAATTACCTACAAAAACGAAAACCACTTAATTTTTTTTTCCAAGTCCCATAAAATTAGTAGTCCACTAGATATTCCATCAGAACTTTCACCCAACCAAAGTTACTAGATCCACAAATTTGAAAAATATTCCATTTATTATAGTTCTCTAACATGGGTTCTTGCAAGAAATTTATAGATGCCTTTTGTCACGGCCCACCCATTTTCCCACATATTGGGCTGGCCCGTGACATTAGTCAAGGTCCATTAGAAGAACCTAGAAGAGTATGGAAGAGGATAGAGAATTCCACAAGCTTCCAGAACATTCTGTATATAGAATATTCCTTTGTATATTCTTGTAAGTTGTAGAATACTCTAGAAGGTGATGATTCTAGAACATATTCTAGAATCCTCTATTGTACACTGTATAAGGTGGAGAGCTCATTTGCTCAAATCATCCTCTAAGATCTCTCAAAGCATTGTAATATTCTCTCTCTAATAATCCAATACTCTTACCCACCTTAAAAAAAATCTCTAAGTCCCCTTCCTTTGTGTTCTTTTAGGCTTACTTGAAGAGTTCAAGTGCCGCACAGTCTTATCCCAAAATCTAAGCCCAATGACAGTTGGTATCAGAGCGAAGTTCAATGGCTGACGTTAATAGCAACAACACCGTGGAGAAAGGTGTCGATGGCCAGACCAAGAAAAGGGCAAAGTCCAAGGATACACAAACAAGCCTTGAGGCAAGAATTGCACGCATGGAAAAACGAGTGACGATTTCCTTATGCACGCCGAGGAAGAGTTTCTAACGAAGGAATCTCTTGAGGGGTGGAAAGATACCATAGAGGAGGCCATAAGCAAGGCGGTGAACGGTATCAAGATGGACGTGGAAGCCCGACTCCAAGATGCGGTGGAGGATACCGTGGAGGAAGTGAAGACCAAGTTGCTGTCAGTTGAGCAAGAACTAGAAGCGGTTAAAGGCGAGTTGGTATTGTGAAAGAGGGATTCCATAAACCAAGTTATGCACGAGGGACCAAGCAAACTCTCAAGAGAGGATGCTCCCAAGCCAAAACCGTACAATGGAAAGAGAGACGTGAAGGAGATTGATACCTTTCTATGGAGTTGTGAAAGGTATTTTGAACATCTTGAGTTGGAGGAGGATTCGAGAAAGATAAAGAGAGCAACGGTGTTTCTAACTGAAAACACCTTAGCAGGGTGGAGACTTCGAAGCCAGGAAATTCAGCAAGGTAAAGCCACCATGTCTACTTGGTCGGATTTTACAGCCGATCTTAAAAAGTACTTTTACCCGGAGAATGCGGCTTATGAAGCGAGAGCAAAGTTAAAGTATCTTCGTCAAACGGGTACGATCAAAGAGTATACCAAGACATATACAAATTGTTGTCTTAAACACCCAATTAGTCCGAGGAAGAGAAGCTCTTTAAATTTTTGTACGGAGCAAAGCCATGGGTAAAGCAAGAGATGGATCGCCGTCGTGTTCAAACACTGACCAAGGCAATAGCCGTAGCCGAAACCTTGATCGAGAATGCAAGGCCAAGCTTCGAAGAAAGAGGGAAGACTTCAAGGAGTACAGACTTTGAAGAAAGAGGAAGAACTTCAAGAAGTCACCATGCCAAAGGTGGGGAAGCGAAAGAGGACGGAGACAAGCATACCCTGAAAAAGTATCTTCCATGGAAGTATAAAACTTCTTAGCATAAACATAAAAGTAAGTCCTCCTACTCTTGTTTCTTATATGATGGGAATCATAAATCCGTGATTGCCCGAAGAAGGGTAAATTTAGTGCGTTGGTGGAGGAAAGTGGACTCGACGAGGAACGTGACTCCGTGGTGAGTTCACTCCAAGTACTAAGCAGCGTCCAAGCTAAGGCGGAGAAGTCCAAAAGAAAGGACAAAACGCTTATGTTCGTAGACGTCTAGGTGAATGGGAAGACCTCCCGCGCTTTAGTGGATACAGGAGCCACACACAACTTTGTGTCAAAGAAATAAGCCTTACGGCTAGACATGAAGTTCGCCAAAGAAGGAGGTACCGTGAAGGAGGTAAACTCAGAGGCGAATCCACTAGAAGGCGTAGCACATGGTGTGGAAATACGTCTCGACAAGTAGGCGGGACCGGTCAATTTCTCGGTGATCCCTATGGACGACCTTGACATGGTGTTGGGGATGGAGTTCATGTGCGAACAGCGTGCCATTCCCATGACACCTTTTGACTCCTTGTACATACTCGGAGAAAAATCAACACACCTTATCCCGGTGACTAAGGAGAAGAAGAAGACCACAGTGTTGTCGGCGCTACAACTTTCAAAGGGGTTTAAGAAGGGTGAGGTAACCTTCATAGAAACGATGAAGGAGGAGAAACTGACTACCCAAGATGAAGAAGTTCTGAAAGGCATAAAGAAGGTTCTCGAAGATTCGAGGACGTGAGGCAAAAGGAGCTGCCCAAGAAGTTGTCGCCAAGAAGGGAGATCGATCATACGATCGAGCTGGAGCCTGGCGCTAAGCCTCCCGCGAAATCACCTTACCGAATATCCCACTGGAGGTGACTAAGTTGAATAATAAACCCCTGATGCCAAGTACTTTGGTCACTTCTTATGCAGGTGCTAGCATCGGAGCATACAAGACCGTGAAGGATTAGCAGCAGCAAAGGGACTTAGCACACGCCCAATTGATAAAAGCGGCTAAGAAGATGAAGAAGTGGGCCGATAAGAAGAGGCAACATGTGGAGTTCCAAGATGGCGACATAGTGTTTTTCAAGCTTCTACCCCAACAATTCAAGTACACTCGGCCTCTACATAAAGGCTTGTTACGCAAGTACGAAGGGCCGTTCGAAGTACTAGCCAAAGTGCGCAAAGCTTCTTACCCAGTGGAGCTCCCATCAAAGATGAAAATCCATCCCGTCTTCCACGTGAGCAATTTAAAGGCGTTCAACAAGGACGAGGAAGACGAGAGTCGGGGAGTATCGAGTCGTGCACCACCCATGATTGCAACTTCTTTCGATAAAGCTGTAGACGAGATACTAGCCGACCGTATTGTTCGAAGGAAGGGAGTACCGCCTTGCAAGGAATACTTAGTGAAATGGAAAGATGCATCGATACAAGAAGGAATATGGGAGTCCCAGGGGTCTCTCTGGCAATTCAAATATACGATCGACAAGTTTCACGCACAAGCCGCGACGAGGACGTCGTGAGAATAGGTGGGGGAGAATGTCACGTCCCACTCATTTTCCCACATATACGTGACATTAGTCTAGGTCCATTAGAAGAACCTAGAAGAGTATGGAATAGGATAAAGAAGTCCACAAGCTTCTAGAACATTCTTGTATATAGAATATTCCTTTGTATATTCTTGTAAGTGGTAGAATAATCTAGAAGGTGATGATTCTAGAACATATTCTAGAATCCTCCATTGTACACTATATAAGGTGGAGAGATCATTTGCTCAAATCATCCACCAAGAGCTCTCAAAGCATTTTAATACTCTCTCTCTAATAATCCAATATTCTTACCCACCTTAAAAATCTCTAAGTCTCATTCCTTTGTGTTCTTTAAGGATTACCTGAAGAGTTCAAGTGCCGCACGGTCTTATCCTAAAATCTAAGCCCGTGACACTTTGTAGACTTTATAAGATCTTTAACCACCAATCTTCGGTATTTAGAAAGTAAACCTTGAACATTCCATGTTAAATTTTTTATATTTGTCGATTAATCTTTTTACCCTTTTCCCTTGTAGATCTTGGCGTCAAACTTATCACCTCCTCCACTTAAGATTCTCAATTTTTTGCATTATCTAGTGAGCTTAGGGACTGTTAGGAAATAAAAGTCAAGATAGCACGTGTCAAACGATTAGGCAAAGAAGCAGAGATTTAAAAAAGAGCGAGAAACACACAATCAAAACCTTATAAAAGTTCGAGTGGATGACAGATGTAAAAAACTGAAAATATCACTTCATGATCGACACGTACGATCGGGAAAGTGTTAGTACTCTGATCGAAACAGAAAGCATTAAATGCAAATGGAACGGGAAAAACAGGAGCAATAAATGCGCATAGAGCGGAAAAGTGAAAGGATTAATTGCTTAAATTACTTTAACTGCATAACTGACACTGAGGATCGGGAAGAAGATGACTCATAAAGTACGAAGAGCACGTGTCAATAGTACAAGATAACGGGCCAAAAAGGAGAAAGCATGACTGTGCATAAGAAAGAAGTTGCCTGTCAACCGCACGATCATCTTGATCCAAAGATAATCATAAAATATAGAGAACGCAAGGAAGTAACGGGACAAGAGGTATCGGACCAAAAGAATACAGTGGAACGATAATTAATAAATTGACAGACAAGATCGGGAAAACATGACTCATCAAACATAGGGGATAGACAGAAAGGAAAAAGAGAGGGACCCATTGAACAAACTATAAATAGAGAAATTCATTCAACAGAGAGGGGGTCAGAAAATTTGGAAGAGAAAAAGACGAAGGAAAGATACTGGAATTAGAGAAAAGCTATTAGGTATGTATTTACAAAGTGATGTAGTATGAAATTATTGATATATGAATACACTTTTTTCCATACTTATAAACAATTAGAAATTGATAGATATAATTCTAATAGAATGTCCAATTTGGTGAATTGTTGTTCTTTAATCTTCTTCATGACTGATGTGCTTATATGACTTGATTTGAATATTAAGGTGTTATAGTGTAACAAAATGAAAGATAAGGATTTCAATCTAGATCTTTTGACAAATCATTGGTTGTTCATGCTGATGAGAAATTTTGCATAAACAATTTGGCGCTAGAAACAGAGACAGTGTTAAAGGATTTATCCTACCTGTTGTAGAAAAATGGTTTTTTCTGTTATTTTTTGTATTTAAAAGTAGCAAAATTTAGTATCATGATATTGGTAATCATATGGCAGATTTTCATTAAAGTGAAATGTCGAAATTTTTGGCTTGAATGAATTTTTACTAATAAAAGAGTTTTATTGCAAGAAATTCCTTGTATGATTTCTTAAAAATTAAAGTTGAATTTCAATGAAACTTGAGAATCTTTAGTCTGAATGAATTTGTCCTAATAACTGATTTCTTTTATTTTGCGTGTAAATTTTAAGATTGGAGAAGTGTTATGATAGACGCTGTTTTTCTCCCCACTAAAAATATAGTTAGATTTCAAAAGAATTAAAAGATCCATAAATCTGTTTTTATTTGTTTCTTTGATCAATTAGCTTGTTGAAATTATATGACTAACTTTTTAAAGCTATTAACACAAGGAAATTTTTTAGAAAGCATCTAAGAAAGAAAAGAAACAACCAAGGGAAAATAAGCCAGAAGAAGATATGTCACAAGAAGCAAATTCTGGAAATCAAGAAAGTAACACAAGTGGAAATTATCACCAAAGGGATGAAGAGAGTGATACAGAGGTTCAACAAAGTGATTCAGGAAACCATACACCTTTACAAGAATATACATCAAATACTATAGCCTAAAATCATTTTCCACCTCAGGAGGATACCCAAAATAATATAAATTACTTAAAAAAATTGATGGAGGAAATGAATGGGATGCGAAGGGAACAAAGAGTCTGTTCTGATCAAATTGCATCTCTGACCAGGGAAAATCAAGCATTAAAGGATACCATTCAAAATGGGGAGAGACCAGCTGCAACAAGACCACGAGACCAAGAAGTAACTTCTGGTAGACAAACATCCAAAAGTGTAAGGAATAACCGTGATCAAAGAATGGTATTAGCGGGATCATCATCTCGAGCAAGGATGCAACGGGAAGGCCAGGAGATACAACGTACACAATGGCAAAGGTGTTTTAAAGCAATGGAACAAATGAAGGATGAAATAAAAAATTTGAAGAATAAAGAAGGAGGGAGAATAGAAGAAGTGTTGAAGGAATCCAAGCGAACACCATTGGCTCCACATTTAGCATGTGCACAATTGCCTCGAGAATACAATATTCCGACGTTTGAGTGTTACGATGGGACAAGGGACCCGACTTCGCATTTGAAGTATTAAAATCGGGTGATGTCACGTTGGGACCGGAATGATGCTATAATGTGCCGGTGTTTCCCCTCAATTTTGAAAGATTCGGCATTAGCATGGTATGACAAATTGCAAGAAAATTCCATTCAACCATATGCGCAATTAGTTCGGAAATTCCTCGAGGCGTACATGTGTAACAAACCTGTCGATTCGGGGATAGATAGGTTATACTCACTTGCTTCATGTCCAGAAGAATCAATTCAAGATTATACAGCCCGATGGCATGCAATTTGCCAGGCGATCGGAAATGTTGAGTCAAATGCTGCGGTTAACCATTACAAGTGGGGAATAGCAGACCGAAGATGCCATCTTTTTGTTGACATTCATCGCAATAACCCAAAAACTGAGGGGCAACTTAAGAAATAATAGAAACATGTGCAAGGCTGCAAGACGTTCAAGAACAATGTCCAAGGATAACCTCACGACAACAAGGTAGTACAAAAAGAACAAATTGAATTGAAGCATCACCAGAGTCAAAGAAAAAAATTCTAATAAAGATGAAGCTAACGAATCAAATGGCCCACAAATAGGGGATAACAAAAAGTTCATTCAGCAATTTCAAGAAAGAGTGTTTACAAAAATTAACATTTCATATTCTGAACTTTTCAAAATCATAAACAATAAACCAGAATTTTCGTGGCCGCTTTCAAAAGGGCGACAACCGGAGTATACGCAGAAATCAAAGAACTACTGTGAGTACCATTGCTATAAAGGGAATACAAAAGATCAACGTAGAAACTTCATTATTCTGGTACAAAGGATGATTGATGCTGGAGAGTGAAAGAATTTATTTAAACACCCGAATCAACAACAAGATCTGATAAAGGGAAGGCAGTTCATATCACATATAACAAACAAACTATCAATATGATTTCTTTTTCTGAAAAAAGAGATACAAATGTGAATGCTGCGATCGACAAAAAATTATGTAAGAGGGTCCGAGACCATGAAATTTCTAAAGTATCAGGAAGGATAATAGAATCATGGGAAGACTGGATGGCATCCCCCTTGACTTTCTCAGCGGGAGAGGTGGATCAAGAAATCGAAATGCATAACGACCCTCTGGTCTTTACTTTGCTGATGTCCGGATGGAATGTCAAAAAAATTATTACTGGATGGGGGCAGTTCTTTGAATGTCATGTTTTAAGATACATTTCGTAAAATAGGACTCAGCGGAGATCAATTAATTCCATCTCATTATGTAATCTATGGATTCAACGGAATAGCTTCAAGACCAAAGGGAGAAATTGATTTAGAAGTCTCTGCTGGACCGATAAACATTTTGACAAGGTTCAGTGTTGTGGATGCTCCATCCCCATACAATGCAATTATCGGAAGACGATGGGTACACCAGTTGAAAGGTGTCATCTCAACTTATCACCAATACTTGCGATTCCCAACACCACAAGGGGAAATTGAGATAAGAGGAGATCAGGACGATGCTAAATTATGTATTTTGGCGGAAGTACGGATGAAGGAGGAACGAGAACAACAACAACGGATAAGAAAAAAGACCGGAAGGAAAAAGCAAAAGAAGACGAAATAGACCGATACTTAAAACAGAGTATCGGACCAAAAATTATAAATGAAATAGTGGAGAGCAGCAAAAATCAAGGAAACTCATCAAACCAACAATCTCAAGGACTACCATCATAGCAATTAAAAGGAACTCCAACATCTATCGGAGTTCACAAACCTGTTTTCACTTCTATAGAAGAAACCAAAATTGTGAATATTGGGACTACAGAATTTCCCAAGCAGGTAGGAATTGGAACGCTGATGAAGGCCGATACGAGCAAAATTTGATTAAAATTATTCATAATTTTTGTGGATGTATTCGCATGGAAAATGGAGGACATGCCAGGGATAGACCCCAGTATTGTACAACATGAATTGCGAATACGACCCGATGCAACACCATTTCGGCAGCGGATACGCAAGGTCGCTCCAAAATATCACGATCCCGTGGAAAAAAAATTAACAAATCTCTTAAATGCAGGATTCATTCGTGAGGTACGATACCCAACATGGATTTCCAACATGGTGATCGTTCCAAAGAAAAACGATGGAGTAAGAATTGGTATAGACTTCACCAATTTAAACAAGGCATGCCCAAAGGATAGTTATCCACTTCCCAATATCGATCAGCTAGTGGATGCCGTGCAAGGTCATGAGGCATTGTCCTTTATGGATGGTCAATCGGGATATAACCAGATTGCAATTGCTGAAAAGGATCAAGAACATACTGCATTCTTCACCCCACGGGGGTTGTATTGTTATACCAGGATGCCATTTGGATTACGAAATGCAGGAGCAACATATCAACGCTTGGTTGATGCTATATTTAAACCTTGGATTGGGAGAATTTTAGAAGTCTATGTTGACGACATGCTGGTAAAAAGTAAATTATCTGCGGATCATCTACAAGATCTCGCTGAAATATTTGGTGCCTTGCGGAAATTTAAAATGAAAGTCAATCCAGAAAAATGCATTTTGGGTGTGACATCGGGACGTTTCTTGGGATACTTGGTTACAAAGAATGGCATTGAAGTTGATCCCGTAAAAATTCAAGCAATAACGAACATGCCATCCCCAAAGAGCATTAAAACTGTATAGAAATTGAATGGATGTTTGGCTGCTCTCAGTAGGTTCATTGCCAGATCTTCAGAAAGATGCAAACCATTTTTTGATATACTCAAAAAGAAACATAAATTTGACTGGAATGAAAAATGTGATCAAGATTTCCAAAACATAAAGATGCATCTTGCCATATTTCCAGCGTTGCAGAAGTCAGAACCTGAAGAAATATTGACTTTGTACATTGCGGCAACAGAGGATGCAATAAGTGCAGTGTTGGTGCGTACGAATGAAAAAATGGAGAAACCTGTATATTACATTAGCAAGACCATGAATTCAGCAGAAAGAAATTACACCAAAATTAAGCAACTCATTTTGTCATTGGTTTTTGCTACCCAAAAATTACGTACCTACTTTCTCACACATTACGTGCGTGTCCCGAGCAAAGCACCATTAGAATCAGTATTGAAGAACACCGGGAAAGTTGGAAGGATCGCAAAATGGAATGCACATATAGAGCAATTCAACATCATTTTTGAGTTGCAAACTACACAAAAATCCCAAGTTTTAGCTGATTTTCCTTGCGGACTTCCCGATTGAGGAAGATTATGAAATCCAAGGTCCGATAGACGAAAAAAAAATTAATTCAATCACAGTTTTTATCATTAAAACTTTCATCACTTTAATTACTCACTTTTTATTGTACATTTGTATTAAAGGATTGCCAGGATGTGAGGAAAAGGATCCACATGATATTTTGATCTCTGCAAATTCACGAAGGTGGGAAGTCTTTGTTGATGGGTCCCGAAATAAGGAAGGTTCGGGAATTGACATTGTAATTACTGCACCCATGGGTGAACAGATGATACATTCATTTCGACTTGAGTTTGATGAGCATGCAAATAATATAGTAAAATATGAAGTTGTGGTTCATGCTCTCAAGCTCATCATTGAGTTAGGAATCAGCAATGTCCGGCTCACAAGCGATTCACAGTTGATAATTCGACAGGTTCGCACGGCTCACAAGCGATTCACAGTTAAGATACCAAACACTCGACGAAGATTTAACAGAGTACAAAAATTTTGTACAAACTCTAGCAAATCATATTCCAAATATAGTTTTTCGGCATCTGTCCCGAGACAAGAATCGACATGCTGACACACTAGCTTCATTTCATCAATGATAAGATATCCCAATGTTACATCCATAAAAGTCGGACGAATATATGAACCATCCATAAAGTTAAAGACAACTGATAACATAGAAGAAGGTGTAACCGAAGACATTGATGATCCAGCAATACAAAACACCGCACCTATGCCTCAACAAGCAGATGATGAGTTAAACGTACAAGATTGGAGGATCCCAATTCATCAATATTTACAAGATAGAATATTACCCACCAATTCTAAAGAAGCAAGGAAAACTAAACTGAAATCTGACAATTACCAGTTGCGCGATGGAATCTTATACCGTAAGTCCTTTTTAGGACCATTATTTCGATGCCTGTCACATAAGGAGGGATTACGCATACTCAAAGAAATACATTATGGAGATGCAGGAAATCACAGTGGAAGACGCTCACTCGCATTGAAAGCCAAAATGCAAGGTTATTATTGGATATCCATGATCAAGGATTCGGAAAACATGTTACGAAGGTGCGACGACTGCCCACGTTTCGTAAAAAGAATCAAAGCACCTTCTACAGAACTTAATCCTGTACACAGTCCATGGCTGTTTGCGAAATGGGGGGGTGGATATTATAGGTCCATTAGTTGAAGGAACCAAGAAGAGGAAATACTTAATTGTGGTCACTGATTATTTTACTAAGTGGGTGGAAGCCAAAGCATTAGCTCGAATCAGGGATTCGGATGTGTTCACATTTTTATTTGAAAATATCATCTGTAGATTTGGGATTCCGGCAGCTATAGTTTCTGATAACGGAAAACAATTTCAAGTAAAAAATATTGATATATTGTTTGAAGCTTTCAACATTCAGAAACATAAATCCACACCATTTTATCCCCAGAGTAACGGACAGGCCGAAGCCACAAATAAAACGATCGCAAAAAATTTAAAGAAAACGTTAGATGGGCACTACAAACAATGGTGTGAACAACTTCATAACATATTATGGGAATACCGCACCACAAGAAAAGAATCCACTGGAGAATCACCGTTCCTACTCACTTATGGAACGGAAGCAGTTATACCAACAGAAGTCATTTTGCCTACAACTAGAACAGAAGCATGGGAGAAAAATCTAAATTCAGATTTAATGTTGTAAAAATTAGATGACTTGGAAGAAAAAAGAGAGGTGGCACTCCAGAAGATGGAAAATTACCAAAGAAAGTTGGCACGGGACTACCATAAGAAAGTCAAGTTACGAAACTTTGTTCAAGGATAATATGTCTTAAGACAAATCTCGGAGTACCATCGGGATAAAAATACGGGCAAGTTCGCACCAACTTGGGATGGCTAGTACACAATACAAGCACCAGCAGGACAAGGATCTTATTATCTGCGAAACATGCATGGTGAAGTTTTGCAACACCCATGGAACACAATATTTAAAGCTATATTATCCTTGATCGATAATGCAATTACGAAAGTACATTGCATTCATGTTAGGTAAAGCATAAATAATGCACCTTCTCTTGAAAATCCTTGATTATTAATACATTTGACAATGTGATTTCCTAATAAAGAGATGCCTGACATAAAAATATTAATTATTCCAGGAACATCTTATTCTGGAGAACGCTTGCGATTAGTGAAACAACCGTAACTCAAGCAGATAAAAATTTGGGTACGTATAAGCCCTTAAAGAATTTCCGTAAGTGTGAGATTCTTATAAAGAAGGGATACCTAATGATATAATCAATGGTTATCGTTTTCAGGGTACGTTTGGGACTAACCTTGTAGCTTACTCCTGGCCTGGGTATGACTCGTATGTGTAGGGTTCCCGAATTATATTTTTTTAGGTATAAATACTTCGATGCAATGTACTCATGAAACAATTTGATTAACCGAATGATTTCATACAAATATGTTATTTTTTATGCAGGAATAATATTGTTCGAAAGGATATCAAAGATAGATTCCAACTCAAAGTTACCAGTTAAAGTACCAAATTACAAGTTACAAGATACGAATCAATCCAGCGGAGTACAAGTTACACAGAAAAAGAAAATCAAATATCATCAAGCATCGGGAATGTTGCCTCTGGATGGCTGCGGAGGAACCTTCGGAACAGGAGCCCGACTATTGAGTATAGTGATGTCAGCTTGTGCACGATCCAAGGCAGTGTTGAATGACATTGCAATTTTTGCTTTTGCATCTTGTCTCACCCACGTTGTATAAGCACATCCATATTTAATATCTAATTGAAGTTCTTGAATTTTTTGCTGACAATCTTTTACTTGCTCATCCAAGCGGGATCTCTGATATTTTTCAACACTCAATTCTCTTAATAGATCGTCATTTTTTGCTTTTTCATCCAAAAGCATGTTTTTACATGCTGTAACTTTGCTGGCCAATACACTGGTTCGGGATTGAGCATCTCTAGCTCTGGTTGCGTAAAGAGTTATTTCACCTTGCAATGCTTGCACTTTAGAAGAATGTTCTTCCATTTGCTTATTGATATTTTCAAATCTCCCATTTGTAATAGCAAGATCTCTTTCCGCCTTCACAGCCCGAGCAGTTGCTTCATTAAGTTTCTTTTCAAAGCCTAACGAACAAAGCCAGTGTTAAATACTATAAGAAATTTTATATACAAAAACATATAACCCAAGAATATACCTCCAAAGAGGGATCTAAGCTCTGTCTCCTTAAGAACCAAAGTTTCCAGAGCTTGCTGATATTTTGATTCAGCTCTAGTGCCTCTCCAGGTGGGCAGGTCAAGACTATCGAACAATCTTTTTAACTCTGATCTAAAAACCCCCATTTCCCTATTAATCTCTCTCGCACGATCATTCAACTGAATCATCCTACGCTTCATCCTAAATACAAGTTCGGAATCCCCCGTTGGTCCAAAAGCATATACGTAAAAAAAATAAATAAATAAATATATAAATTATATATATAAAAAAGTGAGAAACTATACCTTGATTCAGAAGATTTTGATTCTTTAGTTGTTGTTGGAGATCATCATTTTGTTGTTGGAGCTTTTCATTTTGTTGCTGCAGATTGGCATTTTCCTGCTGCATTTTCTCAGCTTCATTCTTATATACAGACTCCATCATAATAGCCCGAGCTTTGTAAAACTTGAATGCAGCAAACAAGCAATCGGAACTATGCTTAAGCTGTGAAATTAAAGTCATCAGTATGGGAAGAAAAGATGAAAAGAATCAAAAGTTCTAATGAACAGCAATACCTGAGCTAGAGCTTGCTGTGGATATGAATAGAGCGGACCCTCTGCAAAAGCTAGAGCTTGATCCAAAGAAGGAGGAGGGTTCAGCGGGAATGTATGTTCAACGAACTCACTATCATACCAAGCTTCCCTTGTATCCTCCATAGGGATAGTTCCCAGTGAACTCCTCAGCCTAGACATGGAACCACTATCGAATTTCCATGTCTCTGGACAAGCTGCAGTAGTCAGTAGCCCCTTTGCTAAGAACCACTTGTAGGCTTCATTTTCATCGCCTAAAAGATTTAATCCTTATATCACCCTCTGCCTTGCAAGTTTGAAGGCTCTGCATTGGGCACATTAGCATCGGGGCGAGGAAGAACCGTTGATAATATCCCGGAAGGTGCACTTTCTTCGCAGATGGCTGCGGGAATACCCTCTTCGGGATGAGAGGTTGGGATTTCTGTGGTTGAAGTGCTAGGAGCGACATTCTCAATATTTTCATCATAAGCATCTCCTCCTTCAACATCTCCTTCCACAGTTGGTTGATTATCAGTTGTCATGATACCCTCTTCGGGAGAGACCACTTCAACCTCAAAGTTAAATGGAAGTGGAGACAGGGACAGATAAAAATTTATCGGTGTAGCCTTAATGGGAGCAGCTTCGGAGCCAGCAACGGGTTCTGCCAATATGATCTGACTTACAGTAGCAGCGGGATGGCCCGTAATAGTATCAGACACTCCCGATGCAACTTGACCTGAAGCTTCAGTGAACCTTCCCGCAACAACATCGGGCTGTCCCGATATAGTCTGGTTCGCTCCCGATGCAATTGGATCAAAGCTTCAACGAACCGTTCCGCAACAACATCGGGCTGTCCCGATATAGCCTGGTCCGCACCCTCAGCATAAGATCTTGAAACTGAAGTTCCCTCACCCCCAATGTTGCTGTGTCGGATGAGAAAATCTCTAATCCCACCTTCTTCTCTATCAGAAGGAGTGAGAGAAGTATTTCTTGACCTTTTTGATTTTTTCTTCTTCTCTGGGGAAGCTACCATCTTACGCTTCCCTTTACCCTCAACTATTTCCACTTTATCAGTTCTTTTCCTGCCCTCATTAATCTGCACGCCGGGCATTGGGCGTGCTGGTGGCGCTTCAATCTGGGGCTCAGTAGATGGATCAACCTGTAGCACAAAGTTCAAACTTGGTAAAAAAAAAAAAGAAAAAAAGAGGAGGAGCCGTGCGAACCTCATAATCGAATTTATAATCACTGAAATTTAATTTCCAGGGACAGTAATTGGGGAAACTCCCACGAACATCTTGAACTTCATCCTTGGAAATATGACCAAATACCCAAGGACCTTCGATCACTAGTGGAGTCCGGTACCACCTGTAGTCATGATCCAATCAGATTCTTTCTTCTTGTTCCAATCGGACTCTTTCTCCACTTCCCGGAACATACTTGAGCTTCGGATCGTCAATTTCGCGCAACAAGGGGAATCCCGAACTCCACTTGCAAAGAGGACTAACACTCCACTTCACAAAATTCCTTACGGAAACACTATCCGCATAGGTAGTATGAAAATTTTCAACTGTATAATGTTGTTGCTCTGTGGTGTCTGGAGTATAACCGGTAAGGTTAGTTCTTCCTTCGCTCCGGAGGCTGCATTCATCAAGTATCCGCCACCAATTTCCGTTGTATTGGATAACAGACCGAGCTAAACTGTGAGGAGCATTGCAGAGGGATGCAAGAACCTCGAACTGATAGGGATGATCCCGCTGATATAGGGGAAGACGAAGCCCAGCCTCCAATGCACCAGCAGAGATCAGTAAAATACTGGTTGAATACTTAAAGCTTTCAGCTACTCCCAGAGTCATTACATTAATAGAAACTCTGAATCCCTCGAGATGATGTTTTGCTTTGAACTCTTTAATATTCAATGATTTATAGCTTTCAACTGGCATGCTCTCGCTTACTCCTGGAGGCAATATTATCGGCCACAGAAGGGTCAGATGCAGTATCACGAGTATGCCGAGTTGCGGCATATCTAGTTTCATTACTCCGAGAAGATCTCCTTACTTCTGGCTGATCATCGTGTTGAGAATCAATCTCAGGAGCAATATTTTGAGTTCTCGAAGACATAGTGAAAATGTATCTTTTATCTGTGAAAAAGACAGGGAAGAATCAATGCATGAAGGAATCAAAAAATTCAAGTTCATAAAAAGAAGCAATTAGGGAAGAAAAATCATAAACAATCACCATTTCAATCATCTCTGTTTTCATAGAGTCAATATTCATCATGGTTAAAAACCAAAACAAAATAGATACAGAAGGATTAGAAAGTCACTTACATGTAGAAAGAGGAGAAACAATTTCTTGATCGAAAGTAGAGCAAATATGATTGATGCAAAAAATTCCTGAATCGTTGGAGGATGAGAGAATAACAGAGAGATAATAAGAATATTTGAAAAGTTTAAGGAAGAGAAAGAGTTGCAACTTTAAGAAGAAAAAACAGAAGTAGAAAAGACTGAATCCTATTTAAGAGGGAGGGATAAACGAACGTCAAAAATGAGGTAAAATTTGATTTTCTAGAAAAATGTTAACTGACACAAACGTGATAATAGAAGTTACTGCTAACAGAAAATACGGGATAACGTGCGAAAAGAAGTTATGACAGATAAAGAGTAATTATTGTTCTTCTACTTTTTTCAAAACTTTGGATCAACCGTTAAAAAATTTGAAAAAAGAAGAAGAAGGGGGCAAGTTGTTAGGAAATAAAAGTCAAGATAGCACGTGTCAAATGATTAGGCAAAGAAGCAGAGATTTAAAAAAGAGCGAGAAACACACAATCAAAACCTTATAAAAGTTCGAGTGGATGACAGATGTAAAAGACTGAAAATATTACTGCATGATCGACACGTACGATCGGGAAAGTGTTAGTACTCTGATCGAAACAGAAGCATTAAATGCAAATGGAACGGGAAAAACAGGAGCAATAAATGCGCATAGAGCGGAAAAGTTAAAGGATTAATTGCTTAAATTACTTTAACTGCATAACTGACACTGAGGATCGAGAAGAAGATAACTCATAAAGTATGAAGAGCACGTGTCAATAGTACAAGGTAATGGGCCAAAAAGGCGAAAGCATGACAGTGCATAAGAAAGAAGCTTCCTGTCAACCGCACGATCATCTTGCTCCAAAGATAATCATAAAATATAGAGAACGCAAGGAAGTAACGGGACAAGAGGTATCGGACCAAAAGAATACAGTGGAACGATAATTAATAAATTGACAGACAAGATCGGGAAAACATGACTCATCAAACATAGGGGATAGACAGAAAGGAAAAAGAGAGGGACCCATTGAACAAACTATAAATAGAAAAATTCATTCAACAGAGAGGGGGTCAGAAAATTTGGAAGAGAAAAAGACGAAGGAAAGATACTGGAATTAGAGAAAAGCTATTAGGTATGTATTTACAGAGTGATGTAGTATGAAATTATTGATGTATGAATACATTTTTTTCCATACTTATAAACAATTTGAAATTGATAGATATAATTCTAATAGAATGTCCAATTTGGTGAATTGTTGTTCTTTAATCTTCTTCATGACTGATGTGCTTATATGACTTGATTTGAACATTAAGGTGTTATAGTGTAACAAAATGAAAGATAAGGATTTCAATCTAGATCTTTTGACAAATCATTGGTTGTTCATGCTGATGAGAAATTTGGCATAAACAGGGACAACATACTGCTGTTTGCGATGATTAAAACCAGGTGGACCAATATCTTCATCTTCTATAGAAACATGAACTTGAGGTAAATCAGTGACAGACTCTTCTTCGTATATATGAAGAAAAATATGAATTGGGGTTAAATAGTTTGTAACAAAACATGAATTATAATTTATAGTATTGGACGAATCAATTGGTAACCAAATCACATCTTCATTATCTTCGATTGAAAATTTGGTAATTTCTTCTCCGAAAAAAGAGTATAAGAAGAATAGATAATCAATTTGACCATAGTTAATTGGAGGTTCTCTGCTAACTACCCTGGATGAAAAAAACGAAATCTTCAATCACAAAATCATCTTCATGAGTGTTGAAATTCTTGTGTGAAAATCTCAAATCTTTATTAATCGGTTCATCTTTGACCAAGGTAATTTCCAAAATCTTCTTTGAACTTATAAAATCACAGTTAAATCTAATTTCGTTTCACAAACCAATTTGAATAATCCTTTCAATCTCAGGTGCCAACCAAAGATGTGTGTGCGCGTATGGGTGGGTGGGGGAGGGTTTAAAGAAGGGTATAAAAGAGAGGAATCGGTAGATAAATTAGAAGGAGGACCAAGAAAGAAGGAAGTGATGGGAGAGCAGACAAAGAGAATGACGAGCGAGAAAAAAGAAGAATGGAGACAAATAAGATTTGAAATGATGTTGCTTAGAATAAAAATACAAGTAGGACAAAAAGAAGAATGGGAAGCGATACAAAAAGTGGGCGAAGAATTAGATAAAAAAGAGCAATAATCATGTTAAATAAGAGTTACTTGAAAGCAGGGTTAAGAGGAGTGGTGCATAAAGACGAAGGTAAAGGGGTTGAAATAAAAGATAGGCTAGGTGGTGATGGCCAAAATGGAGATGGGCTAGACATATGAGGCCCAAGATATTTTTGACCCAAATTTGTTTATGGAGAATATGAGCCGATCGATATGAATTTGAAGTAAATTCGAAATAGCAGGAAAATAAATGCGACTTTGAAGTAGCTGAAAAAAGGGCATTGGGCATACAATAAATATGAAATGGATTCTTTTTTTGTTGTTTACTGATAAAACCATTTGAATAAGAGTTTTGGAGTGCGTATTTTTTTCTTCCAAAAGTAACTTTCCCAATGGTCTTCTTTAGAATGTGGAGGATTTGATGAGCTTTCCGGTTGATACTCTGGCGGAGAAATAGGGATTTTCAACAAATATGGACATGGAAGCTCGTTGAAATCCTTGATTAAGACATTGAACACAAAGACCCCGTATTTTGTGTACAATTCGATGAACCTTGGAATAACATTTAGTTCCAAATATATTTTTGATCTTAATGCTGATGATAGACATATCACTTAGATCAAATGTATGCTTATCGATGACTAGGAGTTCACCACACGACTTGACTAGATAATGAAAGAATTAAAATGACCAGTATTGTTAAGGCATCCCAGTGAAACAAATATGAAAATTTTTCATTGAATAAGGATTTTGTAACTTATATAAGTCTTGTTCCAAGCAAATATACTGATGGTGTAATTGTTAAACTTTAACTGAAAAATTCTACTTCTCACTTCGAATATCGAAGGACGCAGATAGATAAAAGATGGCTTGTTTAGAATTTATGGGCATAAGATCACCTTATCTTTGAATGTGTTTCCAATACCACTATCAATAGTTTCCCATGAATAATCTTGATCTGATGCCGAGACTAGTACAAATGTTTCCCATTGGTCAAGATGCTTTTTAGGGTTTACATGTTGTAACTAGGCTGTACGAATCCGACCCAGACCCATCATCCGATCTGTACCCGTCAATTTTGATCCGATCCGCACCCGATCCGCCGAGAAACGGGTCGGGTGCGGGTGATAATTTTCTTCATCCGTCTTCTGACGGGTCGGGTGCGGGTGACGCCTTCTCTCACCTGATCCACACGTCCAACCCGCCAAAAAAAAACTTTCCTAGTCTTTGAATTACTTATCCTTGTTTAATCTGAGCCGTTCATTGGAGATGAAAAGAAAGCTCCCTTCTCTTCTCTGTGTACTGCTCTGATTCTCTCACCACTTTTAATACTTTCTCTGCAAAAACCTAAGAAGAAGAAGAAATCAAAAACCAACCAAATCAAAATCAAAGATGTTGTGGCAATCATATGTTGATGATCACCTCATGTGTGATATTGAAGGAAATCATCTCACTTCTTCTGTAATTTTAGGTCATGATGGTAGTGTTTGGGCTCAGAGTCCATCTTTCCCTCAGGTTGTTTGATTTTCTCTTTGATTTAGATCGTAAAGATTTGGTTTTCTGATAATGGGTTTGTTTTATTTGTTGTTCTTTATAATGGGTTTTGGTTATTTTGTTGGATCTAATCTTAATCTGATTCTGTTTTTTTTCGTGTTGAAAATGAATAGTGGTTTTTGCCCTAGATCTTAATATGATTTAGGAATTCCTTTTGTTCTCATATTTGTGATTTGATTGGATTAGATTGATTAGGAGGAAATTTAATATGAGGTGGAGATGATTTTGTGTATTTTTGTTGTTTTCTGGATTCATTTGAGATCATTTATGATTAAAAATCATGATCTATGATGCCATGAATGGATTTCAAAAGGGCTTTATTGATGGTATACGAGTATTAATTGATTCCCCTATTAATAGTCTTTATTGGCTAAAGGATTTGGATGGATTGATTGACTGTAAAAGAAAAGGTGTTTGTTGTTTTGATTGTCATATCATGTTGTAGTTAGTCAAGAATCAAGATATATCTGTTGTTGATTTGGTTGGGAATAATGCCTTCAATAGACGTATCTGAATGAATGTTCTTTATCGATATTTTTGCATTGAATATGGGCGGGCGACCCGCACCAGACCCGTCGATATGGCGGATCAGACCCGACCCGACCCGTCCTACGGCGGGTTGGGTGCGGGTGATACTTCAGTCACCCGCCAACTGGCGGGTCGGGTGCGGGTGGGGCCAAACCCGACCCACCCGACCCGATGTGCAGCCATTGTAACTCAATGATTGGTCATTTCTTTTTCTGATTTTTGAATGAACCAAAAGGGTGAAGAAATCACAAGCAAAGGGAGAAATGTAATCATGAATAAATCAGTTATTTCAGGGCTGGGAACGAGTGTTGGCATGATGATGAGAGTGATAAAAGGTATTAATTTTTTTTGGGTTCTTGGTTAGAGGATTTTTTAAACAACCTTAGACCACCTTCTAGAGGTATGGTTTGGATTGGGTATTGAGGAGTGAAGGTCTTAGAATGATTTAGGGTTTAAATGAGGATTAATAGAAGCATGAATACAATTAATGAGTCGAGTGAAGGCAGAACCAAACTTGAACCATCCAATATTATTTTCCCAAAATGGAATAAAAAAAAAAATATGGTCTTTTTTTAACCTTGCGAATTTGAGAGCGACCAAAAACTAATTAGGGGCGAATTTTTTAAATCAATCATATGGATGTGGCTAAGGGGTGACCTAGTGGTATGTAAAAATACTAAAATACCCTTTCACTAATCAAATAATTACCAAAAAACCTTTCACTAATAAAAACTAAACCTAAACCTATTTCACTCCACTTCCTCTCAAACTACTGATTTTGAAATTTTGTTTCTCTTCTTCTTCCATTTTTTCAAACTACCGATTGTGGCACAATCGAATTCATCTTCAACCGATTAATCGTCGTTACTACAATTCTAAAGATGGTTCGACAAAAGCAAACAAATCGTCAACCTCCTAATACAAAGTGGCCGTATTTTTCCACAAGAATAAGAGATCGAGAGATTGTTGAAGAACAATACGAAGAACGCGAAGAACGCGAAGAGGTTGAGCTAGAAACGGAGACCGATTCCGACAATCGGCCTTTCAATCACTTGATGGCTCCAATAAGGTAAGGGGTTTGCCATATTTTGTGTTTATATTGATTGAATCACATGAATTAGTCACTAGAGTATCAAGGGTTTTATGTTAGATTACACAATCGGTAGTTTCGTGGTTGTATTAAACTACCGATTGTGCTAGTGTTCTTCACTGCTCATGAAAATCATGCACAATCGGTAGTTATGTTTAGGTTATAAACTACCAATTGTATTATTGGATGCAAATGTAGTGATAATCGGTAGTTTTGTATAGGGTTAAACTTTTGATTGTGCAAGTTAGTGATCCTCAAAAACATTCTTCACAATCGGTAGTTGTATTTAGACATAAACTACCGATTGTATTACTGGATGCAAATGTAGTGATAATCGGTAGTTTCGTTTAGGGTTAAACTTCCGATTGTGCTAGTTAGTGATCCACAAAAACATCGATCACAGTCGGTAGTTAGATTTAGACATAAACTACCGATTGTTTTACTGGATCCAATTTTAGTGATAATTGGTAGTTAAATATTTTATGTAACTACCGATTGTACGTTTGTCCATAGACTTTTGTGTTCTATTTTCTTTTGAACAATCGGTAGATAACGTAGAGCCCGAGCTACCGATTGTGCAAGTAGTTTTTTTTACTACCGATTGTATACAATCGATAGTTACGTTGTTTTTTTGACAACCGATTGTTAACAATATGTTGAGTTCAATGTACCTTTTCTACCGATTATGTACTGAAATAATTGTTCTTTATCTTGTATCAAAGAAGGGAAAGGCGTTCTAAGCAAGGCCACGATATAATTATGTCAGGGCCTCGTCGTAAATGTGGTAAGAAGGTAACTGCTAGTGCAAGAAGGCAAAAGAGCGCTACCGGAATTGTTATCACTGAAAGAACTCAACCAAGTGTTCCAAGAAGTACAAACCTGGAAGAAGGAGGACCAAGTGCTCCACAAGATAGATACTTTGAAAAAGGAGGACCAAGTGGTAGACAAGAAGAAAGAAGTGGCACAAAGAAGCAAGCTAAGAAGAAAGGAGGACACAAGGTCCCCGACTCTTTGAAGATGAAGGGTCTACAACAAGGCCAAATCCCTGGCCTCCCAAGAGATGGAGGAGATCTATTGTTTAGGTACAAAGACTCTTGGGCGAAAGAGATTTACTCAACAGAGGTAATAATTATAAAACATCATTCTTAACATATTGTCTTTTTATTCTTTTTATTCGTAGAAGTGTTAACTTTTGTTCTAATTGTTTTTAATTCGTCGTGTATATTAGGACCATTCTAATGTGGTCCGTCTACTCAAACCTACGGCCACACCAACAAAGATGAACGATTAGCCGTTGGAAGCTGAGTGTCAACGGTTCAAGGAAATTATACTGCAATCGGGGCTATCTACGGCCGCCGAAAACTCCATGTTACCTCACGACCGGGTGTCGATATCGGCATTCATGGAGAGGTATTATCCTGAGACCTATACTTTCTACATGCCGTGGGGAGAAATGGCTATCACACCCGATGATGTGCTGCAGATTCTAGCTCTCACCGACCATGATACGGCAGTGAAGTTTGACTATGTGAAACAGTTAAGCTGGGACCAACTTTATGTTTACACTCAGAGGTGCTTTGTTTGGGACCGAGAGACCTCCGATGAAGAGTTTCGCCGGTGCGCTAAATACGAAACCAGGCAATTCAGCATGGTGGCAATGATGAATATGTTCAGAGGCACCAAGGCTAAGGAAGCGCTGAACCCACAGTTTAGCAATGACGAGGTCAATGTTGCAGCCACAACATATCTGCTCTGTGTTTTGGGATGTGTGATTTTCCCCAATGCTAGTGGAAACCGGGTGGACGCCAACCTTTTACAACTTTTGCATCCCCCCAATAAAGTTCAAGACTATTCGTGGGGCACCGCATGTCTTCCGTTCTTGATGGAAGAGATGAGAAAGGCATCCCGGGAGCATACTAGCCAAATAGCCGGGAACGTGAGCTTACTCCAGGCATTTTGGTAAATACATTGATGGTTTGATTGTTATTTATTTTTTCCTCTTTTAAGAATCAATTTTATCATACTTGGTTTGATATGAACACTAGACATGGATCTATGATCACTTCCCGTCCCTCGAGTTGGCCAGAGAGAACCCGATATGGGAGAAAGGCACAATCCGAGGCACAAAATACATCTTTTCGGGCAACCATTCAAGGATCAAGGAGCAGGAGTTGATTACTTTGAGGAGGAAACTAGACTCCATGACATCCAAAGATGTATGCTTTGATCCTTACCGGGAAGTCCTAGCTAATGGTCATATAGCGCGAAGGTCTGAGTTGGCGTTCTACTATGGACCCTTGTGGCATCCAACTGGATATGTAATGTACAACGCCAGAAGGGTCATGCGTCAACTAGGTTTTGTCCAAGAACAACCTTGGAGTCGTTTCAGGGGCAGGTTCGAGCTGGAAGTGGAGAATTGTGTTTGTGGTAAGGACTCGATCACAATTATTTACTCTGGTAACCCATCGGTTGAACATTGGGACAACAGGATGCAATCTATGATCAACGAGTGGAGACCTGTCACCCGAGCTGATGAAGCAGATCCTGGCTATAAGGTATGGTACCGGGAGCATTCTCATCTTCACGTGATCCGTGAAGATAAAGGAAAGAGCACCAGTGTGCCCGAATATAAGTGCATAATCAAAGACAAACCCTCGGGCTATGAAAGGCTGGTACGTAATATTATTTCCTTTTGATTTTAGTATTACAAATCAATATTTTAGATAATAATCGTTTGATTGTTATTGCCTAAAAACAGAAAAAAAAAGGGTTGCATTTTTGTCGAACAAGATAGCTGGGTGCATCAATGCGAGAGTGCCTCCAACGAGTGCGCATAAAGACCTCATTGACAATATCGATATGAAGACTATGCTATCAAGTTTGGAGAGAAATCTGCAAATCGGTCGAAGAGGGTAACATCAATGAACAATAAAAGATCTCGCGGATCAACGAGTGCTGCTCCTGAAGCAAATGTCCTTGAAGCCAATGCCGCTGATGCTCGTGCTCGTGCTCCTCATACCAAAACCAAAAGAGTTAGAAATTAGATTGTGGTTGTTAACTTGATGGATATTACTATATTGTTTAACATTACTGGTTTTAATGTATAACATTTGAAAGGATTTTATGTTCTTTTTTTGAGTTATCAATTGATTTGCAATCGATTTATTTTTAACAAGTTATTTTCTTCAATTTTACATTATAATCGGTAGTTAACGGGTTTGAACAAACTACTGATTGTGTATATTCAGCAACAATCGGTAGATAACAAACTACCGATTGTGTAAGCGTAATACAATCGGTAGTTAAATATCTACCGATTGCATTTACCCCAGGACTGTCTGTTCCTGGCCACTTTTTGTATGATAATCGGTAGTTTAAGAATTTCTTAAACTACCGATTGTGTTTGTAGAAAATGTTCAAATTTTTTAAAAAAATTTGATTTCCATTTTGGGGCTACGTATTATAATCGGTAGTTTAAGAATTTCTTAAACTACCGATTGTGGTTGTAGAAAATGTTCAAATTTTTTAAAAAATTTCGAATTCCAATTTGGGGCTACTTATTATAATCGGTAGTTTAAGAATTTCTTAAGCTACCGATTGTGGTTGTAAAAAGTGTTAAATTTTTTTAAAAAATTTCGAATTCCATTTTGGGGCTGCTTATTATAATCGGTAGTTTAAGAATTTCTTAAACTACCGATTGTGGTTGTACAAAATGTTAATTTTTTTTTAAAAAAATCGAATTCCAATTTGGGGATACTTATTATAATCGGTAGTTTAAGAAATTCTTAAACTACCGATTGTGGTTGTACAAAATGTTCAAAAAATTTCAAAAAAAATCGAATTCCATTTTTGTTATTTGTTACCGTTCTGATTTGTTACCGTTGATCAACGACTATAATTTATATTCTGATACACCTATAAATAAATGAATATATATCTCTCATTCCCATTTCAAATCCACAGCTTTTACATTTCATAGAAAATTTATAATCTCTCGTTTTCATAATTATGTCTTATGAAAATTTTAGGCTTAACACAGAGAATTTTACCGTAGAGGAATATTTATCCCTATGTCGAAACATAGTATTACATTATCCAGCAAGGGGTCATGAACGTCGGATGAATGGTTCAATGAGCATGGAATGGTTAGAACATATTCATGTTAACTTTTGTAATGAAACCGGTAACCCCAATAACCGGAACAAAGCATGCCCTTTTTTGTCGATATATGGAAATAACAATGGCAGTACTAGAATTTTCTACTTTAACCTCTAAGGTGAATGAAAGAAGAATTAGGAATGAAATTGATGATGAAGTTGTTGCTAGATCTCTGGAGGAATGGAGAAGATGGAAAGGTTCAGATTTCAGGTACCAACCTCATTTCGAGATCCTAAGGGTGATGGAAGAATACAACCCTTTTGTGTTGATTATTCTCCGAAGATGTGAAGAACGTCGTCCCGGGCGTCATACGACCCGTTGAAGGTTTGATAATAGGTTTGCTTAAGGGTTTAAGTGTAATCTAATGATTTATTACATTTCATTTCCTTTAATGTTACGGGATGTATGCTTTTTCGATTCATTGAAATGATTTATTATCTTTTAAAAAAAAATCGAATTCCAATTTAGGGCTACTTATTAGAATCCGTAGTTTAAGAATTTCTTAAACTACCGATTAACATAATCGGTAGATAATGTGTACCCAAAACTTCCGATTGTTAATATTAGTTCGAACTTAGTGTACTTATTTTCTGTACACTCTTGTTACACCAGGCCTCAACGGCTTTTTTTTTTTTTAAAGAAGAGCCGTTAAGACTCTAATCTATATAAGGAGGGTGATATCTTGTCATTTATGCACCTCCAGTACATTTTAAATCTCCAACTTCGAAGAAATAACCGTATAGATTAATGGCTCAACCTATTCTCAACTAAAACAACCACCTTTTCCATCTCTTTTCCTCTACCGATTCTTCTACTCCCTTTACTCTCATTCCCCATTGAAAATGTCTCCAAAATCTTTACCTAAACAATCAAAGAAGGGAAAGTAAAAGATGGTGATAGAGGAGTTCAAAACCATTGAAATCAATTCATTAACCGATTCCGAGGCAGATATCTATGTTTTGGATCCTCGACTCTTTTTAAGGGAGAAAGACTTGTCAGGCATAAACCCATACTACAATGAAGCTGGAGAGTACACAGGTCCACTTCAGGCTGTTCCTAAGGGGAACGAGAAGAAGAAGAAGAAGCGGGTTGAAACTAGGACCAAGTCGAGAGTAACAAGGAGTGGAAGAATTTCATGAGATTGATCACTTTCAATTTCTATAATGTGTTTTGTTTCATTTTTTTCGGATGTTTTTATTTTTTTTGAACAAGTTTAATGAACAATATGTAATAAGTTTATTTGAACAAGTTTTTCTCCGGATGTTGAAATAGTATTACGAAGTTAGATGTTAAGTAAAATCGGTAGATAATCATGTTTCTAAACTACCAATTACATACAATCGGTAGTTATTAAATTCACGTGCTACCGATTATCCATAATCAGTAGTTATTTATGTTCACTAACTACCGATTGTGGCAAGAAAACTTCTGGACAACAAAACCATTCTGATCGGTATATAAAATTGATCTTTCTACCGATTACAAAGTTTAAAATTTTAAAGTTTAATTCATTATATGTTTACAATCGGTAGATATAAATTTTCAATGCCTACCGATTGAGAAAGATGAAGAGTTCGAAATTTTAGAAGTTTTGAGAAATTCAATTTGGGGCGACACCTGTTATCGGTAGTTTAAGTACTCCTTTAAACTACCGATTGTACAATCAGTAGGAATAAAAATCATGAGCCTACCGATTGTACAAACTATAACTCGAAAAATGAATCTAAAACACTCTCGAATTCTCTTCCAAACTAACTCAAATAATTTTCTAACACTAACTATAACCAAATTAATTAACTAATTAATCAACATTAACACTAATTAAGCAAGGGTAGATTATCCATTAAAGAAATTATATGGATAAAGAATGTATTGAGATTACTTCAAAATGACCTTATTTTGTTTTATTAGTCGCCCCTAATTAGTTTTGGGTCGCCCTCAAATCCGAAAGATTTTTTAAATACGTTGATCAAGGCTGATGTGAAGATAAGATCTTTTTTCATTTTTATCTCAAATTCGCAAGGTTTTCTAAATACATTGATCAAGGATGATGTGAAGATAAGATCTTTTTTCTTTTTTATCTCTTCTGATGATCATCTAAACACGATTATCATCATACTTCCAGGTATTGGCTAGGGGGTCACCATCTTTAGAGACAACTGAGATACAAGTGATACATAAATCTCCCAATAAAAAGATGAAGTAGAGGAAAAATATTTGATTAGAATAATATCGGTAGATCAAAATTTGTAAGTGGATAGATGAAAAAAAATTCTTTTCAATGGTATCATAGTGAAATGGGGATGATTTTAATAAGCTTTGAGCCATAAGAGAAGGTTGAAAAAATAGAAATTGTAGGAATTAAAGCAGGATTAACATGAAAGATTAGATCAAGAGGAAGAACGAAGAATTGGGAAGAAAAGGAAGAACGAAGAATTAGGAAGGAGAAGGAACAAGAGAGATAAATATGACTCGTTTCACCCGAAGGTGTAAATTACTAATAAAGTCTACATAATTTTTTAACATCAAGTTGTTGGATTTTATCTAAGAGTGTTTCCAAATTCATGGTGATATCTTTGGCCAGTTTTTTCTCCTCCACTTGTAAGTTGCAAGTAATTTTCTTGTTTTGGTGAGTCCATTTTAGCGCTGAAATTTCCCCAAGTATTCTTCCCTCGCCAGAGGCAGAGCCAAATATTATGAGGATGCAAAGTCTTGCTATGGGTCCAATTAAACACAAATGAGAGTGGAAGCCCATTCTTTTTTAAAAAAATAGGCTTGGGAGGCAGTTAAGCTGGGTGTACAACTTCACACCCATGCTTCAAGCTGGCTCCACTCCTCGCCCTCGCCACTTGTTGCTTCTTTATTGGAACCCTGAGTCACCTGGTCTTCAGTTGTTCTGGTGTTGGATTTTTAGTCAAAACTATTTTGTGGTATTCTGGTTTAGAGTTTTGTAATAGTTGGTTATTGGGCTGACTGTTGTGGCTGGGTTGGCTGGTACTTTTTGGAAGCACTTTAAACACATAGGCCTCCAATAAACCAACAAGAAGTTGCAAACAGATCTCCCTCTTTGATGTTTTCCATAACAGCACTTCTACTTGTGGAGTGAAACCAAGTTCTTTCCCACTCTTTGATGGTTACATTGTTGTTCGTTGTTGTCCCGATCTCACGAATTATCATTATGCACTATGTCTCTGCAGTTGCACCAAAAGCCACAAATAATTTTTCCATACTTTTAAGTAAATAATAATTTTATTAAGGTTAGGAAACAAGCATATATATTTTAAGGTGTAAACCTAGGGTTGTACATGGCTCGATTTCTGGAAAAACCAGAACCGAAACCATTACTCTCGGTTTTTTTTTTTTACCAACACCCAGCCATTAAAAATTGGTTCGATTTTTAGCCGAGCCGACTCGGTTTTGGTTTTATCCACTCGGTTCCGGATAACCGACTTTTTTGTCATTTCTAGCTAACTGACAGTTCAAAAAAAAAATTACACAATTTTTTTTTTTTAAAAAAGAAATAGATCACAATTACATAAAAGAAATAGTGGTACTTTCCCTAAAGTCATGAAGGATTTCAACATCATTACATCCATATGGAACAACAAATTCAACTCAAAAACATAAAATATTGTAGTTTGTAGATAAATCCAGGATGATAACTCAGGATGATACACCTTAATCCCCACAAAAGAACAACTAGGACATAAACAGTAAAAAAAATACCAAAGGAGATTCTTAATTAAAAAGAGAATCCGTCAACTAAGGGTACATTCGAGGGGGCTTTTACGCTGCACCCTAAAACTCACTTTAGTTTCTCTTGCTTGCCACAATCTTTTGTATGATAAAGTCACACCAACCAATACTAGCAGAGCATGGACTAATTCCTCGCTTGCAACTACTTGCTTACTTTTAGGATTGTTTCTCCCTCCAAACTTTAATTCTGTAAAAGAGAGTAGAAGATTCAATCACTACCAACTGTATACCTTATCATCTTCCATAAATCCCACCAAAAAACATCAATTTTCTACAACAAAAAAACAGAATTAAATCATAAAAATAAAAACCCATCCCTAAAACATGGCAAATTCCTACATGCAACCCATCCCTAAGGTTGATGAAGAAGAAAAAATCATTAGAAAAACACTAGATCCATAAGGAGGCTCGTAAAGTAATTCAATAAGTGAAGAACATCTTCAAAAACATGATTCTGATAAATTCATGGATTCGTGTCAAAGAATCTTCAAAATATATCATAAATTTATCTTGATACCATTCTCTTTACATCGTCTTTGATACATCTAAAATAAACACCCAGCAAAAAATCTCAGCAAAACCATATCTTGATCTTCAATTCTTCACAGTTGAGAGTTGAGAGATGGAGAGGGGATGCATTGAGATTGAGAGAAGAAGAAAGAGAAAGAAAGAATGAGAGAATGAAACTAAAAATTATGGTTATTGTTTTTATACTCCAAATCAATGGGTAGATCTAATATATCTAAATGTACGGTGGAAAATAAGTTGAAAAGGATAATCGGTTATACCACGGTTTCGGTTAGATTTGTAGCTAAACCAAAACCGAAATCATTATCCTCGGTTTTTAACTTTCTAAACTAAAATCAATCCATTAATAAATAGTTCGGTTCGGTTCTATTCTAATCAATTTGACCCGGTCTAGTTTTAATGAATAACCGTTACCATGTATAACCCTGTATAAACCCCACAAAATCAAATGGTCCCAAATATCCGTATATATCACCAAAAAAAGGATATAGCGTACTCTACCATTAAAGTTATATAGAAATATTAATCAAATGATAACAACTATTCACTTGCGTGTGGGTCTTCCAAGAATCCGGACAACATATTAGCTAATTTGTTGGCGTCAGGGACTGCCCGTTACAGGTAGAAAGATGTGGTAATTCATTCCTGCATATGTGACACGAGTGTTGTTGAATGAAATCTACACAAGAGGACGGTTGAAGAAAAATACTCATGACCTAGACTTGAGTTTTGGAGCTCAATATGTATTACTTATTTGGGCAAAGGCTTCATCAAGTTACTTGTTTGATTAGGAATCTTTAGTATTTATAAGTTCTTTGTTCTGCTTATTCTGTAGTCCTCTGTATATCTTCTGTAGATATTATAAATTATTTTTCTTCTTATCTAAGGAGAAAAAAATGACTACCCACTTGAGTACTTCTAAACAAAATATCTAGAGAGAATCGTGGTTTGTTTGTGTTTCACTTCTGTGGTTCCTCAGAACATTTACAGTACGACGAGCAAAAGATGGAGTATATCCAAATTTATTCTTTGATCGGTCCAAAACCAATTATAATGAGGCGAGCAAATTTGGTTATATTCGAATTTTTTTACTATTTGAAACCCAATCTGATCCGAAAACTGGACCAAACCCAATTTTGATGGAGAGTTCACCTAGCAGTACGTTTTCAATCAAGCGTTAAGTTAGCAGTATGTCTCGTGACAGGAGTATGTCCCATGATCAAGCGCAACTCAAGATCACGCCTGTAGTAGGCGTTAATATAAGAGCACGCCCCACTTGACGTTTACTTATCCGAACGCTTGTCTTGAGACGTTGACAAAATGTCCGCCCATCTTGGTAGTTAACCATAGTCACGCCTGTCTTGGGCGTATGTGTAACGTACGCCCACTAATTCCATAGAATGTTAAGATACTTGTGTAAACGTCTTCATCAAGCGTTCTGATGGTCACGGACCACCACAAATCCGATAGAACATCAAGAAGAGTTTTGATGAATTCACATGCTAATTAAATACTTATGTTAACAATTGGAAGGAAAACGAAGTCTCTAAAAGAATATCAAATGCATCACTAAATGAAAATGAAATCAACTCAAAATATAACGTGGTTCGGCTATTATGCTTACATCCACGGGATAAATATGATATCTTTATTTATAATCGTTATCTTTGTACATATACTAATATAAAGTATTCAAGTACTTAAAGATAATAAAGTCCTTAACCTAATGTTAGCTTTTTCCACTTATCGATTTTCTTTCAGAGTTTTTCCTCTTACTTCTGTTGTTTTCTTATTTCTACTTGGGGATCGGTATTTATTGCAAAATATGATGGGTCCCTCTTCCTTACTTTTTCTTATCTCTATTTGACCTGTTTGATCTTATCTTGACTTTGTGTGCAGCTCATCTTACTCCTTTTGTGATGCTTCTTGCAGGTTCCGCTTGCTGGTGCGCAGCTTCTCTTTAGATTGAGCGATTGTTGGTCCTTTGTCTTTATTGTGTGGGTGCTGGCATGTGTGGCATGTGGAATTTGACGTGTCGCTTCTTGCTTTTGGGTTGTGTATGCCTTACACGTACTGAAATTATATTGCTTTGTGTCAGCATTATTTTGCCATGTGTCCTGCAAGGTATCATTGTATTTTGGTACGTGTCTTGGTAATCTTCCACGTGGTAGTCTTGACCTTATCCTCATACATTCTTTGTGTATTGTTGATGTGGAGCATGGTTGTGCTTTCAGGATTGAAACTTATAGTGTGTGAGTGATAGGGCGCAAATGACTGTAGGGCGTAGGTGATAGTTGGGCGCAGATGATTGTAGAGCGCAAGTGATAGTAGGGCGCAGATTATTGTAGAGCGCAAGTGATAGTAAGGCGCAGATGATTGCTTTGGCTATCAATGATGCTTTTTCTCGTAACTTACATTCTTTCCACGTGTTTCACATGCGTTAAGCCAGTTTGACTTTACTACTTCTAGTGTCAGTTAATGTGTGACAAATGTATTATAGATGTCTTCCTTTATCATTAATTTTGCTCTTGTACTTCTTGGTGCACCATAATGTGATACTTTCTTCTTAAGATGTAAACGCGTGGAACCGATGAATTTATTCCCCTACCATTTGCCCTTTTTTTTCTTTTGGATTTCTTTTCCACATGCCTAGAATTCGAAAAGGCAAAAAGTAATGATGACTTTTGGGTCTTGTGCCCCTAATAAATTTAAATTTCGACGGTTTCATAGGTTTCCAAGAAGACACATCGTTTGGATTTGCGCCTTTTGAGTGCCTTTTTGCAGTCGTATCAGTTCACTGGTTTTGTATTTAAGAGTAAGTCTTGTCTTTTTTCCCATTACTTTCTAAATTTTTCTCTGATTTCCTATCTGCACTTTTGATCTTCTTCTGTATTCTTCTTCTTAAAGTCTTTATTCCTTAAACTTTTATGAGATTCCTTGTTCGATCAAGGTTTTTACTTACCAAGATCAAATCTTCGTTGATTCAAACACCTTAACTTCATCTCTTTTACTGGTAAGACTATTAGACTTCTTCTGTAGATTTTTTTTTTGCATGTTGATTCTCCTTTAAAGTTTTGCATTGTTTTATACTGTTTGTCACTGTAACCTTGTTTTTTCTTGGTTTGCAGATTAATCATGTCTGGAAAAGATAGTAGCCGTGCCCCCAAATATACTTCCGATCGGGTTGATGACAACCATTCTGAGAAGAAATCTTCTCGGTACATTGCTAGCAAAAAGAGGGATAAAAGTAGGCCGGTGTATACCAGAGGAATTCGCAGCCTTGGTTTGCCTCATGTTAAGTCTTCTACCATAACTGATCGGATTCATGAGCTTTTTAGTTTCAAAAATATGGATTGAGGTGTTCAAGAGGAAATATGGTCTTCAGGACTTTAAAGTTTCCATTTATAACTCGCCTGAAGGAGACAAGATCTCCATGAACATGATCATGAATCTCAACTACTCTCCCACCAGATTGCTGGTTGCCGCTGGTGCAATATACGCAGGGTTAAGGCTACCCTTATACGACAGTCAATTTCCTTATCAGTTTGAAGTCTTAGCTAGCCGTGGCCATCCCAGAAGCAGCACGGTGCGTTCAGTTGCATAGTACAACAGGAACTGGTGGAGAATGCTGGACGAATGCAGCATGCGCAGTGTCGGGGAAACCAATTTCACCTGCTATACACCTAATCCTGCGGACCGCGTCCATTACACAGTGGAGAATTTCCACTTGACATACGCTGATTATTTTACTCATAGGAATTATATGAATTGGAACGTCGGTCTTAGTCGCAGGGGAGCTGACGGGTTTCGTTTGCTGTCTGAGATTGATAATAAAAAGATAAACCTCATCCCGGGAACGGGAAAGCCCTTGACAGAAAAGCTGCGCAGGGACTGAATTCCAGTGGTACTTAACTCCAATAGTGATTGAAGGGCCCTGGATTTATGGTCGGGCTTCGGAAAGAACTGTGCGGAGCCTCCAGGAACGTTTCCCCTCCTACCGTCCATGGGAATTGAATTTCGATGGATTTACTTTGGTGATGTGGTAAGCAATGATTTTTCAATTCTCTTGATCTTTAAGTGTTGCGCAAGTTTCTTATTTTTATTCTTGCGCAGCCCCTAGAAGAAAGAGAAAATTTAAAGACCGATGTGGGTACCAAACGCAAAGCTACTCCTCCATCTGACAAGGTATTGCTTCTGTCTTTTATTAGCTGAATGTTTAATATTGCGCCTTGCTAGCTCATTTGAAAATGTTAACAGGGTCAGAAGAAAATGAAGGCTCCTCCTCGCGCTTCTGCTAAGACGGTGGCTAGGACTAATCCTCATCCTAGTCAGCCTATTTTAAGAATAGAAGCCGACAAGGAGCAGAGCGCAACCCCTGTAGCTTATCGTTCCGCTGTGTTGGCGGATGTTGCAACTGAAGCTCCTCAAGTAGCAGACAATGAGCCCTCTCTGGATGCAAACATCAAGCTATCCTATTTTTTGTCTCATTCTCCTTTATTTCAAGTTGATGACATTGTACTTTCTGAGTATGAAGATGATTTGGATGACAAGGAGCAAGCTACGCCTTCTACCGAGCTGAGCGGAGCTATAATTAAATATGTTCCTCCCAGGCTAGAGACGATAATTGAAACTGAAGTTGAAGATTCTTCTTATGAAGAGGATGTAGCTACTGACGTAGCAAGTACTTCTCCAGTCAGGGTTGCCGATATTACAGACTCTCTCCTTCAAGAGAACGCAGTGGGCGCTTCTGGGGATGCAGAAAGGTTGGCCTATCCTTCTGAAAAAACATATGAAGCTTCAGTTGCTAGTGGAGAGAGGGCTTCCCGTGAGGAAAAGGGCAAGAATGTCTGCGAAGCTGATATTATTGCTGAAGAGGAGGAGGAAGCATTTTGTTCATCTGATATTCTTGCCCAGGCGAAGCCTACCGACTCTGCTTCAGTTGCCAAACTGCGAGCAGACATGCGTTATGTTCCTTTTGACACAGTGATGAAAGCATGGTCAAAGGACGATGTAAATGAAGCTTGTCCTTTTGACGTCGAGGTGCCCTCCACCCTTGCTGAGATCCTTGCGGTAGCATATGGGGGCGTATATGCCCGTCCGCAGCCGGCTCTTATACAGGTATACTTCTCATAACTTGTTTTCTTATTGATTCGTGTTCTTTTATTTCTTATCTTGATGTTCATCTTTGATTACGCAGCTTGCTTATAATGAGAGTTGCTCTTTGGTAGCATACAAGTTCTTCCAGGCTTGTTCACTGATGATGGAGGATAAATTTAGGAGCACTGAAGAAGAACTTGCTAAAGTTAGAGCGGAAGCCGACACACTTCGCCTCCGACTGTCGGAGGATGGCACTGCTGAATTAAAGCAAGAAACTGAAACGCTCCGATAGCAACTGTCTACTCTTCAAAGCCAAGGTTACCATACTTCATTTTCTATGTTATTTTCTTTTACTTTTAATGCATATTTCTAAACTTATTTATGGGATCAAAGGGGGATTCAAACACTGTTATTAGGCTGCGGGCTAAAGCCACATCTTTACATGGGCATGTAATGAAAGTCAACGAGGATAATGTAAAGGTCAAGGAAAACCTCAACAAAATGCTGGATGAGAGGAATGAAATTAATACTGCGTACAAAAAACTTTCGTTGAAGCATGCATCTATGAACACATACTTTATTAACAAAGAGAAGGAATTTAATGTTGTTATTTTATGGAATAATAACCACGTTGCTGAAGCCATGAAAGGTAGAGAAATTAGAGGAGGAAAATCGCAGGCTTTGCATAGAGCGCAAAGGTATACTTGCGGAACTTTCTCAGTCTAGGTCACAGCATGACTCCAAACACTCAACTTTTGTAGCGCAGCTTATCAAGGAAAGAGATAACGCAATTGCGGACTCTCATGCTATAGGAAAAGCTCTTTTGGAAGCTCAAGCACAAGTTCGCAGCCTCTCAGATATAGTCCTTCACCGAGATTGCGATATTCAACGTTTACAAAGAGAAATTGATAAATGCACAAAGAAGATCAATTTGTTGCGAGATAGAGGATTAGCGGATGAAACTGAGATTACGCAATATAAACAAGATCTCCAGCAATCCAAGAATGATTATGCTAACCTTCTGAGTGAATTTGAATTCCTTGATCTTTCTAATGACAAAAACGTCCAGGATTTACAAAAGTTTGAGTCCCTTGCTAGAGGTAGCTTATTTTGTATCAAAAAGTTACTCCTATTTGCTTTTTACATGGTCTAAAAAATTTCTACTTGCTCTGTAGTTTATGAGGAAAAATTTAAGAGAGCAGCAGCCAAGGATGAGGAGTCTGATAAGGAGCTGAAGAATGTCAAGCTTTTGTCCGCTAAGGTTGAAGATGAGCTTTCTAAAGTCAATGACAAGATGAAGGAAGTAAATGAAAAATTTGGAGAAGCCACATTTAAACTGGTTGAGGCGCAAGACCAAATTACTCTCCTAACTTCCCAAGCGCAAGAAGCAGATGTTAACTGGCAGACTGCTATCAAAGCTGTTTCTGATGACCTGGCTGTGTCGGAGGAAAAGCTTGCGCATTGGCAGAAACAAGCTTCTTCGGCTGAGAGTCGGGCTTCAACAGTTGAAAGTAAGATAAAAACGTACGAGGATGCGCTTATAGCTTCACGTGAGAAAATGAAGTATGAAAATTGAAATGCGAAGAGGTATTGCTCTGGAAATTAACAATACCCTTGATAGGGTTGAGAAGGACGGTTGGACCAAAACCTATGTGCGCAAGAAGGTTCCTGAGCATGCTCCTAGTGCTACCCCTGCTTTAGCTTCCGATCCTGCTTCTGGCGTTGACCCGACTCCTAACACTGATCCTGCTTCTTAAACTTTTTCTTGTGTCTGGCTATTGTTGTATACCATTTTTGCTCTTGTAAACTGTTATGAAACATAAATAGAAATGATTATTTTCTGGTACTCTCTTCATGCGTTTGATATTTTACTTTCGTTCCTGCAAGAAAATCATAAAACAAATTGATTAATGAGTGTGTAGTTTGAGACCACAACGATTTATTGTACCTTGGGCTCCTTTTGAGGGTTCGCTCACATAGTAATTTCTCTCTGTCCAGGAGGAAATTACCCATGCGGTCCCTGAGCATCCCCTGAATTGGGTGAAGCCTGATACAATAATTAATGTCATGTAGGGCATCTCTTGCTAGCGGATGTAGCCAATAGTCAACACTCAAGACATTTACATGGGTCTCCTATGAGAGATTGCATTTCATTGCTTCACCCTGTATGAGCGCAAATTATTGTACGATTGCATTGATGGTTAGGGGTAGATTATGGATAGGAAATTACCCATGGCGGTGCCTGAGCATCCCCTGAATTGGGTGACGCCTGATACAATAATTAATTTCATGTAGGGCATCTCTTGCTAGCGGATGTACCCAATAGTTAACACTCAAGACATTTACATGGGTCTCCTGTGAGAGATTGCATTTAATTGCTTTACCCTGTATGAGCGCAAATTATTTTACGATTGCATAGAAAGTTAGAGATAATATGGTTTAAGATATTGCGCAGTCCAAGGATGTCGCAAGACTTCTCCATCCATATTTCGCAAATGATAAGATCCTTGTCCTGGAATTTCCTGTATGATATAAGGACCTCCCCAAGTGGGCGCAAACTTCCCTGCCTTTTTATTATTTTGATATTCTGGAATTTTTCGCAAAACATACTGTCCCTCAACAGAATTGTACAGCTTTATTTTTTTTTACCATATTCACTTGTTAACCTTCTTTAATAATTCTCCATCTTTTGTAATGCAACTTCTCTTTTTTCTTCTAGGTCATCCAATTTTTCTAGCATTAAATCTTCATTTAAATTCCTTTCCCATGCCTCTGTCTTGGTTGTTGCTAAAATTATCTCTGTTGGTATGACCGCTTCTACCCCATAAGTAAGTAAGAATGGTGATTCTCCAATTGGGGACCTCCTTGTGGTGCGATATGCCCATAGAGTGTTATGAAGTTTCTCACACCATCGCTTGTGATGTCCTTCCAGATTCTTCTTGATATTGAGTGCAATTGTCTTGTTGGTAGCTTCAGCCTGTCCATTGCTCTGTGGGTAAAGTAGAGTAGACTTTCTTTTTTGGATGTTGAAGGCTTCAAATAACATGTCGATATTTTTTCCCTGCAGCTGTTGTCCATTGTCCGAAACTATTGCTATTGGGATTCCAAATCTGTAAATTATATCCTCAAACAAGAATTTGAACACATCCGAGTCTCTAATGTGCGCAAGTGCCCTGGCTTCTACCCAATTAGTAAAATAGTCCGTTTATACGATTAAATACTTCCTTTTCCGCGTTCCTTCAAGTAGGGGTCCGACAATATCTACTCCCTACTTTGCAAATGGCCATGAACTAAGCACTGAATTGAGTTCTGTCGCCGGCGCTCAGATCTTCTTTGCAAAGCATTGACAATCTTCGCACCTTTTGACCATATGTTTTGTATCCTTTTGCATTGAGACCCAATAATATCCTTGCGTTTTTGCCTTGAGGGCCAATGATCGTCTTCTGCTATGATTCCCAGCGTCACCATAATGTATATCTGTTAAGATTTGATGTCCTTCTTGTCGCGATAATCACCAAAATAGTGGTCCCATGAAGGATTTTCGATACAAAATACCATCCCTTAACTGATAGTTAACGGATTTTGATTGTATTTTCCTTGCTTCCTTGGTGTCCGCAGGTAATATTCCTTTTTGCAAGTATTGATGTAGCGCCATCCTCCAATCTTCTTCTGTGAGTCTATCTTTTGGTTTTTGGGGTATATTTGCATCATTCTTTGTGGCTGGATCTTCAAGATCTTCACTTATTTCATCTTCCATGTTCTCAACTGCCCATATTCTGATTGACGGTTCATAGATGCGTCAAATCTTAATGGCAGATGTATTTGGATCTTTAATCATTGAGGAAATAAATGCTAACGCATATGCATGACGATTCTTATCTCTAGACAAATGGCGAAAAATGATGCTTGGAACTTGGGATGCTAAATTTTGTATAAGACTTTTATATTCAATCAAATCTTTATCTATTGCTTGATATTTCAGCTCAACTTGTCGGATCAATTGTGAGTCACTTGTCAATCGTACATTGGTAATTCCTAGTTCAATGATAAGCCGGAGGGCATAAACCACATCCTCATACTCTACTATATTGTTGGTGTGCTCTCCAAATTCTAAACGAAATGCATGTATCAATAGTTCTCCCGTAGGTGTTGTTATTACGATCCCAATTCCTGCCCCCTCTTTATTTCGGGTTCCATCAACAAAAACTTCCCATCTCCGAGAATTGACAGGATTCAAAATCTCCTGAGAATCATCCTCTTCTATTCCTGGTAATCCCTCGATTTCAAAGTCATCATCTGATGGCAAATCTGTAAGAAAATATGCTAAAACCTGGGACTTTTGAGCAGTTTGTATCTCAAAAAGAATATGAAACTGTTCCAACTGAACATTCCACTTTGCAATTCTTCCAACTTTTCGTGCGTTTTTTAACACTGATTCCAGCGGAGCCTTGCCTGGCACTCGCACGTAGTATGTTAAAAAATATGTGCGCAACTTCTGCGTGGCAAATACCAAGGCTAGTATTAACTGTTCAATCTTGGTATAATTCCTCTCTGCAAGGTTGAAAGTCTTGCTAATGTAGTAGATCGGTTTTTCCACCTTATCATTTTTTCGTACCAGCACTGCGCTCACAACATCTTCTGTTGCAGCTATATACAAGGCCAAGATCTCCTCTGGCTGCGGTTTCTGTAATGCAGGCAAAGTCGCAAGATAGATTTTGATGTTTTGAAATGCTTGTTCACAATTTTCATCCTATTCAAACTTCCTCCTCTTCTTTAGATTATCAAAAAATGGTTTACACTTATCTGATGACCTTGCGATGAACCTGCTAAGCGCTGCTAGGAATCTATTCAACTTCTGTACTTCCTTAACATTTCTTGGGGATGGCATATTTACAATAGACTGTATTTTTGCCGGATCGACTTTGATTCCTTTTTTCGTGACCAGATAACCCAAAAATTTCCCTGATGTAACTCCAAAGATGCAGTTTTCTGGGTTGACCTTCATTTTGTATTTGCGCAAAGCTTGGAAAATCTCCCTTAAGTCTTGTAAATGATCCTTTGCCATCTTGCTTTTTACCAGCATGTCATCTACGTAAACTTCTAATGTGTGTCCTATCCATGGTTTGAAGATTGTATCCACTAATCGTTGGTAGGTTTCCCCTGCATTTCTTAATCCAAACGGCATTCTCGTATAACAATATAATCCTCGCGGGGTAAAGAACGCAGTATGCTCTTGATCTTCCTCGGCTAGAGCAATCTGGTTATATCCTGATTGTCCATCCATAAAAGAAAGGGTTTCGTGTCCTTCAACAACATCTATTAATTGATCAATGCTTGGAAGTGGATAGCTATCTTTCGGACATGCTTTATTCAAGTTGGTGAAGTCTATGCAAATTCTCACCCCTCCATTCTTCTTTGGGACTATAACCATATTTGATATCCACGTTGGGTAGCGCACTTCTCGAATGAATCATGCGTCCATTAGCTTCTTCAATTCTTTTTCTACCGGATCATGGTATTCAGGTGCTACCTTTCGCATCCGTTGCCGAAATGGTATGGTGCCCGGATGTATACGCAGTTCATGCTGAACTATGCTTGGGTCAATTCCTAGCGGGTCTCCTAATTTCCACTCAAATACATCTGCGTACTCTTCAAGTAAACTGATTAGATTTTGCTCCCTTTCTGAGTTCATCAGGGTTCCAATTTTAACTGCCTTTGGAAATTCTGGCCTTCCAACATTGATGCTTTTGGTTTTCTCAACAGCCGAAAAAGTAGACTTGGGGACTCCTAAGAATGTGGGATCCCCCTTGAGTTGCTATTGTGAGGTTCCACCCCCTTTTCCTTCTTCTAACTCATCTACTTTGACTACAGAATCTCTTCCTTCTTCATTGACTAACTTGCTGGCTGCAACTTCAGCCAAATATTGATTTGTTGCTCCTTCCTTAGCTTGGACTTTCCTTTCTCTCTTCTTTGCTTTCACTTGCTGAGATCTTTCTTGATTTATGTGTGCTTCCGTGAGGACGCATGTTCCCGCCATGCTCTGATCTCCCTTAATTTCCATTTCTCCCTGAGGCGTCGGAAACCGCAAGTATTGATGATACTTTGCTGCTACCCATTTCAACTGATGAACCCAATGCCTTCCGATGATGGCATTGTAAGGTGAGGGCGCTTCTACTACACTGAACTTTGTTGTAACACTCAAGGGTCCAGCCATAATTTCGAGTATGACTTCTCCCTTTGGTTTTGACGCTACTCCATTGAATCCATAGATGGTGTAGCCAGAGGGCTCCAACTGATCTTCTTTCAATCCCATTTTCAGAAATGTGTCATAAAACAACACATTAAGAAAACTTCCTCCATATATCAGAATCTTTGTGATATTCCATCCAGACACAGGCGGGGTGAGAACCAGCGGGTCGTTGTGAGTTTCTACTTCTTGATCAACCTCTTCTGCTGAATATGTTAGCGGGGAAGACATTCATTCTTCCCATGTCTCAGTGATTCTTCCTGCAACTTTAAATACTTCATGGTTGATTATTCTCTTGTGCAGTTTCCTGTTAATTGCTGTATTCATTGACAATTGATGCGACTCCGTGAAAGTGATTGTGTTAATGGTGGGATTGTTCCCTGTAATGTTTATTGTCTTTCCAGCACTTGACCTTGGAGGGGGATTAGGTAAGCAAAAAAATTCATTGAGTTCCCCTGCATCGATCATTTTTTGTACCTGAAATTTTAAATTCTTGCATCTATATGTGGGATGTCCATAAAAGCAATGATATTCACAGTATTCCTTTGAATTTTCAGCATGCATTGGCTTCCTTCCCTTTATAATTGGCCATTCGAAGTCATGCCTGTTTTTTATGGCATTTAGAATTTATGGATAAGGAGTATTTATCTTTGTAAAAACCCGATCTTCAAATTGATGGTTAAACCTTCTTTCATGATCAAACCTTCCACGCTTAAATTGATTGTGAGGGCGCTCATCTGTTGCTCCTTTTTCAAGATTGGCGGATGGCTCCGCATGGCTGGCTCTGTTTGCCGTTCTATGATGATAGGTGGTTGCTTTTGGAATTTGCCTTTGGATGTCTTGCAACCTTGCATACTTCTCAATGATATCCCTCAAGGATCCTTCAGTTTTTGGATTTGCTGTGTGTATCTCCGTAAAAAATGGGCATGTTCGATTGGAAATTCCCCATTTATAGCTATTGATTTCGATCTCGGGGTTGACATTTCCAATGTCCTGACAAATGGCTTTCCATCTATCGGTGTAGTCTCGAATGGATTCCTCCGCTGATGATGCTAACCCAAATAATCTGTCCATGCCTACATCTGCTGGCTTGTTATACATGTACGTTTTCCAGGAACTGTCGGGTCAGTTGTGCATATGAACGTATTGAACCTTCTGGTAGACTGTCATACCACAATAACGCTGTCCCTTTTAGGCTTGATGGAAAATATCGACACATGATTACATCATCCTGCTCCCATCTAGTCATGTTTCGATTGTAGTATTTCAAATGAGCAGCGGGATCTTTTGTCCCATCATAACAATCGAAAAACGGAAGATTGCACTTATGAGGAATTGGACAAAGGCTAAGTACGGAGCCAATGGTGTCCGTTGTTCTTCTCTCAAAACTTCTTCCAGTCGTCCTCCCTCCTGCTTGTTTTTCATGGCTCTTAATTCTCTTTTTATTGCTTCCAGATCCTCAACATACTTGTTCCAGTTGTTGCACGGTGGTATAATACCATCAAAATCCAATCCGCACATTCTGTAACGCTGATTATACCTACTTTGCTTGAAATGCTCATTAGCATGAGTTGGTGGTTCAACCACCATTACTCTCTGGTTCTGATTAACCTTTGTTTTTCCTTTGGATGATTTCTTTGAACGCTCTTCCTGACTTTGTAAACTGGCAGTAGATGTTTCATCATTTGCTAAAAGCTTGATTTTCTTGTACTAATAGCGCTATTGTCTCTTCATTAGCCTTTTGTACCTTGTGCATCTCATTCAGTTCTTCTAGAAATATGCTAATGGGGTTTTCCCGGGTTCGTGGTACCTCTTCATTCGTTTGACGTGTAGTCTGATCATTTTTCATGGGAATGATTATTAAGTCCTTCCCTTTGAGGCCTTTGTTGTTGCGTTTCTTCATTGATTTGCATTTGATTTCTTGCCCCCTGTGCTTGTGATGAAATGTTATTTATGACACCCGTTCTTTCACCTCCATTGTGAATTGCTTGATTCTCTTGCCTAGACGTTTGAGGATCTCTTGTAATTTCTAGCTCTGATTGCGTAGCCACGGCTGTTGTTATTTGATTGTCTGTGGTTTCCATTACTTCTGACTTGTTGGTGATATTATGAACGATTCTTTTTCTTTCTTTGCGGCTGCTAATGAGACTTCTTTGCTAATGTTAGGTAACTAATTTAATTTAGTATTCACATATAAGTTTATATGATAAGACTTTACTTTATAAATACCATGATTTCATGCAAAAGGCAAAAAAACAGTTTAATCATCAACCAATTTTCTTAAAACAAAATCAATAAGGGCTTATAAATAAAATTTACAAACTTCTTGAATCAATTGCCAATCGAAGCATAATATTTAGAAACAAAATTAAAGCTATTGGAAAATCATTAAAAGCCAAATTCCTGTTAAAGGATTTAAAATATCATGTTAACATGAAATGTTACAAACACGTTTGATTACAAAACTTTTTCCATAAAATAATGAATACGAATACCTTGAAAATATGAATGAGAAAAATTCGAATCAATGAAACTAAGATCATAACTAAGGGAAGATTTTCTATAATCATAAGATTTCAAGATTTTGAAAACAAAGATTTGACTAGGTAGAATAAATTCTTTACTACCTTTCCTGTTTCTAGCGCCAAACTGTAACTACCGAAAATCTGATGGTCACGGACCACCACAAATCCGATAGAACATCAAGAAGAGTTTTGATGAATTCACATGCTAATTAAATAATTTTGTTGACAATTGGAAGGAAAATGAAGAAGTCTCTAAAAGAATGTCAAATGCATCACTAAATGAAAATGAAATCAACTCAAAATATAACATGGTTCGGCTATTATACCTACATCCACGGGATGAACATGATATCTTTATTTATAATCGTTATCTTTGTACATATACTAATGTAAAGTATTGAAGTACTTAAAGACAATAGAGTCCTTAACCTAATGTTAGTTTTTTCCACTTATCGATTTTCTTTCAGAGTTTTTCCTCTTACTTCTGTTGTTTTCTTATTTCTACTTGGGGATCGGTATTTATTGCAAAATATGATGGGTCCCTCTTCCTTACTTTTTCTTATCTCTATTTGACCTGTTTGATCTTATCTTGACTTTGTGTGCAGCTCATCTTACTCCTTTTGTGATGCTTCTTGCATGTTCCGCTTGCTGGTGCGCAGCTTCTCTTTGGATTGAGCGATTGTTGGTCCTTTGTCTTTATTGTGTGGGTGCTGGCATGTGTGGCATGTGGAATTTGACATATCGCTTCTTGCTTTTGGGCTGTGTATGCCTTACACGTATTGAAATTATATTGCTTTGTGTCAGCATTATTTTACCATGTGTCCTGCCAGGTATCATTGTATTTTGGTACGTGTCTTGGTAATCTTCCACGTGGTAGTCTTGACCTTATCCTCATACATTCTTTGTTTATTGTTGATGTGGAGCATGGTTGTGCTTTTAGGATTGAAACTTATAATGTGTGAGTGATAGGGCGCAAATGACTGTACGGCGTAGGTGATTGATTGTAGAGCGCAAGTGATAGTAGGGCGCAGATGATTGCTTTGGCTATCAATGATGCTTTTTCTCGCAACTTACATTCTTTCCACGTGTTTCACATGCGTTAAGCCAGTCTGACTTTACTGCTTCCGGTGTCAGTTGATGTGTGACAAATGTATTATAGTTGTCTTCCTTTATCATTAATTTTCCTCTTGTACTTCTCGGTGCACCATAATGCGATACTTTCTTCTTAAGATGTAAACGCGTGGAACCGATGAATTTATGCCCCTACACGTTCATTCTCTATTTGAGCGTTAATCAAGCGTCCGTCCAAACCAAACGTTTCAGTACACAATCGCTCAACGAACAGACATCTCTCTACGTATGTGTCCAATTTTAGGTGTAAATTATGTTAACGCTTGATCAAATACTCATCCACCGTTGCGTTTTACACGGACTATAATTTAGAAAATTAGTTTTTATTCTTTGATTTTGCTCTTTGGTCGCCGTATAACTGTAGATACTTGTGAATCTCGACGGCTATTAGTTTCACTCAAAAGCCGTTAGTTATTATTTGTAGGTTGGAGAGCTGAGCATTACCATATTAGTTACCGACTTGTATGGTATGAGATCCTACCAGCAACATAATTGATTAGACACCTTCCTCGGCTAAAACTAATAGAACCCCACCTGGATTGGCAGCAAGCAAAATATATACTCAAGTGTTTTAATCAATAAAAAAAATCAATATTCGAGATGGTCTCAAATAAGAATAATTAGGTGATTATTATATAATATTATTAAAAATGACCCGTGCTGAAATGATACGAACTATTTTATACGATAATTAGGTGGGACTATTATCGGTTGTATGTCCATTCTAGGATTTTGTCTTAGGCACTGGATTAGTACAACTCTTATTAATTTGGTCCATATTTTCGTCAATTTTATTTAAAAATAAGAATTTGTATTATGAGCAACAGAGAGACATAATTCATTTTAAACTGGCATAAATGCACCAAAAACTGCTGAATAAATAAATAATCCTAATTCAAATTTAGATTTAGAATTGGCAATTGACTATTTCAAACAATTTTATATTTTTGTTGGTTTTAATTACATTAGCCGCGAGTCAAGAAAACAGAATAAACAAATTAAGAATAGAATGCTATGTACATAATAAAATTGTAAATTTGTTCCTAAAAGTGGAAGTTTTATCTATCTTCTGGAGTAAGAAAAAATGATACATAATAATAATACTATCTCTGTTTCTAAAAAATATTATAATTACTTTTCCGATTTAGCCTAAAAATAGATTTAATTGGAAAAATGATGGTAACACTTATCTAAAAAAAAAAAATATTATTTTATTTTTTTGATAACTACCTAATAATTCTCAATAGCTAGACCTTAGGTTCTCTCAATAACTCGTTGGTTGCATGGTTTCCCCTAAATCCAATAACCAAAATATTACAAAGATTTTTGTTAAGAAAAAAAAAAAGGTTTCCATAACCACATATAAGACTTTACCATGGGCGCACTGTATTCAGAGTAAGGTTCATCCACTTGCTTCAAGAAATAGATTGCCTCCCATATAATTTAATATGAGTGACGTAACATATTTTGTATTAACATATTTTACATGAAAAATATCATTTTCTTCGGTACATCCTTGTTTTAGGGTGAAAATAAATGTACGGTAAAATCATATTTTTAAGTAGTTCGAGAGATTAAACTCGAACATGACGAGCTTAAATCAAAGATATGACTGTTTACGCCCTGTTTCGATCACAAAGGTGGAGAAAATTAGGTAGATCTTAGGGGAGGGAAGCAAAGAAGGTTGAGAAATATCAGTGTGATGAGTAGTGTATGAAGAAGAAAGGATTATCTCTGAGATAATAACTAATTTTGTATGTTTTTTGTTTCTTCTGTCTTGTTGTCTTGTTTCGAGTAGGTGAGAACCATCTATTTATATTTCAAAGGAGACACATTGATTTCTCTTCAGTGGTGGAATTTAAGGAGAGATTGAGAAGTGATAATTATGGAGATTGTAGTGGGGTCGTGTTCGAAAAGTAGGGAAGCCCTGTCTTACCACTACTCTTCATCCTTTCAACTGCTCTGTAACCTTCCCATTACTTGTTACCTTCTTGTTCGTAGATGTGTTCCCACAATGCACGATTATCGTAGAACGCCAGACCAATACCCTAATGAGAATCCCCTCATGTGTTGTATTTGATATCTCGTGGAAATAGTGGAGTCATTAGCCACTATTGTTTTAATTAAGTCAAGTCAAGTCAAATGACTTGCTAAGTTAGTGAGGCAAGTTGCACAACTCACTGAATTGATAATCAGACTTATTAGTGTCGAGTATGATAAGTTCAGTGGTCATGTACAATCTTAGGAGTTACATGGCATATTTGATGGCTAAGTATTAGCTCAGAAGTGACTTAGCATAAGTCTGAAAGGCATTTGACGCCAAATATTATAGAGGGCTTCTTAAGCAAGAAGACTTGTTAGAAACCATGTAAGATTTGGTATTCGAACAATATTGAAGAGGAGTGGCGTATTTCTGAGGGAAGTATCTAGCAAAGCTAGCACTAGCTACTTAGCACAAATATTAATGTGCTAGCTCTTTTAGTATAAAATGTGTAATGTGCTAACATCTCAGGAGCAAAGCCAATATGCATAGCTTCTAGTAAATGTCAATTATGCTAGGGCTAGGAAGCTAGTGTCAAGGAGGTTTGAAGTTAACACTTCAACTAGGTCAAGTATATTTAGCACTAAAGTACCAGCGTTAATGCGCTTATGGCCAAGGACGCGTTAATCCATAGTCGCTAAATGTGGATGCGCTATGGCAAAGATAAAGAGCATCAGCTAGGTTAATGGCGCATCAGGTAGGAAGCGCCAAGTTAGGGACGCGCTAGGCATGGGGTGCATCAGGTAAGGGGAGTGCTAGGCCTATGGGACACATCAGATGGGACACATCAGGCTAGGGCTCCAAGCCATAGATGCATCACCAAGGACGCGCTAGGCATAAGGGCGCATCAGGTAGGGACGTGCCAGGCCAACACGCAACATCTAAGAGCGCTGCAGGCATGGGACATTGCGGCCAAAACGTATCAGCCAAGGGCACTAAGTCATGGACGCATTAGATTGAGCTAGAGACGCGCTAGGCTTGTGGTGATTGTTCCCGGGGACGCGTCACCATGGGCGCTAAGCTAGGGAGGCGCCAAGCATGGGATGCACTGGCTAGGACAAGGGTGCGCTAGGGATAAGGTGCTAAGCCATAATCATCACTAACTGGGATGTTAGGATCATGGAGGCTTGTTTGAGGACGCGCCAAGCTAATATATGCTTTTCTAAGAGGAGTTAGATTTTAGCGCTAGGGTTAGCGCTTTTGGTGCTAAGGTAGCGAATTAGCGCCAATGTGGTGCTAAGCCAAATGGTGAGTGCTAGATCAGTGCTAATAAGAGAAAAATCTAGGGTTAGCCTAGATCAGAGGCTCATAGAGTATTTTAAGGCATTTTTCCTTGTTTGTGGTGCGTCCAAGAGGAGTGGTGCATAATTTGTGGCTTATCTTTAAGCAAAGTGCTAAAGTAGCATATTGAGCCTAGAAGATCAATTTAAGAAGAGTTCGTTGCGAACGAAATGTTAAGCTAAGTGTATTTTGGGGTTTCAACATTAGTTATTCCCGAATTTGATAGATGTTATCAAAACATCGATGCGCACTCGAGGCAAGTTCAAGGAATTCAGCTGTGGAATTTATGTGAATTGAGACTAGTTCAATATGGTATAAATATTTTAAGTATTGAGGAGGCTGCAAGGGCAATTTAGAATGTTTGTAGAGAATCTATATTCTTGATTCACTTGCGGAATATATGTAGAGATACAGTATTCCATGTTTTATTATAAAACTAAGCATATGCGCATAAATACGCGCATATCGCTTTATATTCCTGCTGCTTGGAAGAGGGAAATTTATAATTCTAGCCCTTGTCAAAAACTCACCATCTACAATCCTGCCACCAGAAAACAACCTTGTATTTGGAACTAAATGGCAGTACTTGTATTTGAAACATATTCTCTCCTTTTCAAAATGATAGGCTTGTTTGATTTAGTACAAAAAAAAAGAAAACCAATCATTTGAACTACATTTTTATGTTTTTTCCTTATTTATCCTTTGGGGAAAAGTGGTCTCATTGAGTTTAAATAATAAAACAGGAGAGAGAAATAAGAGAGAGAAGTGGTCCCTGTGTGAACAAAGTAGTAATCTTATAACATTTGACTTTCTATTTATGAAAACAAACCTATCTTTTAACATATCCAAAGATAGTAACCTTGTCTATCATTTTGAAGCGAAAAGAGTAATTATAAGGTAAAAAGAACCTTTTTTAGAGGTTAACTGAATAAAACATTTGATTGTGAATCTAAAGATACAATGCATGTGGTTTCGTAAGGCGAATGAACACCATTATAATGGCATTGACGGGAAGAACATACGAGTCCTCAAACCTACACTCATAAAACTGCTAAGTTGCTTGCCAGGAGATCATGTGGTACAATCTATGATAGTGCATTCATCAATATGACAAACACGTCTATATTGTACCCAACCACCAACCACAATAGTATAGTTGTCTATTGGTTTAGATTTCCTCTGCAAAAAATTAATTGAATGACGTTTTAAAGTTAAAACAACAACCATAATGATATAGTCTTGTAGAAATCAGCTCATCATTTAGATCTTTAAGAAATATTTCTCGTCAAGGAATCCTACATTGGCTTAACTTAAAGTGAGATTAGAACTACCACTATGATGTTGGAAAACAATGGCTAAACAAATGAGTTTCAAATATTATATTAAAATATAAAATATTGTGCTATTTGGGTTCGAGCTCCTGACCTATTGGTCACTTTACATGTTTTGGGTTTTTTTTGTTTTTATTGTGAATGAAACAATTTAGTCCCACATAGGGGAGTTTCTACTTCTTAAGTTGTATTAAGAGATTATATTAACAAACTTTTCTCAACCTATTTGGACATCCAAGGAAAAAAGGGTTTCTCCATATTTTTGGAGATACCAATAGAATAATAATTTATTATTATCTTTCTTAAGTTTTTTGAGATTTTTCTTGAAAGGTTTTTCTGAGTTGTCAAGCTCAAGTTGAGCATCTACTACGAGTGCTAGTAGTAGGTGTAGTAGGGTGTTTTACCCTGGAGGCATCCGCCCTGTGGAGGTTATAATATCACTCTTGAGTATAGCTGGACGCTAGTGTCTTAAGGACAGCGTGTTGAACACGTGACTCACTTTGTTTTTTTCAAAGTTTTGTAACATACCATCTTGATGTTGCAGAGATACGAGGAGCTCATCCGTTTTGACGAATCACTTATGTTAAGAGCTAAGTATCAACAACCTTTGTTTATTTGATTTTCTTCATTTTTGATTATTGCACCCAACAATCTTAAGACATTTATATTTAGTAATAATTGTAAATGAATGATCGATTTGTGGATCGTTGACGTTGATATTATATTAGAAAATTAAGGATGTTAATTTTGAAGTGAAAAAACAAAATTGAGTTTTCTATGCATCTGTAGAGTTTTGAGTATATCTCTTAACTTACAAAGAATTTCGATGAATCTTTTTAACACAGTATAATAGACATCCTGATAGTTAGCCACACCAAAATTCAGAATTTTTGGAGTTGTAAAAGTATTTTTTTAGATATTTTACTCAATTGAGAAACGTTCCTGAAAAATTCTGACGGACAGAAAAATATTGTTGACTTAACTAGTTTTTCTGGCGTAACTATGAGTTTTTTGAAATGGTGATTCAAATGAAGTTTGTAGATCTAGATGTTATCTTCAAAACTCATATTTAATTTTTTGATTCGGACTTGTGGTTTGTGAGATATGGTATTTGCAAAGATGTTGTGCATGTTTCTCCAAAATATCAATAACTGTATCTAAGCTCTAGATTAGTATGAGATCTTGCAACCATTTATAGTGGTACTTTGTCACCTTGGATATAATATGAAAACCGGTACTAGTGAGTGCTTTTATCCATAATAGACTTGAGATTTCAATTTAGTTGAAATATTTCTCATAAACAAATTAGAGCAAGTAACAAATTGATTTTTATGACTTAAAGTGATAATCTCTTATGTGTTAGATTAGTATCACATTGCTAATGAATAATGAGATGTTGAATCAGTTGTGTATGAACTTTACATTATGTTATAAATCACTTTGATTATATATGCTTTGTGTAGTATCAATTGGCGTGAATCACATGATTGGTTGATAAATGTGCATTAGCAATTTCAATGGTGATTTCTAAATCATTTCGAATATGTTGCCTTTTGTTGAAAATATGAGAATCATAATACTAGTATACCATAGTCATATGGATAGTGAGGTATAAAGTATCTTTTAGTAACTAGTGCAACAAGAAGGTTAAGCGAACACATGTGTTTTAATTGATATATATGTACACAAAAGTGTTTGGGTGTTTTATTAACAAATTTTGTTATTTATTGATGATTATGATAGTCTAATGTGGAGAGAGACTTAAGTAACTTGATAACTATATTTTGGTAACAAACATTTTGATAAGATGAACACTTATTATCTATTGATAATTTGATATTACTTATGTCAAACGAGAGTATCAACCAATTTTTTGAATCCTAGTTGGGAAGAAGTTTTATCATCTTAAATTGAATGACAGAGTAAGTGTTAATCTGTGGTAACTTCTGTTTTTAGTTGTGTGCTTATCTCTTCGGAATACAGATTTTTTTATTCAAATTTGAATGAAAAAATTGACATTCATACTGTGTTAAGTAATTTTACTTTTCAGTGGAGATGATAAAAATAATTGGGTAAATGCAGGAAGTGATGGAACGTGTGTTCCAAAAAAGACATGTTTTGTCTTCTACCAAGAATGGGAAAGATGCAAAAGCATTTTCATGAACAACCCAACTCTCAAAACAGTTGAAGAAATAGGTAATGGTGTGCAAGGCTTGTCAGGTATGGACATTAATCAAATTATGATATCATTCTCAATATGTGCATTGCGATTTAAAACTAATGTCAAATGTTATCTACCTAAGTTACTATGAAATGTTATACTTAGAAATATGGTATTGTGATGCTTTGAGTGTTAGCATAATAGAACAAGACAATAGTAAATAAAAGGGAAATCGTCAATGAATTGAGAATGAATACATGAACATGTTTTATCATAATGTTGGTATAGAGTACCATTATATGGTGTGTCTTAGTTAGATGCAACCTAAAGGACACATAATTGTATTTTGTTATGTTGAGAAATCCTGATAATAATGGGGGCCCTTATGCCTCAATGTGGGGGTATAAGATGGAAACAAGTGTGTGTTTGATTTCTCAAGCATATTTATAGAAGACCCTAAACTTATTTGTGTCCTAAAATGTAGACCTCAATTGTGGGGGTCTAAGGTGAGAATGAAGAGTTGATTTTCTTTAGCAAATCATTGCATATGATCACCAGAACTGTACTACAATAACTTGTAGGTTCTGAAGTTAACAACATTTGAATAAAATAAATTTTATTGTTGAAGATGTTGAGTTCTCGACATCAGTCTTCTGAGGTCGGGTTCTCACATGAGATAGAATAGGTTAGACAGATGCTTGACTTTGTAAAATTGTTGTTATAGAATAAATGAGTGATCACTTGTCACATACTCACGTGAAATTAAAATTAATACGCCAGACATTGTTTGTCATTATTGTCAATATGCTACATTAGATGGATGTTAATGCAGTGTACTTAAATGGTTAGTCAAAGGTGGACAAACCTTAAGGGTTTGGCTAACGCTAAGGGGTAAAGATACAAACTGACTACACCTACATATACTTAACTTGAACCAAGCAATAATTCATTGACCTAACAATATTATTATGTGATGAGGATGTTTTCTAGTGACGTGACACTAATGAATTTTTATAAGTGTATTTACACTAAATCTATTGAAGGTGCATACGTTTAGCATGCCTTTATTATATGTTTTATAACTATTAAAAAATTTGTGTTGTTTAAAGTTTGACAGGAAACAAATATGTTGTTGACGTGGTCTAAAGGACCAGAAGGAACCAAAATCAAATTTTGATTATATAGTTTCTGCCAAATGTGTTTAATGTGTGATGTAAAATAGGTGTGCATGTTTTCCATTTTAATCCTGGAGAATCACAGGGATGCTCTGACCAAAGGACAAGAGGATTGGGATGCTTGAGGTACATATTTAATTTCAAATATGTGATATATATGGCACTAACCTTTTGAGGAAAATGTAATGACGTACTAGTATTTCGTACATGTATCTTGTATATGCCTGTATATGCTTTACAACCACCTAAAAAACATGTGACTTTTACGATTTGATTGAAAGGCTAAATTGTTGTATACAAACGTGATCTAAAGGATCATTGGAACCAGAAGAAATTCTGACAGAAATGGTCTTTGTCAAACTCGATACGTTTAATGTATGTTGTAAATGTACAGTGCATTCGGTGTACAAATACATTAGTGACCCCAGAAGAATTACTGGGATGATCTGATCATAAATTTGCAGTGCTTGAGGTACATTTCAAATTGTGTATGTGCATGATACATATTGGACTGACTTTAAGAGATGTTATTATTTCAGGCTTTGGAGAGTCTTAGCCTATGTGTGCACCCTCTTAAGTTGTATCAGTAGTTCGAAATATTCCAACAAACATGAGGAACTCGACTGAGATGAAATCAGAGTTCGCTCGCTTAATTTAAAGCCTGGGAGGAAGTTGAATGGATAAATCCTTTTTTTTTTGAAGGCATTCCTCTGTTACCGAAGCCTGTGGCCACCATTGCTGAAACTCAATTGACTATGTAAATCTAAAGTAAATGAGCAATTGGAAAAGTCTAGAAAAACTTGGGGACGACTAATTCAGTAAGACAACTACTCTCTAATGAAGTGATTTTTGTAGACTTAGTGAAGTCAAGAGAAAAATTAGTGGATCCTTTAACGAAAGGATAATCTAGAGAGATAGTTTGTTATTGCATCGAGGGGGATGAGGCTTAAGCTCATTAAACAAACTTTCCATGAAGGATACTCAACCTTGTTGACTGGAGATCCCAAGATCAAGGTTTTAAATGAGACAACTAATTTATGGTGGGTTAAAGGAAACACTATCAGAGAATTTTATTCTCTATCCCTTCCCTATGGTGTAGACGTGATAGTTGACTGCATGTGAAGGATGAATTTTAATAAGTCTTAATGAGTTCTATAGTTTCAATTTAAGATTGAAGTGGGGTGTAGCAGTAAACACTCTTGATAGAACTCACCTATCTGAATGTGGAAGTGGGCCGCTTCCTATGAGAATAGAGCTGATTCTCTAGAGCATTCTGAGAAACGGGATATTTGCTCAGGGCCGAAATGAGCACAACCGCACGATCTTGGCAACAACCTTGGAAAATATCATGCATAGTGGATATCGCGAATTACACCAAACGCTAGCAGTTCAAGACATCGCGTTCACTGTCTCTAGAAAGTAGTTCCGGTAATCTCTCACTAAACAAAGGTTCAAGGCCTCATGGACACTTTTTCCTATATGGTATTTCTTGTTTTCTATGTGATTTTCAGTTTTTCATCAAGATTTAATTCATTTTGAGAAAATGTTTTTTATGTTGTTTTCTATGGTCGTGGTATTACTGATATTTAGGACCTAAGGGTCTCTAAGGGATCACTGGCTCATTTTCACTTTGGTGAACAAACCTTTAGTCCTACTATGGGAAACTAAAGATGAAAGCTCTCTATACTATTATGATTTATGCAATTAATAGTATGACCCTGGGGTCAGCATACTTTTGTGTGAAGAAGAGGACATTGGAATGACTAATATGATTTCAACACACGCACGGTCTATCTGTTTGTTCAGTCAAGTCGGTTAATGGTATTTAGGGTGTTGGTTTACCAAGATCTATTTGTGTTTTTCATGTTTTACTGAGTTTTTCATTCATGTGGGGGATTGTTGGAAAACAATGGATAAACAAATGAGTTTTAGATATTTTATTAAAATATAAAATATTGTGCTATTTGGGTTCGAGCTCCTGACCTATTAGTCACTTTACATGTTTTGTTTTTTTTTTGTTTTTTTTTGTGAATGCAACACTTTAGTCCCACATTGGGGAGTTTCTACTTCTTAAGTTGTATGAAGAGATTATATAAACAAATTTTTCTCAACCTATTTGGACATCCAAGGAAAAAGGGTTTTTCCATATTTTTGGAGAGACCAATAGAATAATAATTTATTATTATCTTAAGTTTTTTGAGATTTTTCTTGAAGGGTTTTTCTGAGTTGCCAATCTCAAGTTGAGCATCTACTACGAGTGCTAGTAGTAGGTGTAGTAGGGTGTTTTACCCTGGAGGCATCCGCCCTGTGGAGGTTATAATATCACTCTTGAGTATAGCCGGACGCTAGTGTCTTAAGGACAGCGTGTTGAACACGTGACTCCCTTTGTTTTTTTCAAAGTTTTGTAACATACCATCTTGATGTTGCGGAGATACGAGGAGCTCATCCGTCTTGACGAATCACTTCTGTTAAGAGCTAAGTATCAACAACCTTTGTTTATTTGATTTTCTTCATTTTTGATTATTGCACCCAACATATGATTCGTGAGAAAAAATCTACCATAGAATTCAACAACTTTTAGTACATATGAACAATAAATAACATGAATTACTGGAATTTGGAATCCATAGGGTATATCCTCAAAAAATATATTAAAATACCTTGGAACATCGAAAGAAGATCTTAAATCTTTTTAAGGTGACAAACTTGAACACAACTTCTAAGATCACCCTCTGAATCCATTGTTAGGGACAAAAAGATTAATTCTAAATCTTAATACTACAGTGAGTAAATAGACTCTTGAAAGGAATTAACGGTAAGCTAAGGTTTCGTAAGACACTATACAGGAAAATAGTGAGAGAGAAAAAAAAAACAGAGGACGCAAAATTGAAACAAAATATATAAATAGGAAAAGACGGGAAAAAGGTGGTAAGAGTTCAACTGAATATTTCAAGGAAAAACATAAAGTAAATCTAGTATATACCGAGTACCCACACACCGTACAGATAAGGATTTGATATGCATTTTCTTGGTCAAACATGTATTTAACATATTCTGTTTTATACTTTAATATCTTATGAAATCTCCAATTGTATCCTCTTATGCAGCATCTGCAAATCCAAACATATTGCAATAAGGTCTTAAACAATAGTCTAATGTGATGTTCGTACCTATACTCCCATAGACAAAAGTCATAAGGTGTCCTAGAGAGTGATGCTTAAATTTTCATAGATCTAAAGAGGAGTTTACACTAGGGCTGCATAACAGGTCGGATGGGTTGGGTTTTACTTCACCCGCCACCCTATCTGCCCAAGGTAGGTGAAAGATCTTTTTACCCGTACCTAACCCGTCGAAAGTCGGGTCGGGTCAAACACGACCCGTTATTGAGGTGGGTCGGATACGGGTGATCCTTCTTGTTTTTTCAATGCCAAAAAATTTGCATGACTTGACTGTTTCTTTGATCCTCACACTTGCAACCTGATAAACCATTTTAACCAACATTCGATCATCTGAAAATCTAAGTCCTAACATTCAAAGTTTTACAATAAAATTGAAGTTTTAATATTCTTAGATTGCAACTGAAACCGAAATCATCTAAGTTCAAATATTACAATTCTGCAACATTTCCCAACAAGCATTAAGGTCGTCTTATTAGTAGAGCCATCCATGTCACCGAATAGGAATCAATCACCATCTATGATGATGGAAGAAACAACAAGGTTACCAAATAGCTCTGCAACAAAAGAAGTGAACAATTACAATGAAAGAAATTAAAAATACCAATAATAAAAATTGTACAAGATAGTACTTGGTCAGCAATCAATCAAAAGAGATTAAAAACCGAAAGAGAAAGTAGTAAGAACCATTAAGTACAAATAATACCCGACTCAAGAAGATCAACCTCCTCCTCCTCGACTCTAAGGCTCGAAGAATTTTTGTCAATTTGTGTACGTAACCAATTTTGCAATAAAATTAATGCCTCAAGTGTTTTAGGATTTAAGAAACTTCGAAAATGATTCAAAATTCGTTTCCGGTGCTAAAAGTTTATTCGGAAGCAACAGAGGAAACAGGTATAACAAATATATCTTTAGCTATGAGTGGAAAAATGTTAAAACTCGCAGAGTTGATCTTTTACCAAAGTAATATATCAAAAGAAGAATCCTCGTTGGTTGGAGAGTAGATAAGTTCAACCAAGTATATTTCCACCTCATATCTCTTATGATCCTCCACAGTACTTAATTGACTTTTGTGTGTATTTCTTCCTTCCATATAATTAGCGTTGCTAGAAGCAGAAGAACCTTGAGTAGAAGTAGAACTAGTGTCACCTACAGACTCTGATGAAGATGCTACACTTCCAACATTTGTTTATTCTGATTTATAAGCTACAAACAGTTCATCAAAATCTTTTTTAACTTAATCAACCCAAGCTTTTACCTTTCTTTGTTTCATCACAGGTTCGTAATGCAAAACTAAATCTTCAACAGTCACAAACAATCCTTGTTGTTTCTCTCGTGGATCCAGAAGTACAAAAATAAACATCAACGAATTTATTTTTGCATGTTCTCCCCAATACTTGTAGTACTTGAGCAACATTATACATGTGACTTAAGAAAGGGTCCTCATATCTATTTTTCCAATCATCTAATTCTTGATGAACAGTACCGAGTTCCAATAAGAATGAGTGGGAAGTAACATATGTAGAAGCTGAAAAAGCAACAGTTGATACATAAAATACCTTTAGAAACTGAATCAGAACTCTGAAATTGCACCAATCATATTATTCAGGAGCATGCACTGGAGGCATATTTTTTTCTTGGATTTTATAAGAGAAACAACTACTTCTTCTTCAGGTGTATCGACTTTTTCTTCTTCATCATCAGAATCTAGATCAAAATCAGCATCTAGATCAACATTGTCATCACCGTCACCCATAACAAAAAATTATACTGGAATATCATAACAAAACATCTCATGGAATGCCCTATCTGACTCATGTAGCCTTTCAAAAGCCTTTTCATACCTCTATGCAGCAACCAACATCAAATAAGTAGAATTCCACCGAATTTTCACATCTAAGATTTAACCTTTTTTACAATCTATCCTTGCCATCTCAGCAGCATCCATAAACTTCTTCAATCTTGCGAGAGATTTTGTGACATATCTTACCACTGCCCTGATTATGAGAATCGACGTCTGATACTTTTTCAAACCATCTTTAACAACAAGAGAAAGTATGTGAGTTGCACATATAACATGCAAAAATTTAGCTCCAAGTAATGAAAAACCCCAAATAACAACTCTTTTCCTGAGATAGTCAATATCATCTTTATTAACAGATGCATTATCAAAAATGACAGTGAACATCCTCTCAAGCACTCACTCTAGCAAATATTTTCTAAAACCTTGCCAATTTGTTTACCTTCATGACTCTCAATAAAGCAAAAGCAAATGATTCTTTTATGCAGCTTCCGCTGATGATTAATAAAATGGGACGTAACAACCATATAATTGTAATTTTGCATGGATGTCCAAGTATCAGTAGTAAGACATACCCTTGTCTTGTTTGTCTTGATATAACATTTCAAATTAACCTTTTATGTTAAAAACAACGTCTAAATATCATGATACACTATTATACGACCTGGAATTTTAAATCTCGGCTCAAAATACTTACAAAAAGCCCTAAAACCTTCGCCTTCAACAATTCTAAAATCCATTTCATCTATAATAATAAACCTAATTAGCGCTCTCTTACATCCTTCTTGAGAAAAAGTAACCCCCTCCAACGGTGGTTTCTTCTGATGTTGTTTTAGAAATAATGATAAAAGATTCGATACTCAGGCTTGTAAAGATTTGATTTTTAAACCTAATTTTAATACTAAAAATAAAGAAAATTAAAGGAGAATTGAATTCAGATTATGGAAAGAACTAAGAATAAGGATTCCACTATTAGCCAATTTTTCAAGTGATTTAACTTTAACAATTATTTTGCAACTCATACATTCAATTGATTCTAAATATTGTCAAAGTTAGATTCTTAAAATAATAGTTGTAAATCAAAAGTATGAGACATCAATAGCTCTAAACTAAGCATGAGCCATCAAAAGAAAACACAACTAATTGATAAAAAACTTTTTTTTCAAATTTAATTCAAAGCAAATAATCATAAAAGAATTGAAAAAAATTAATAAAATATGAGTTATCACTTTATTATGGGAAAAATGGCTTCCTCCGACACCCCTACAATAGGGTCTAGCTCATCATGCTCAAAATACTCTCAAAAAATTGGTACATGGCTCAAAAGTGCTTGAGAAGAAGAAAATAAGCTAAA
>JAJJMC010010614.1:6109375-6291472 GCA_023531435.1 Papaver californicum | reverse complement strand
GCGTGAAGAAAATGTTCCCGCCAACTTCGGGTTTTTGAAATAAGAAGAGGCTAATCCAAAATATAGGTGCCTTTATCCAAACTCCTGGGTGCCTTTTTCGGATGCCTTTGGTAATTTTTCTCCGGTGCTTTTATCACTTTTTAAGCCAATTTTTCCACAAATGTTTATTTCCCAAAAATACCTACAAACACATAAAATCATGCAATAAGTATAAAATCGAGCACTAACAAAATAGATAATTACAGACAAATTAGACACAAAAATCTGTCTATCACTATCCCAGCTTGCACGGCTGAAAACCAAGTGTTTGATGTCCTGGTTCCTTATTAACTAATTTCTTAGAGTCATTAAACTTCTCTAAATGATGAGAAAGATTGGTAGTCCCATGTATTTTACCACCAATCTTGTGACTACCGAGACCCTTTGGACAATACTTACACTTTGATCTAGCACTATCTTTTATAATATTAAAGTGTTCCCATACCCAAGATTTTTTCGCACCAACTCTAGGATTCTTATTTGAACTGTCACTTATTGCACAAGATGATGAAGGTTGAGAAGATGGTGCCGCAGCTGACCCAGTTCTACTCACTGTCCCTGTTGACGCTCCAACCACATATTCTGAATTCGGTGGACCTTGAGGTAGAGGTCCCATTTGCGATGGAATTCCTTGTATAACTGGAGGATTTGAAGAAGAATCATCTTCTGAGATTTCAACCATGGTGGTAACCCATACAAAAGAAACAAAAGTCAGAAGTAGAATTAAATAACCGCAAACAACACCATGTTCTTGCTAGCATTTTACAAGAGATGTAATGTTGAATAACTATATGAGCACAGCAAGAATGACTTTAGAGGAAGAAAAAGTAACTAATTAAAAAAAATAACTATCATCATCCCGTAAGTGCACTTATGAAATTTTAAGAAATCTGCGAACAATTAATCAACTAACAACTTAGAACCCCAAATTAAAAAATCTAGGGTTTCAGTTTCATGAAAACCCCCAAATTAAAATACAAATTTCATGCCATCCAAATCAAAATTAGAAATTTAGAAGTAAAGAAATATCAATTGTTGTATTAATAGACCATTATATTTACCTTATTAGTTATTATTGATAAATCAATTGAATCATCATCAACTGTTGTACATGTAATTTGTAAACTTGTGTGATTCTCTTCAGTCTTTACTGAATCACTATGTTATTGTTATTGTGTATAAGAAGAACAAGAAGAAGGTGGTGGTGAGGGGCGCGAGGGGAGGGACTGTGTCTGTAATTCTGTGGTGGTGACTGATGAGGGGCGAGCGAGATATGCATTAGGTTTAGGTTTTAGGAGAGGAGATTGTTATATATATATATATATATGATTTATCGAACGGATGAGATTGAAGCTATCTAAGGGCTAGGATCTAGGTTAGATTTAGGCGGGTGGGCAGGTGAAGTCTGGTGGGTGAAGGTGTTAGTCGTAGTCAACCCGCCATAAGGCGGGTATCTAAAAGTTCGAGTCATAGTCGACTACGACGGGTATCTAAAAGTGCGATTCATAGTCGACCCGTCTCTCGAAGGGTCGAGTCGGGTTTGTGCAGCCCTAGTTTACACAATTCTAAAGAGGAGTCACATAATGATGAATATATTCAAATACAACGATCAAACTAATCTAGCTGTTATGAATGCTTAAAAAAGAAAAGAGCATGCAAAAACTAGATAGCTAAACTACCAATACTCCAAAGAGAAAACTTTAGAGAAGCTATAAAAATGTTATCTCAAAAAGAATCTGCAAACCAGCTGAAATGTTATAAGATAGAAATAACTTTATATACTTATAAAGAAATTTAAAAACCTAAAGTATAAGGTTAAGAGTATAGACAGGTGTAAATTCTTAGAAATCCACGTGTTTTGTCTTTCGAGTAAGTCATTTTAAAACGCGATAAGGTAAAAACTTTATTACCTATTTCTAGTCGAACAAGTGACCATTCAAAGTTCCAAAGATAAATATCTATGAAAGAAAATTATTTGAGGACCTATTTGTGTAGAGGGAAAAGTCGTGTAAAAAACGACACGATCACAGTTGCAAACAGTACCTTGACAGCCCAAAGGTACCCTGGAAAGGTACTTCGAAATAAGACCTGTCCAAGCACCACTAAAGGTGATAAATATGAAAATCCATAGTGAGAAGGCAATTTTATATGAAAATGCCATTTTACAGCAATAAGAAAGACAAAATATATTGTAAAGATATAAATCATGGGTAAAAATAACAAAATATATACATCTAAATTGTATTTTAAGAATATTAGACCCATAAGTAAAACATGGTATTTTTCATTAATGAAATGAAAAGAAGAAGAAAAAAATTTTGTGACTCATCAGCTGAAGATTCATTTACTTCCTCAACTGAAACAACAGACTTAGAAGGTTGAGATGGCTGAGAAGCATCGGTAGCTGAAACTTCAACAATTGGTTCCTCATCTAAATTATCAGCTGTAACTTCAATAACTGAAGCTTCAATAGCTGGAACAACACCACCATCCTTTGAAGTTGAAAGTTTCGATGTTGTAGACCTTCGAGGTAGGCAACCCTTATCTTCAAAATCCCCATCTCATTTCTTATAGCATAATTCTCAGCTTCCTGAGAAATATGCGTATTAAAATCCATATATATCTCCTGAAACTGTTGAACAGAAGGTCATACTGAGATTTGCTCAACGAAAGTTGTTTCTTGAGTTCAGCATTAACACCATCGAGAGGAGATCTATTTTATTTAAGCTTCATAATTGTATTTTTAAGAAAATGAACCCTCTCAACTTGAGATGTCCATCTCTTCAACAGTTCTATGAGATCGAAGCATTTATCAGTTAAAAAGAAAGTTTTAGAGAAAACTGAAACTAACGAAAATAAAATAATAATAATAATATTCTAATTCAAATTAGCTCAAACAGATGCCAACATCCTCTTCTTCAAAATTGAGGAGAAGAGCTGAGTTAAAAGCCGAATCTCTTCAGATCGAGAGAGGCTTAAAAAAAAGATAATGAAAACTGGTTATCACTAGTAATTGGTTCATTGCATTCTGCAAGGCCAAAAAATAGATCTGTAGAATGGGGTGTACCCTTAACTCTAGATGAAGAAATATCTTCACCTGAAGAAGTGAATTTCCTCTTACCAGTTATTCATAAAAAAACTTAAGATATCTGAAGAAAAAAAATATATGATGTTAAAGAGTAGAAGATAAAGTTTACTTGCAACATATTGTTCATTCAATTTGGCGTCAGTAGAGAAAGGAGCTCTGTTAAACTCCCAGAAACCGGAAAAAATAGTTGGATATTTTCTATTATCCAGATCATATTTAATTTTAACTTTTACTTCAGCAGAAAACTTGTTTGCAAGCTATGTAGGCAAAAGATCTCGATTGAAATTATTAATCATCTTAATGTAAGAGGATTGAGAGGAATGAACCTAAATAGATTTATGTAAATGTTTAGCAGTAACCTACTTGTCCTCATCAGTAGTGTTATTGTATTCAATGGCATAATTAAGAAAGCGAACATTTTTTGATTCAATCTCCATGGGAGAATACCCACCAATTGACAGAGTTTAATAAACAAAAGAAGGAAATTTTTAACCCGGGTTTGAGATGAGACTTAGGGATAAGAAGTTCATCATCAGAAAGATTTTTGATAGACCAAACCTTGATTTCATAAGGTTTTGGAAGACGAACTTGAATCCTGAGGTCATAAGGGATATTATATACTTCAAAGATCTTGTTAGAAGGAGTTGGAATTTGAGGTTTTTCCAATGAAATTAAGAAGAATTACTCAACAAAAAACTTTTAGAAGAATGGTGAACCCTAAATCTTGAATATTGAAGTTCATGAGATGAACGTAGTGAAAAAAAAATTGAAATAAACTTGAGAATTAATAGATTATATCATTTTAAGGACAGAAGGAAGATAAATACCACCACATGTAGGTATAACCTATTTGTTTTATCCAATACAAAGTATGTACAGTAAAATTGAAAAACATTATAATAAGTGTGAAATACACGATTGAAGGGTAATAATCACCCTCCACTATTGTTCATGATCCTCAGAGAGGGTCAATGTTAACTAAATAAATCCAATAAAAATGATTAAACACAAACAATTTACTCTTACGGTTTCATTAAAAACTAGAGTTAAAACTAATTTTTAAGGAAACTTGGGGGAAAAATGAGGTGATGATAACCCGAAAGACGACCCGGAAAATATTTCAGATTAGTGAACAGCTGAAAATATATATAAGCATTTGTAACTAAATTCTAAGCTAAATTTGATCCTGCTATAATATCTTCGTAACTAAAATAAACTATATCATCTATTTAAAAAAAATACTAAAGTAGAACCAGTTGTACAAACTAAAAATACAGAATAGTTGAAGTAGTTATCTAAAACATAAAAAAGCTATAACAGCTACCCCAAGGCACTTGTGTCATACAATCTACATTTTAATTAAAGATAAGTCTTAAACTATTTTTCTATAAACTAGGGGAAAATATATAGATGAAAAAATATCGTATCTACCCATATATGAAAGCCATCGTTGCCAACGGCTGAAAGCTAAGAAGAAATCTAGTCAAAATCAATTATTACCTAAGTCACGAATCAACAAATCGACTTACACAGATAGGTTTACATCTATCTAAAGAATAAAACTGGCAGTTGAAGAGTAAACACCTGGAACAAAGAGCTGGATAGACATCGAAGACCTGGATTTAGGAGCTGGAAGAAGCTGAGTTATTTGTGAACTAACAAGATGAGTACCTGAAGAGCTGGAATACAAGAGTGACGATTAGACGTCTCCAGCTATAAAGGCAGGAAGTGTAAAGTGATTTGTTGGGTCCACTGGATACATGAAACGTAATTGGTCCCCATTGATCACAAAATAAACATGTGGATCATCTCTTGTATATATAACCAGTAAGGCTCATTTTGCAACCAAAACACATTCGCATCAATAAACTTTATCTTAAACTTCTCTCTCATGATTGTTTTCTTATCCTCTACTCCTTCCATTCAACTCCGAGTATCCAAACCCTAGTTTTAGCATCGTTCCAAGGTTTGTTATTCATCCATTTACAATATGGCTTTTTGGAAGCCAATTTGGGAAGAGAATTCTTCTTAAAAGGGCGTATAGAGTTTTGATCATTGTTACCTAAAGGTTTGTTATTAATAGCACATTGAATTTGAACATGACCATTAAATAGAATTTTTTGGGAATATTATTCATCACAACAGTATTGGGAGAATTTTTCCAATATTTGTGATTAAAAGACTCTTGCTGATTCATATGAGATTTTTTTCGAGTTAGAGTGGATCATATTCATAAGTTGATTTTTCTCATCTAGATTGAAACAACATCATTGATAAGCTTGTTAGTTCTTATTTGTTCATTTTTGAGTTGATCTATTTGACACTCCATATTCACAAGTTTCTTTTTCATACTATTTTTTTTTTCCAAAAAAAAAAAATGAACTCTCTCGAAGGAAGATTACCTTCATTAAGCGAACATCGTCTCGTAAGAGACTAATTTTCTTTTCTGGAGAGAGATTATTGATTAGAGAACACTATGAATACCTTTCAGAGTTATCATAATAGTGACATGATCATCAGAAAAATAGGTAATATTGTTGGTTGTATGAACCAATTCATCATTCTCAGAATAATAGTCAAGAGTAGCCATATAAACTTTGGATTTTGTACATGTTTTAGGGTGAAAAGAAATATATTGCAAAATGGTACATTCAGGTAGGTTAGAGAGATCAAGCTCGAACAGGACGAGCCTAAACCAAGAAATGGCCGTTCACTTCCTGCTTCGATCACAAAGGTGGAGAAGATTGGGTAGGTCTTATGGGAGGAAATCAAAGAAAGTTGAGAAATCTCAGCGTGATGGGTAATTATAGTGTATGATAAAGAATGGATTATCTTGGGATGAATCTTTAATTCTGTATATCTTGTCTCTTAGTATTCTTTGTTTTTGTTTCGAGTACATGAAGCCACGTATTTATATTTCTGAGGAGACACACTGATTTCTCGCAAGTGGTGGAAGTTACAAAAGAAATGGAGGATTAACGATTATGAAGATTGTAGTGGAGTCATGTCCGAAAAATATGGAGGACTTGTATGACCATTAATCCTCGTTCTCTCAACTGTCTTATAATTGTCCTACTACTTGTTACCTTCTTTTTAATGGATGTGTTTCCACAACGCACGATTGTCGTACACCGCCAGACCAATACCCAATTGAGAATCCCCCCATGTGTTTTATTTGATATCTCGTGGAAATAGTGGAGTCGTGGACTATCACTTTGTTTTAAGTCAAGTCAAGAACATGCTTAGTCAGTGAGGAAAGTTTCGCAACTCACTAGATTGATAATCAGACTGATCAATATTGAGTATGGTAAGTTTTAGTGGTTATGTACTATCTTAGGAGTAATATGGCATAATGTTTAATGGCCAAATGTTATCTTAGAAGGGACTTGACATAAATTTGAAAGATGTTTGAAGACAAGATTGTGTGAAGGTTCTTAAGGACTAGCCTAACGCGCTTAAGAATGAGGCTTAATAGATAGCCATATAGGGCTAGCGCTGGTATTAGGCCAGCGTAAAGTGTGGTGCGTCCCTTTGGGACGCAGCTTGGATAAGGCTAACCCTAGCCTTTGAGCCAGTGCAAGGCATGGTGCGTCCCTTGGGGACATGGCTTAAAATGTGGCTAGCGATTTTGGCTAGCGCAAAGTTAGCGTTTTGATCTTACCGCAAGGTATGGCGTGTCCCTTGGGGACGTGACCTAAAACAAGCTTGCGCTCCAAGTTAGCGCATAGCATGGTGCGTCCCTTGGGGACGCGACCTAGAATGGGTTGGCGCTTTGTTAGAACTTGAGTATTGCACGTCCCTTGAGGACGCGACGTGATGAGTTAGTGCTTTGATGCTAGCGCTGAGTAAGGCACGTCCCCTGGGGACGCTGCCTAATGATTTAGCGCTTTGATGCTAGTGGTGAGTACGGCACGTCCCTTGGGGATGCTGCCTAATGCCAGCTCTCGAGTACGCAAAGCATGGCCTGTCCCTGGGGACGCAGCCATAGTGAAGTTGGCGCTTAAGTATGAAGCTTCCTTTGAGGACGCAACCTAGTTTTGAGGACGCAAATTATTTTGGTGCGTTCCTTGGGGACATGAATGGATAATATAGTGATATCCTTGGTGCTAGCAATGAGAAGCTAGGACTAGCCTACCGGTAAGGGATAACGTGCTCTTTTAGAGGTATTGCTCTTTAATTGTAGCGCGTTCAATAGGAACGACATATTTTATGGCACGTCCTTCAGCATAATGCTAAAGTGGCATATTTTTGTAGAGTCAGGACGGCGGATTGTAATGTGTTCTTTTCGTGCAAGATATTAAGCCAGAATGCGTTCTCAAAGATTATGCATTAGCTATTTTCAGAATTTTTAGATGTTATTAGAACATCAATGCGTTGTCGAGACAAGTTCAAGGAATTCATCTATGGAACTTATGCAACTTGAGACTAGTTCGATATGGCATAAATATTGTGAATATTTGAGAGGCTACAATATCACTTTAGAATGTTTGTAGCTATTTATAGAGACTGTACTCTTAATTCTCCTACGGAATATAAGTAGAGATACATTATTTTCTTTTTTTGGTATAAAGCTAGAAGTATGCGCATAAATATATATATGCACTTCTTTATTCCTGATGCTAGGCAAAAGGGTGATTTTATAATTCTAGACCTCGTCAAAAACTCACCATCTACACTATAATATTCTCCATTTGAACACTAAAAACAAGATGTCCAAACTCGAGACATTTCAATCATTATTCTTATTTACCCAAAAAATATTCTAGACCTCGTCAAAAACTTACCATCTACACTATAATATTCTCCATTTGAACACTAAAAACAAGATTGTTCTCATTTACCCAAAAAAATTCTTATTCCTTAACATGTGATCTGAAAGATAAACGTTTTCGAGACATATTTTTCTCTTTATAAGAAATTTCTCGAATTGTTTTTGTGAAAATAGTGTCAGGGTGGAATTTAAGGTAGTCTTGTCTTCCTCACAGTATAACTCAGGACAAAGAGTGAAAGAGGCAGTTCCAGATATCATCTGGATTTTCGGTTCTAAGAATATTCAATCTTTTGTGAAGTTCATAATAAAGGCTTTTCAATTTTTAACACGATCACTTCTTGAAAGTTTTGAAAGATCGCCTTCCTTCCATGATGGAGATTTCTTAGACTCGTATCGCAATGGCAAGGATCTCAGGATTTTTAACACAATATCCTTTTTAGATATAGTTTTTCCTAACGCATGAGAGGCATTCACTATTTCAGAAAGTTTGTATTGAATTCATCAAACAAATCTTTATCGGCCATATGAAGGTTTTCCCACTCAGAAGTTAGGTTTTGAAGCCTTGCTTATTTTTATGAGATATTCCCTTCAAATAAAGTTTCTAAGATATCCCAAGCATATTTTGATATCTGATATGTAGACATGTGATATTGAAGATCTTGGATTATGGCATGTATAATAGCATTCAACCTATAATAATTTTGGTCTGCAACATTGATTTCGAATGCGTCATAGTTTTCAATTTCCTTGAAGGTGGTTATTATGTCTACAATAACTGTTGAAAGAGCGTAACCTTTTACAACCTTCACCCATGTATTGAAATCACAATATATTGAGAAGGAACGCATTGTTAGTTTCCACCATAAGGATAGTAGTACGTTTATAGAGATAGAGATCTCGTCTATTTGTTCCATATTGAAAAAAACACAAACTTATTAGGTGTTGATGGTGTTTACTTGATCTGAAACCAATCGAAAAGGAAAGGGTACTTAGTACACCACTAATTTTTTTTTGTTCGTGAACCTGTATGGATAATTCGTTGTACAATCAATACGTATAGATCTCTAGAATTGAGATCATTATTCTTGATTGTATATCAAGGTCAACCTAGTTTGTGCCCGAAACATTATGATCTGAATTCCAAGAAGACAAAGTCTTGTAATCTATATTTTAAAATATGAATTCAACAAGAATAAGTCTTATATAATCTTTAAAATTGAGCTAAAACTATCTAGGTTGATTAACGTACTAGTTGTGATATTTAAATTATGCAAATAAAGAATATAATGGGTAAAAGAAATAACACAAGACGCCAGAAAATTTTTTTACGAGGAAACCTACAATCTTGCAGTAAAACCTAGGGACCTCGTCCAATTTGAACACCAAATTGTATTAATTCGCTACAAACACTAGCCTACTATCATATTTCAGGATGGAATGTAGTTGAGAACGAATCAACCTTTAGAGCAATTCATCTTCAGTCGTGCTCCTTACATCTCTTAGATCTCGCAAGATCCTACACACTTGTTCCCCAAGCTGGCGTCCTTTACAGGCCTAAGAGTTACCTATGTCGAAGTGAAATTTAACTAACCTTCATATAACAGGTAACCTATTGATTTTCTTTAGATATGTTTCAATCAAGGTAATAGAAATATATTTGCTCATGATGGATCTTCAAGAGAAACGAAGATATAAGAAAAACCTTAACAATCGGGATTGCTTACTCTTTTTACAAGTTCATATAATACCTAATCCATTCTACCTCACAAAGATCAATCTAAAACAAGTTTAGATATCAATCTTGTGGAATTACAAAGTCTGGGATGTAAAGAACTTTGTATTGTTATCAATCTTATTCCCTAATCAGTAGTTCTTGAATAGGTGTATAACAGAAGAGACAGACCTTATAATAGATAAAAACTATAATGATCAAGGTAAGAACCCGGATATTAAAAATCTATCAGGTAATAGATAGTCTAATCGGGCTTCATGAATACCTTAGTGAAGATATAATACCCACATCCAAATTTGAGGTTAGTTGTGTCTTTTTTAATCCCATGGGTATTTTGGTAATTCTTATAGCGATGTAATTATGTAAATTCGTTTTATTAGAGTTGATTTTGATACTCTGTAGAATCCTTAAATTTGTATATTTAATAGTCAAATTTATTAAACTAAAGTAATTTGGATCTGTATACAAGAACATCAATACATTAGTCCCATTGGGGATGAGAGGCATCAAAAATTTTGAATTTGAATTCGGTTTTACTCCAAGGAAAATGATAAAGGGATTTTTAATGAGGCCATATCCTTTTGAACCACCCAAATCTGAGATTCATATCTCAAGATATGGCCAAAATGATGAAACATTTCAAAATTAGGCCCAAAAATCCATTTTTTGGCCCATTATGGGTACACTAGGGTCTTGGAAGAATTTCCACCTCAAAAACCCTATTTTTCTCATGGGTTTAGTCTCTAGATGGTGAGGGAGAGACACTGGGAAAAGAAAAAGGGAAAGGGAACAAAAAAAAACTGTGGAGAAGGAGATGCAGCTCGGGTTTTTAGAGAGGAACCCAAAGGAAAATCAAGAGGAGTTTGTAGCTGATAAAGGTAGAGTGTTAAATCCCTTTATGTTTGGGTGATTTTTCTTGTACTTGATTTCAATTTTCATATGGTTTTGTATAGTTAAATTTTCGTAATTTATTTGTATAATTCTAAATTTCTGATCGATGATCAGTTTTTTCTTGTTACTAATAAACATGCTTAGGTATTTCTTGTTAAAATTTAAGGATAATCCACTGCATATTCACTATTGAATGTATCTTTTAACTTGGTGATGTTTTCTGAAACTTCTAGACAGATTCGATTTGTCATGATCTTGACCCTTTTAGGCAGTCTTGATGATTAGAATGATTTGTGGACTTAACAAAAGTTGTAGATTTGTATCTTATATTTCATTATGCATTGGATTTGTTTAATTCCATGTTATCGTGAATTAACTATGAATAATTTGGCAACATTATATAATCTTCCCACTTTTTAGGAAGATCTTGCAAAATCAATATATTTTGTTTGAGCCATTGGTTTAATGTAAAATTTTGGGTATGTTATATTTAATTAGATTGGCTATACTCAGATAAAATTTGAAGATGGTCGGACCATTAGAATGTCCAGAAACAACCGATTAACAAAGGACCTTTCCGCAGAATTTGTAAAAAGTAATACACTTACTAGGACCTCTATTTAAGAATCTATAGTTGTTATTTTTCTCTGACTTTTAGACATGTCGTAAATTGTTGATTTAAGTTTAAGTTGTAAAATTTTTATAATAATACAATCGTGGTAAGTAATCTAAATCATGGTGAGTCTGCAGTTGTGCCTATAACAAATTTGTCTTGTATAAGTATATGAAATCTTCCATAATTCGATATCTAGACGTTACTTTATTTTAAAATTTGTGTGAAATGTAAACATTTTGATTATGACTGTATGGTGAAGATATCTTTGTGATCCACTGAGTATTCATTGGTTAATCTGACAAGAAAGAGGTTTATGTAGTTTTGTGAATATAATCTTGTTAAAGTTAAATTTTTTAGGAATTGATGTTGGCTTTCAAAGGTTCGGTTGGAATTGTACTAATGATGGATTATATTTTTCCACTTATTCTTCCAACAATATAATTGTATTGCACAATGGGATCCATGCGACTAGGTGTTTTCTATAACTCTTGCTTTGCGCAGCTTCAGCATATTTTATTTATCACAAAGTTAAATATGAATCCATTATTTTACTATGTTGATGAATATGAATGTGGTCTTGTTGTAGCGCTTGAATTGTATATATATTATATATGTGTGAACGTTTCAGAGGGGACGAGGGTCCTTGGGCAGCGATCCCTAAATACTCTGGTTGAAGGGATACGAGTTATCTTTAGGAATGATCGATCTTCTCTAAACTCGCGTGGGGCTCCCTCGGCACGAGCGGATTTTTTTTTTATTATATTTAACGGGATACGAGTTATCCTTGGGATAGTTTTTCCCAAAACCCACGTGAGGCTCCCTTGGGGCGAGCGGGTTTTATTTTGTATATTGAAACATGCTCCCAGAGTGCGAGCGATATTTACTTTCTAGGGTGTTAACATACTCCCAGAGGTTGAACAGTAACTTCATGATTTAAACAATTTTTTCAGGTAAGGGTAACTATAATAGACTTGGCTTTGTTTCATACAATTTATTTTTAATTGAGAAATATTATTTGATGAATTACGATCTTGCTTGATCCCTGTGGGTACATAGTTAGCCGCGTTGCGGTACATCACATGTAATTAATATACAACATCTGGTTTGATATTCACAATTCGAGTTACTCATGAATTTTCCATAACTAATTGTTACTGTTATTTTGTGTGGTCATGAATGATGTTTCATTGATCTTTATTTAATTTAAGTTATTTATAATGAATTTAAGTAGTGAAATATGATATGATTTGTAGACAGCGGTAAATAGATTCGTTCAAGACTTGTGAAGATTTGATTTTAAAATCTAATTTTTAATACCAAATAAACAAAACTAAATTGAAGTGATATCAATAAAATTAAAAGCAACCAAGACTCTGGATTCCACTACTACTCATGATTCAATTGATTTACAAGGATTTCTAAAAGTCTAGTTATCTTTAAGTCTTTTTTTTTCTCAACTCACTAATAATCAGACAGATTTTGAAATTTTACTTGTAAACATTAAGCATAGGTCATCAAATGATTTAACAAAGCATAAGCTATCAAACTGAATGACAAATAATTAAGAAAGTCATGTGTTCGAATTAAAACTCTGTAAAAACAGTGATTAAGTGAATCAAAAATAAAACCAGAGTAAATATAAAAATTAAAAAATATATATTATCCATCAATCATTTGTAAGTAGCTTCCTCCATTGCCTTGGTTAAATGAGAATTAGCTCATCATGGTAAACAACATCTCAAAATATTGATTCCTGGCTCAAAAATTGTTTACAAAGATGAAAATGAGAGAAAATAATAAAACAACGAGTTTGCAACGGTATATAGGCCTTACAGACTCATTGTTACTAATCAAGTGTTGCAAATTCAAAATAAACATTTCAGACTAACTGTGACAAACGCTATTAAACTGCAACAGTTTTCTTACGTTGCTTCTTCTTTTTCTTCCTTGATGAACTACAACATCAACCTAATTTGATTCTCTGCAACTTGATTTTTTTTAGCCTTGTTCTCTTTTTAAAACTCTTGATCATCTCCCAGAACTCATATACACCTCTCCTATTTATATTAGAGCTTCCAAAACTCGAGTATCTTCTTGCAATAACTTCACAGATCCTTTGAAAATATTCTCGGCCATATTTCTTCTCTTCACGATCTGATTCTCGATGATTTTCTTCCCTTCAGTCTTTCAAACTCAATAAAACTTTGTTGTATTGTTTCCTTATCTACAAAATTCTTTCCTTGAGATAAAAATCTCACGTAATATCAATACCGAGTACAAATATCTTTCCCGATTTAGTCATCCTCACGAGATTTTCTTGGTTAATTAAGATGAGTTTAAGTTGTGTACAACTTCTCTCCTTTAGGCAAGAGTATATCTTATCATAACTCCCTTGAATATCTCTCCAAAACCTTGATCTAAATCTTCTCTGCTTCACGCAAAAGAAAGTGGAAAATTTCCCGCCTAAATCGAATTGTCAAACAAAAGGAGGTGGGTGCCTTTAATAATTATAGGGGTCCCTTTAGAAATTTCCCTTGGGGATGCCTTTATCACTTTTTATCCAATTATCCCATGATTATTTATTCTTCCAAAAATACCTACAAACACCATAAAATGACAATGTTAATACATAAATGAGCACTAACAATAAATAGAATTGAGACAAAACAGACACAAAAATGTGTCTATCAAATACCCCCAAACTTATTTTTTGTTAGTCCTCGAGCAAATCTAATCTAGAGAATAAAAACCCTAACTCACTTTCGCAGGCATCGCGAATCCACTTAGCATGTGCAATAAGCCTTTAAACCCCTAGGTGGCCATAGTGGACAAGTTTTGTTTCGTGAGGGTTTACAAGAGATATACCCACAAAACCTTTACTCCAAACACTAGCTACTTGTGAACGATTGTGGGTAGACAATAAACATGCTATTTAGTTGGCTAAAAAATTCTTTGTCTATGGGTGGAATTACCCTGTTTTGAATCCAATTGTTGTACACGAGTTTGCACTCAGCATAGTAAAATTCATATATCAGAAAACAAAGCACTACTCAGAAATTCGTACTATGGACCACGATACTTGGAATCTGAAAAACCACAATCACATGAATACATTAAGAAGATGGATATGGAGATATAATTACGTTCATGTTGATAAATGCATAATTTAATATGTTAAGTATCATTTCCTTATACTTACTTGCTAGATTTTGTGTGAATTATTGTGTATTATTATTAGTTTTGTAGTGTATGTCTTTTGTTAGGTTACATCTCTGAAAGAAGTGAAATTGAGATTTACAAGCGAAGAATTGCCAAATACTTAGTGGAACTTAGTTTGAAAGAAGAGACAAATCCAACGGCGAAAGAATGAAGTTATTCCGACTTCATATGAGAAAATTATGAGCAAAACAAGACCTAAGGGAAAGATGGTCATTTCAAAGGCAACTACTAAAGGCATCCTTATTTCTGATAAGGGATGTCCTCTTCATAATTATTATAAAAGGAGGTGTTAAAGGCACCAGACTTTTGGATCAGGGGATGCCACAATTCAAATATAAATAAGAGCACCAGCTCTTTTACTATGGGTCATCACCCATTTTTTCCAATTTGAACTCGTGAAAATTAAGGTTCATAAGCAGTGATATTTGATGAACCTAATGTTGATGGATTAGTGGCAATAAGATTGTGATTAACAAAAATCTAATCCTTTGGATCACAACCATCAAAGTTACAAACATAATAAAATCAGATTTCTTAAAAAGAAAACGATACATATTAACAATCAGAACATGTTAGCAATAAGAACAAGAAATTGTAGAATGAATCAACATAAGAATTTAACGTGGTTCAACAATCAAATTGTCTAAATCCACGGATGATAAAGATTCATATTATATTTATTCATAATTTGTATGTTACAGAAAAATATCAAATACCTAATTAAAGTCAAGTTACTCAAAGAACAATTCAATTTTAAAATTAACACAAGTTTCATACCTAAACTCTTTCTCTGATTCTATTCCTTATGTCCAATTTTCTCCCAATTTTTCCAGTGCTTCTTTCTGTTCTAAAGTTTGAAATTTATAGCAAATACTATGGGTCCCTCAAATCTAAACTTTTCACTTATTAGTTCTTATCTTAACTTTGGAATGTAGCGCGTCCTGCAAAACTTATTTGCATTTCCCGCAAGAATTGATTTGTGTTCTTTATATTTCCCTTGGTTTTTTGCTTGATGTCCCACACTTCCTCTGCAGATTTGTACTCAAGTTGTTGTTGTTGGTTTTGGATGAACGTTGCGGTCTTATTAGAATTATGGCACGCTTGACGTGTAGCCACTCGGTACCCTGCATGTTCAATACGTGACTATTGAAAATGACTTGTCATACTTTAGTTTCTTTTGTTCCGCAACTTGTACAACTAAGACGTGTCCACCCGCAACTTGTGTGTCAGTTATGTAGTGAAGCTATCTTTTTCGTACAATGTACCACATATTCCCGTAACCTACGTGTTGATCATGCAATGATGATGTCTGCTTCAGATGTATGTTTCAATACTTATCAAGGAGTTATGTTCGGTGCTTCTTGTTTCATCATAATCAAATACTCCATCCATATTGTTTGAACACGTGTAGTTAGAGATTTTATACCCTCAAAATTTTCCCCTTTTTTCTTTTGAATTTTGGCACTTGGTAAAATTTGAGAAAGGAAAAATAATTATTACTCTTCTGATTTTCACGCTAGCAATAAATTCTCATCCCACGTTTAGCTTCACTTTTCCGATTTTCACGCCAGTAATAAATTCTCTCCCACGTTTCTGTCAGTTGGCGGTTTTCGGCATATCTCTGATAAAGTTTCTCTCTCTTTCACTTTTCGACGGTTTCATCAGTTTCAGTATTCTCCTATTTAATGTTAGTCACATCCTTTATCTCATTCTTTATTTTCTTTATCTTCTTCTTCTTAAAGTTTTCTTGCTTTTCATTCTTCTGAACTTTTCAAAGATTCCTTAGTGCCTTTTCATTCTTCTGAACTTTTGTGATTAAGGATTTTTGCATCGGGATCAAGTCTTCTTTTCATTCAATCATCTTCGTTTCAGGTAATGCTTACTAGTTTATTTTTATGATTTCATTTTTTCTATTTTCTTTAATGTATATGTTCATCTATTAATCTTTATAACTGAATCTTTTGGAGTGTATGATGATGATGATATTGATGATGTTCTTGTTTATCTGTTTCAAACAAGTTATGTTGTATTCTTGGTTTTCTCCTGGCTAAATCCATGATGATGGTTTGTAATTGCCTCATTGAATCTATAAATCTTTCCTTTTCTTGTCCAGAGAGTTGTTCTCTTGTTACATTCTAGTTCAATAATAATTATCCTGTTGTTCTTCTGTTTTGTAACATTTCTCTTTTGTTCTTGCTCTTAATCATGGTGTACTTATCTTCTTTTGTTTTCATATGCAGATAAAGATTTATCATGACTGGAAAGAATGATAACAAATTTTTTGGTGGTGCTTCTCATCAGGATGATCATCCTTTAGATAGGAAATCATCCCGATATACTATGATCAAGAAGAAAGGAGTAGATGACTCTGGTGGCTCAAGAGTTCAACCTTCCCACTTGATAAAGTCCGAAGATGTATCTGTTGCGGCCAGCAAACCATCTCCTAAGAATAAGAAGTCACACGAAAACTTGAGTTTTAGGTTGATGAACCTTGAGGAATTTAAAAGGAAGCACAATCTTCAGAAATTCAAAGTTTCCTTCTCCGATCATGCTGAATGAGATAAAATTTCATTGGAATTGATGGAGGAGTTTAAGTACAACAATAACAGGCTGATAATACCTTTGGGAGATTTGGATGCGGGCCTGCAGCTTCCTCTGTACCAGAACGGGAATTCTTTCCAATTTGAGGTTTTCGCAAGCCGTAACAAGTCCCAACACGGTTTAGCCCTATCCGTTACCCAATATAACGAGAATTGGTGGCACGTGCTGGATGAATGTAGCATGCGAAGTAAGGGAAAAACCAATTTCACATGTTACGTTCCCGACTCTGCGGAACGTAAATATTACACGGTCGAAAACTTCCATGCTACGTACGCGGACAACATAGCTGTGAAGAATTATAAAAAGTGGATTGTTGGTCCGGGCCGCAAGGGTGGTGAAGGATTCTGTTTGTTATGGAAGATTGATAATTCCAATTTGAAATTCGTTCCTGGGACGCGAGATCCTTTAAAAGAAAAAAGCCGCGATGATCACGATTTTAAGTGGTACCGCATTCCTCTGGTCATTGAAGGTCCATGGGTCTTCGGGTTCGTTCAAGAAAGCGTGGTTTACAACCTTCTAACGCGTTTTGATGCTTACTGCCCTTGGCGGTTGAACTTTGATGGCTTTGTTTTTCCCGTTGTTAATGCGATACGTAAATTCTCTCTATCTTTTTATATCATGCTTTTAGCTATGTTTAATTGCTTTTCTTCTTTTTTATTGACACAAACTATAGGGGAAGCAAAAGATGATTCGGGGGTTAAGCGCAAAGCCCCCACTCCAGCAGAAAAGGTATTGATTATTCAAATGAAATCTTATGATCCTTATGATTTTTATTTAATGAGTTCTTGTGGTATATTGATAGGGTTGGAAGAAAGCTAAGGCTACGCCTCGTGTTTCCACTAATAGAGAAGAGGGAGAGATTCGTAATTCTACCGCTAATCAACTATTTTGAGAGCTAAAGATAGCTCTGCTCCTGAGAGACATGAAGAAGAGCAGACTGTTCCCTTCAAATACCAAGTTTTGAGTCTGCGGAACAAATTAGTACTGTGGAGGAAGCTACAGATGTTGCGGTCAATTTTCCGCACCAAGTTGCTGATCCTGAACCTTTCTTCCTTTCTCAACTTTCTCCCTTGTTTGGAGACGATCTTTTTGAACCTTCTATAAGTGAAGATGATTCAACTGATAAGGAGGATCCCCCCATTCAAGGTGAACCGGAAAGTGTTGCGGTTGAAGAGGGTGAGTCGGCAAATGCCATAATTATGGAAGGTGAACCTGCAGCCGTTATAATGGAAGTGGCTCCTTCTGAGGGCAATGTTACAAGCACAGGTGCGGTGCAAATGAGTGAGAAAATACCACACAGGGATAAAGGCAAAGGAGTAGCGGAAGATCAAAATCTTTTGGGCGAGGAGGAGGAAGCCTTCCGTTGGTTTATGTCGAAGGAGCTGTTATCTGTTCCATACGACTTCCAGTCGGTGGCATCTGATAATCCTGCGGTCGCTAATTTGCGAGAGTACATGCGGTCTGCACAATATGGCACTATGAAAGATGCTTGGTTAAGAGTCCAAGGCCAACCCGTCGACCCCTCCTTCTACATAAATCAGCCTTCATCTCTTGCGGAGACAGTTGCACTTGCAGATGGTGAAGTGTATTCTTTCCCGCAACAAGCTCTCTTGCATGTATTTTTATTGTTTTAATAACCTTAGATTTCATTTTATTTTATCTTTTGTTTATAACTTTAATCCCATAAATTGCAGCTTGCCCGGGGTCAAAACGCCGTACACATTGCTTATAAGTTTTTTAAGGGACGATCCAAGAAGATGGAGTCATAATTCAGGATTGTGGAAGAATAAGCTGCGGGTTTGAAGCAAGAAAATGATGCACTTCGTCAGCAGTTGCTTGATCTTCAAAATCAAGGTTTGATATTTTTCCTTTTGACATTTTTTTTTTTACTTTATTTTCATGTTTTTTTGAATCACTTTATGGGATCAGCGGGGGATTCAGACTTTGTGACTAGACTGCAACATAGAGTTAGGCGCTTGACAAATCATGTTTTAAGAGTCAATAATGAAAATATGGGGATCAAAGGAATATTTAATAATCTGGTTGATAAGATGAATAAGTCAGAGTCAAGGCACCGACTCTTATATGGAAATTTCCTCCGCAAGAAGATAGAGTACAATGTTACTTTGCTATGGACCAAGGATTGTCTTCTTGAAGCGCGGGCACAATCAGAGAAGTTAGAAGAAGAAGATCGTAAGCTCTGTATGGAGCGTCAGAATATTCTTGCGGGAATTTCTCGTTTCGGGTCACATCACAATTCTCATCTTTCTTCGTACATGGCGCAAATCATTAAAGGCAGAGATAACTCAGCTTCAGAGGCTCATGCTAAAGGGAAAGCGCTTGCGGATGCTCAAACTAAAATCTGCAACCTATCTGACACCGTTCTTCTGCGTGAAAGTGATATCTTCCTCTTACATAAAGAGATTGAAAAATGTACAAACAAATCTAATCAGTTGCGGGAACTGAAGCAAGCGGAGTTAGATCAATGTCATTTAGATCTTCAGCAACTTACAAAGAATTATCAGAAACTCTCAAATGAATATGGCTTCCTTGATGTTACTAAACATGCAATGGCTCACGAATTAGCAGAGTTTGAATCCCCGCAAGAGGTATCCTATTTTATTGCATATTTGAAATTGAATATTATTTCCACATTAATTAACCTGTTATCTTCGTTACAGATTTTGAAGTAAAATACAAAGATGCGGCCGCAAGAGCTGCAAAGACTGAAAGAGAGCTTGGTGCTGCCAATGCTAAGGTGGAGGAACTCAAAGGGAAGATGGAACTTGTTACTGCCAAGGCTAATGAAACGCAAATTCAGCTGGAGATTTTATCCTCTAGAACCAAAGAGGCGGAAGACAAACTGCATCATGAATCTTTGAAGTCTGAAAGCTTATCTCGGGACTTGGCTTTGGAAAGAGGAAAAATAGTTTCCTGGAGGACGAGTGTTGAAAAATCTTCCGCCGAGGCAGATAAGTGCAAGAAGGAATTTGAAGCCGCAAAAGCTTATATCTCTTGGTTGAGGATGGAAGCTCGAATTGGACTTGCAAAAGCGGTCAACAACACTCTTGATAGAGTTCAAGCCGATAGATTTATAAAAGTCTATATCCGCAAGGATGTCTCTCACAATCCCCCTTTTAATGCAAATCCTCCCGCTCCTTAGTTTTTTTCTTTATTTTCCTGTTGTTTTATTTTTTCCTTCTTTCAAATTGTACTTTATCTTTCCTTTTGACTCACATTATTGTTCATGCAAAACAAATTTTGAATATATTGATTTTTAGTGCATTGATTTAGTGTGAATTGATTAACCGCAAGGAAATTTTGTACCTTGAGTTACTTTAAGGGTTGTAGCGCATGTCTAACTTCTCTCTGGCCAGGAGGAAATTAGGATGCGGTCCCTAGAGCATATCCTGAAATGGAGAGTACCTGTTATAATAATTAATGTCATGTTAAGCATCTCTGTAGCGAAAGATCCAATAGTCATACACTCATAAACATTTACATGGACTTTTTAGAGAGATTACATTTTTATTCTTCTTTACCTAGTATGAATCCAAATTATTGTATGATTGCATTGTTGGTTGTGACCACCTCCTGAAGTGGAGAATACCTGATACAATGATTAATGTCATGTTAGGTATCTATGTAGCGAAAGATCCAATAGTCATAGACATTTATATGGACTTTGGATTTGATCTGCTTTACCTATTATGAGCGAAAATTATTGTACGATTGCATTGTTGGTCATGGGTAATATGGTTTGAGATATTGTGCGTTCCAAGGATGTCGTAAGATTTCTCCATTCATATTCAAATGGTATGAGCCTTGTCTCGTAATATCTTGTATAACATAAGGTCCTCCCCATGTAGGTGCAAACTTTCGTGCTCTTTTATCCCTTTGGTATTCCGGGATTTGCACCATAGAACATATTGCCCTTCCACAAAGTTCCACAACTTGACTTTCTTGTTGTATTCTCTTGCCAATCTTCTTTTATAATTCTTCATTCTTTGGAGCGTAACCTCTCTTCTTTCTTCTAAATCATCCAATTTTTTCAAGCATTAGGTCTGTATTCAAATTCTTTTCCCACGCTTCTGTCCTTGTTGTGGGTAAAATAATTTTCGTTGGTATGATTGCTTCCGCTCCATAAGTAACAAGAAATGGTGATTCTCCAGTGGCTTCTCTTCTTGTTGTACGATATGCCCACAGATTATTATGAAGTTGTTTGCACCACCGTTTATGATGCCCATCTAGAGTTTTTTTCAGATTCATGGCAATAGTTTTATTCGTTGCTTCAGCTTGTCCATTACTTTGTGGGTAAAGTGGAGTGGACTTGTTCTTTTGAATATTAAATGCTTCGAAAATCATATCAATATTTTTCCCTTGTAATTGTTATCCATTGTCTGAGACTATGGCTACCGGAATTCCAAATCTGCAAATTATGTTTTCGAATAAAAACTTGAAAACATCCGTATCTCTAATGTGTGCAAGAGATTTGGCTTCAACCCATTAAGTGAAATAATCTGTTGCTACAATTATGTATTTTCTCTTTCGTGTTCCTTCCACTAAAGGCCCAACAATATCCACTCCCCATTTTGCAAACGGCCAGGGGCTGAGTACGGAATTGAGTTCCGTTGCAGGAGCTTTAATTCTTTTTGCAAAGCGTTGACATTCTTCGCACCTTTTTACTAGATTCTCCGCATATTTATGCATAAATGGCCAGTAATATCCTCGTGTTTTTTCTTTTAATGCGAGTGATCGTCTTCCACTATGATTTCTCACATCTCCATAATGAATATCTGTAAGAATACACTGTCCTTCTTCTTGTGATAAACATCGAAATAACGGTCCTAATAAAGACCTGCGATACAGAATTTTATCCCGCAACTGATAATTCACATATTTGGATTGCACTTTCCTTGCGCCTTTAGTGTCTGCGGGCAATATCCCATTTTGCAAATATTGATGTATTGAGGTCCTCCAATCTTCTTCAAATAATTTATTTTCTGATTTTTGTGGAAAATTTGCATCATCTTTAACGGCTGCATCTTCAATATCTTCTCCAACTTCTTTTTCCATGTTTTCGACTGCCCACAACTTAATTGACGACTCATAAATACGCCCAATTTTAACTGTTGATGTATTCTGATCTTTTATCATTGAAGAAATAAATGCTAATGCATCGGCATGGCGATTCTTATCTCTGGATAAATGTCGAAAAATTATATTTGGAATTTGAGACGCCAACTTTTGCACAAGATTCTTGTATTCTATCAAGTCTTCATCAAGCGCTTGATATTTAATTCAACCTGCCGAATTATCAATTGTGCACTTGTGAGTCGCACATCACATATTCCCAATTCAATGATAAGCTGAAGAGCATGAACCACAGCCTCATATTCCACTATATTATTTGTATGTTCGCCGAATTCAAGACGAAATGCATGTACCATTCGATCTCCAGTAGGAGTTGTAATCAAAAATCCGATTCCCGCACCTTTTTTATTACATGCCCCATCAACAAATAATTTCCATCTGCGAGAATTTGTAGATCTTAGAATATCTTGGGAATCATCATCTTCTATTCCGGGCAAACCTTGGATTTCAAAATCATCATCTAGTGGTAAATCCGCAAGGAAATCTGCCAGGACTTGCGACTTTTGTGCAGTTTGTATTTCAAATAAGATGTGGAATTGTTCAAGTTGTGCATTCCATTTTGTTATTCTCCCTACTTTTCCCGTATTTTTCAGTACGGACTCTAGCGGAGCTTTGCTTGGTACCCGCACATAATGTGTTATAAAATATGTGCGTAATTTCTGTGTAGCAAAAACCAGTGCTAATATTAATTGTTCAATTTTGGTATAGTTCTTTTCTGCAAGGTTAAGAGTTTTACTGATGTAGTACACTGGTTTCTCTACTTTGTCATTTGTCCGTACCAATACCGCACTTACAGCATCTTCTGTTGCGGCTATGTACAAGGCCAGCACTTCTTCAGGTTTTGGCTTTTGTAATGCGTGTAATGTGGCGAGACAAGCTTTGATATTTTGGAAGGCTTGCTCACAATTTTCGTTCCACACAAATCTACTTTCCTTTTTCAAGGTGTCAAAAAAGGGCTTACATCTGTTCAAGGATCTGGCAATGAATCTACTAAGTGCGGCAAAAGAACCATTAAATTTCTGGACTTCTTTTACATTCCTTGGTGACGGCATGTTGACAATTGCTTGTATTTTTGACGGATCAACTTCAATCCCTTTTTTGGTGACCAAATACCCCAAAAATTTCCTGACGTAACCCCAAAAATGCATTTGTCTTGATTGAATTTTGTATTTTAGTAAGGCCTCAAATATTTATCTCAAGTCTTATAGAGTATCCTTTGAAAGATTACTCTTTATCAGCATGTCATCTACATTGACTTCCAGGGTGCGGCCTATCCATGGTTTAAAAATTGCTTCTACTAATCGTTGATAAGTTGCTCCTGCATTCCTTATCCCAAATGGCATTCTGGTGTAGCAGTACAAATCGTGTGGATTGAAAAATGCAGTGTGTTCTTGATCTTCTTCAACTAGAGCAATCTGATTATACCCTGAATGCCCGTCCGTGAAGGATAAAGCCTCATGTCCTTCAACCGCGTCCACCAATTGATCAATGCTGGGAAGCGGATAACTATCTTTTTTACATGCCTTGTTTAAGTTGGTGAAGTCTATACAAATTCTTACTCCCCCATACTTTTTTGGTACAATCACCATGTTTGAAATCCAAGTTGGGTATCGCACCTCCCGAATAAACCCTGCATCCATGAGCTTTTTTAATTCCTATTCAACTGGCAAATGATATTCGGGTGCTACTTTGTGTATGCGTTGTCGAAAGGGTGTAGTACCCGGATGTATATGCAACTCATGTCGAACAATACTCGGATCAATGCCTGGCATATCCTCCATCTTCCATGCAAAAATATCCACATAATCTCTAAGTAGAGTGACCAAATCATATTCCCTTTCTGTTTCCATCAGTGTTCCAATCTTAATCATTCTTGGGAATTCTTCTGTTCCTATGTGGATATTCTTGGTTTCTTCAATTTTTGTAAAAGTGGATTTGGGAGCTCCTACAAGTATGGGAGCCCCCTTTAATTTCTATCCTGGAAGACTTCCCCCGTCAATTTTTGGTATGCTTTCCTCCAATGAAGTATTTTTATTTTTTTCATTTACCGCCTCACTTCCCGCAGTCTTAATCAAATATTGGTTTATTGCTTCTTCTTTGGCTTTTATCTTTCGTTCTTTCTTTTTATTTTCTTGTTGCTGTATTCGTTCCTCATTCATGCGAATTTCTGTGACGATAAAAGATTTTGCTACATTCTGATCACATTGTATCTCCATCTCCCCTTGCGGCGTCGGAATCGCAAGTATTGGTGATATGTTGAGGTTACTCCTTTCAATTGGTGGACCCAATGTCTACCAATGATGGCATTATATGGAGATGGAGCCTCCACTACACTGAATTTAGTCAAAATACTTATTGGTCCAGCCATAACATCAAGTAAAATTTCCCCTATTGGTTTTGAGGTTATCCCATTAAACCCATAGATAGTGTAGTGAGAAGGTGTAATCTGATCGTTCTTTAATCCCATTTTTTAGAATGTATCATAAAATAATATATTAAGGGAACTACCCCCATCCATGAGGATTTTCTTCACATTCCATCCAGATACTGGTAGAGTAAGCACCAACGGATCATTATGTGTTTCAATTTCCTGATCAACCTCGTCTGCTGAAAAAGTTAACGGGGAAGCCATCCATCCTTCCCATGTTTCCGTAACTCTTCCAGCAACTTTGAAGACTTCATGACTTTCAACCCTTTTATACAACTTCTTGTCAATAACTACGTTCATAGATGATTGACCCTATTCGGTATATGAAATCATATTAATAGTTCGGTCATTTTGAGGAATATTTACAGTTTTTCCCATATTGAGCCTTGGTGGAGGATTGGGCAAATAAAGAAATTCTTTCAGCTATCCCATATCAATCAGTTTTTGAACTTGCATCTTCAAATTCCTGCATCTGCTTGTGGGATTTCCCTGATAGCAATGATATTCACAATAATCTTTTGAATTCTGTGTATATGATGGTTGTTTTTCTTTTGTCCATGGCCAATGAAAATCTTGCTTGTTCTTAATTGCATTTAGAATTTGTAGGTACGGGGTGTTGAGTTTAGTGAAAACTCGATCCTCAAATTGGCGGTTGAACTTTCTTTCATCATTTTCCTTACCTCGTTTGGATTCAATATCAGTATTTTCTCCCGCAACCCTCTTTTCGGAACTTGTTGATGCTTCTACAAAATTTGCCCTGTTGGCAAACCTCTGATATTGGGAAATTATTCTCGGATGTTGTTTTTGAATATCCTGCAACCTTGCATATTAATAATCTCCCTAAGATCCCCTTCGTTTTTCAGATTTTTACCATGAATATCTACAAGAGTGGGCTCGTTCGGTTGGCTATCCCCCATTTGTAGCAGTTAATAGAAATTTCTGGAATTAAATTCCCTATTGCTTGACAGATCGCCTACCATCGATCTGTGTAGTCTCGGATAGTCTCCTCTGTCCAAGACGCAAGGAAAAATAACTTGTCCATCCCAGCGTCTGCGGGTTTATTATACATGTATGTATCTAGGAACTTATGGGTCAATTGTGCGCAAGAATGTACTGACCCTTCAGGAAGATTATCATACCATGTTAAAGTTGTCCCTTTCAAGCTTGACGGAAAATATCGACACATGATAACATCATCTTATTCCTATCGTGTCATGTTGCGGTTGTAGTATTTTAAGTGAGCCGCCGGATCCTTTGTCCCATCATAACATTCAAAAATGGGAAGATTTCATTTATACGATATAGATGCATACGCAAGGTGTGGTGCCAACGGTGTTCTTCTGGCTTCTTTTAGCACTTCTTCAAGTCGTCCTCCCTCTTTATTTTTAAAAAATTTGATTTCTTCTCGCATTTGTTCCATGTCCTCAAAATATTTTTTCCATTTGTTGTTTTGCAGCTCTCAATCATCAAAATATAGTCTATCAGGTTCATACTGTTGATGTGCGGGTTCCACTACCATCACTCTTTGATCTTTATTGATTTTTGCTTTACTTTTTGCGGATCTATTTGAGCTTGCTTCTTGCCCCTGTATCTTGGTAATAGATGCTTCCTCGTCTTGTTGGATTTTATTTCTAAGCATTTGATTTTCCTGGGTTAAAAGAACAATTTTTTCTGTGGAAGTTTTTTGAACCTTGCGCATTTCATTCATTTCTTCAAGTAGCTGATTAATGGGGTCAACCCTGTTCGGTGACGCTTCTTCATGTGGTTGATTAATTGATTGATTTTCTGGATTGTTTTCCTGAGCATCCAAGGGTTGTGGTCCTTGGGATTCTTTTATTATCTCTCTTTCTGGCAAAGTTTCTATTGTCTGATTTCCCATATTTCTTACATCTACAACTTGTTCTTGTAAGCTTCTATTTGCAATTGTTTCCATTTATATGATTTTCTTTAGGAACATTATAATATCCTCTTTGTTCAATCTTGTGTTGTCGTAGAAATTTCTTTTTCAATGTTCTAAAAAGAGTTCAGATAATAAGTTATGTGTTTCATAACATTCGCAATAAGTATATAAGCAATTTGATTGATAGAAAATATCTAACTAAATTTAACATATCACACATAAGCTAGACAATTTTCTGATTTAACTCAGGTTTTATAAGTTCAAGAAATCATTTTTTGTAGAAAAAACAGAAGCAAGTTCGGAAATTCAATTCAAAACTTATTTTACTGTCTTGACAAGAATTAAAAACTAGTTAGACGTAATTTTAATCTATATAATCAGCTAAGTTAGAGACACATAAAATTAATGATTTCAGAGCAAATTCTTTTGCAAAATTGTTGTACACATATTTTTGGTGAAAATTTATGAGCTAAGCTTTCAAACCCATTGTTAAAAGAAAATCTAAGGTAATTTAACATATATGAGAGGTATGAAATAAATAAGTATTGTGTGTGAACATAACAATTACATCTATATAAACATCAAGTGATAAGTTTGGAGAAAAACTATACGCAAAGTTTTTACGATATCACTTTAAATCATTGTATTTGTAAGGAAAATAGTTTTCTAACATAATGAGATTCAAGATTTTAAAGATAAAATTTTGGACAGGTAGATAAATTTTACTACCTCCCTGTATCTAGCGCCAAATTGTGATTACCAAAAATCTAAGCCTTTGGATCACAACCATCAAAGTTAGAAACATAATAAAATCAGATTTCTTAAAACGAAAACGATACATATTAACAATCAGAACATGTTAGCAATAAGAACAAGAAATTGTAAAATGAATCAACACAAGAATTTAACATGGTTCGACAATCAAATTGTCTACATCCATGGATGATAAAGATTCAGACTATATTTATTCATAATTTGTATGTTACAGAAATATATCAAATACCTAATTCAAGTCAAGTTACTCAAAGAACAATTTTCAATTTTAAAATTAACACAAGTTTCATACCTAAACTCTTTCTCTGATTCTATTCCTTATGTCCAATTTTCTCCCAATTTTTCCAGTGCTTCTTTCTGTTCTAAAGTTTGGAATTTATAGCAAATACTATGGTCCCTCAAATTTAAACTTTTCAATTATTAGTTCTTATCTTAACTTTGGAATGTAGCGCGTCCCGCAAAACTTATTTGCATTTCCCGCAAGAATTGATTTGTGTTCTTTATATTTCCCTTGACTTTTAGCTTGATGTCCCGCGCTTCCTCTGCGGATTTGTACTCAATTTGTTGTTTTTGGATTTGGATGAACGTTGCGGTCTTATTAGAATTATGGCACGCTTGACGTGTAGCCATTCAGTACCATGCATGTTCAATACATGGCTATTGAAAATGACTTGTCATGCATTAGTTTCTTTTGTTCCGCAACTTGTACAGCTAAGACGTGTCCACCATGCACTGCTGTTTGTCATATCCTTTTACTGTGTCAGGCTTTCCCGCAACTTGTATGTCAGTTATGTAATGAAGCTATCTTTTTCGTACAATGTACCACACTTTCCCATAACCTACGTGTTGATCATGCAATGATGTTGTCTGCTTCTGATGTTTGTTTCAATACTTATCAAGGGTTTCTGTTTCGGTGCTTCTTGTTTCATCATAATAAAACACTCCATCCATATTGTTTGAACACGTGTAGTTAGAGATTTTATACCCTCACAGAGATGGTGACTCTGATTCGAGATGTTGATAATCATGATGGATGATGGTGGTGACACCATTGGTTGGAGTTTTTTATGGAAGCTTTTGATGGTGTTAGAAGAATCGAAATTGGGTTATGGCCGGAAAACTATAAATTCAGTGATGGGTGATGATTGATTCTCGTGATTGATCATGGCAGTAAAGATGTCGATGGTGTAGCTGCTGGAATGAGGTTTGAAGGATATGGAAGTGGTATAATAGATGGAGTTTAAGTCGATGTTAAAGTTTGTTGCCATTATCATTTATCGATGGCACTGACAGTGGTGATGCTCAGGTAATTGAGAAGAGCCTGTGATAAATAAGGATCGAGAGAATGGTTACTTTCGTACAGTTAAAAGATGAGGTTGCTGCCAGGGTTATGTAGGTGTAGATGTTGATGGATGTTGCTGGGTAGTTGATGGCTCGAGCATAGTTTGAATGTCGAGTTCGAAGTTAACAGGGATATAGTTAATACTTAGAACTCTAGATATCAGAAAACAGGGAGTAGTTTGAGTTTGTTTTCGAATAAGATTACTTGAGCGACAAAATAGAGACGAAGAGGATTTGATGAGTTCTTTTAGAGTTTAAGACAGATAAGAAACTTGGGTTCTTATCTAATTTGATTTGGCTGCAAAGGAAAGGAGTTTCAACTCGATAAAACAGCCACCAAGGGTGATGATTGTCGTTGATTTACAAATGATTGGACGGGAGAAGTTTAAAGGAGTATAAGAGGATATGGACTGGAGTTCTCGTGGTCGACAAGCCAGGGAAGAGTCGGTTGAGATTTTAGAGTTTTTATTGAGATGGGAATGTGGGTCTGTATCTAAATCAAAGAATTCGAGGATTGCACGTCAAGTAATCGAAATCTATATAAGGGCCTTAGGATAATCCCATACAAGCCTCCCCTCACACCTGATTTCGAAAAGAGACGAACTTCTCTCCAAACTTCATGCAGACGTACAGAAAAGAGGAGAGAAAGACAACTTCAGACAGATAGAAGATACACCTTTTTACGCAAGATAACTTTTGGGATGCTGAGAAATTGGAGAATTTGTGGGTCTATAGGGGAACAAGGGTTTAGTTTTTTGTTTTCGATTTTAATTATTATTTTCTTAATCAATTTTTAATGGATTTTAAGAAAGTCATGTCTAGCTAAATCTCTTTGTTAGGGTGAAATGATGAACTTGTAGAGATAGATTTTTTTGTGTTTCAAAACTAGGGTTTTCAACTATTAAAGTTTAATGTTAATGTTTTGTCTCTCTTTCAATGTTTTAATTTCTCAATGATTTTTCATGTTCTATGTCATGCATAGTTCATAGTTTGATAAATAGAAGAACTCGTTGATCCTTTCGCGTTAATCGTTTTATGAATATTCTTTAACTATTTATACCACATATACTTAGTGCTTTGAAATACTACTTTAGGTTGAGAACAAACAATTCTTTTTGAAAATTCTTTGCTTCGATTCTTAAACGAAATATCTTCTGTGTATTAGTAGCTAGATTTGTTATTTTGCACGACTAAAATCGATACCCTTTGTGATGAACGCAAGTAAACCCTAATCTACAACGGATTCCCGAAACCTTAAGGTTTTTCTATTCAATCTTCGTTAAATAGTTTTAATTCATTTATTAGTTAAATTCTTTATAAAAATCGGAAAAACATCTTTTAACCTGAAATTTACTTGAAGTAATTAGTAAAGTAATACACACTCCTCGTGGGAACGAACCGTTTGCTCTTGTCTACGTCTTTCGACACTGTGCGCTTGCGGTAAAACAAAGACAGTTTTTCGACGCACCACATGTTGACTAAGGTGAACGGTGTTTCTCAGAATATTTGTATGAACATCATGCCAAGATGAACTCTAATGGATTGAGATACACACCCACTGGTCTGAATCCTAATTCTAGTAACAACTCAGCTGGTATATACAAGGGCCCCAGCGGTCAATTTATTTAATATATAAAATTACTTTTTACCTTTTCTTAACTAATTTTTAATTAATTTTTATTTTTTTATTTTTTTATTTTTTATTTTTTTCAACAACATGATTAGATCTTTTGAATCTAATCGCATGCTTCTTGTCAGCAAATTACATGATATTTTCCATGGATCCTGCGTTCCATGCTTGCTTAGGTGACGGAGACAGGAAGAATACATACATATTGCTATCCAAGTATCAATATTATTTATTTTTTTAATATAATGGCCAAGTCCAATTAAAATAAAGGGGCTTGATCTCAATCATTCTAATTTATTCTAGCGACAACAAGGTGATACTAGTGCATCGCCGAATCACTTAGAGAAACACAAAAAGTTGCAAAAATAAAAATAGAACGTGATATGGTGATGACTCCGAGATATGGTGACGACTATCATGTTATTTCTACCACCTGAGCTCTGTCCTTTTATGATAGACCTTTTAGTTCGGTCCCTCAACTCCTACAGCCAAGAAAAGAATTTTGTTTCCATCTACTTAGAATGGTCAGTGCCATCCTGAATTGTTCACAAGTTCCTAAATTTTGGAGTTTTATTATTGCACTAAAAGTTTCTCCCTTACCCCTAAACTTAAATCTAACATTGTCCTCGATGTTTCAAATTAAAGAGCAGTACCAAAAATATGTGTAACAAGAGGAATAAAAAGATAAGTCAGCAAGATAGTACCTGAGTGAAGCGTAACAATCCTTCTCCGGAGAATAAGACAGAAAAAAAAAACCTACGAAACTTATTAATTTACAACAACAGCCTTGATGGTCAATCAAGATAAGCAGGGTCCTCTAGAGGGACCTCCTCAACATCACCTATAGGAAAAGGCTCTAAAAATGGTTTCAATCTTTGCCCGTTAACCTTGAAACTACTTCTACCATCTTGAGTCTCAATTTCAATAGCACCATGAGGAAGAACAGTGCGAACAACAAAAGGACCGGCTCACCGAGAGCGTAACTTCCCGGGGAAGAGAAGCAAACGAGTATCATACAGAAGAACTTTTTGAATCTAACAAAGCATTCACCTCATTAATCACATTATCATCATCAAAATCAAACCCAAAGAGGGATAGGCATTTCTCTATTGGATCTTCTAACAAAGTGTTTGGTAATGACTTCTGAACTAATGTTCCTATCATATTCACCTCTTCAATGCACGTGTCATCTAACTCAGGTGGTTGCTTACTAATATTGAAAATATTCAGCTCAATAGTCATATTACCAAAAGATAAGTTCATAATACCATTCCGACAGTTAATAATCGCATTAGATGTAGCTAAAAACGGGCGACCTAATATCACAAGTATCTGATTCTATAGGTCGGGGACAGGTTGAGTATCAAGGACAACAAAACCTACTGGATAAATAAACTTATCGACCTCAATAAGAACATCCTCTATGACACCACGAGGAATTTTCACAGACCTATCAGCTAACTGCAGAGTTATCTGAGTAGGTTCCAAATCACCAAGTACTAGATGGAGGTACACATGGTACGGTAGTAAGTTCACACTGGTTTCTAAGTCAAGTAATGTTTTCTCAACACGGTAGTTACCTATTGTGCAAGAAATGGTTGGGGAACCTGGATATTTGTACTTAGGACTTGTATTGTTCTGGATAATTGAACTCACATGACTAGCTAACAAGGCTTTCTTTTGTATACTAAGCTTTCGCTTTCGCGTACACATATCCTTACGGAACTTGGCATAAGTGGGAATCTGCCTAATTGCATCTAATAATGGAAGGTTGATCATGACTTGCTTAAAAACCTCTAATATATCGTTAAAGTTGGATTCCTTCTTTGTTGGTGCTAACAGTTGCGGTAACGGAGCTCTGGGGACAAAATATGGCTTATGAGGAGCTATATCAGGCTCTTTAGAGCCTTCATCAGTCTCTTCATCTACTGGATCAGAAGGGTGAACCACAGTATGTTCACTATCAGGCATGGTTACCTTGTTGTCTACCACTTTACCATTCCTAAGGGTTCTAATTGCATTCACATGATTTGATGATTTCTCACCAGAAGATACTTCATGAACTCCTCTAGGATTGGGGTGTGGTTGACTAGGGAACTTGCATTTTTCTCTTTAAAACTCAGCGTTTTGACCAACCTGGGTTTATAAATTGGAAATAGCCTGACTGTTATCTTGAACGATCTTTTGATTTTCTCGTAAACTTTGGTTGACAAACTGCTGAAAATATTTAGTGTTCTGAGTTAATAAGGCAACATACTCTGCTAAACTCATGATTTTTTTATCTATCGGATTCTGAAATTGTGTCGGTCCAGACGGATTCTTAGTATAACCAAAACCTGGGGGAACCTTAGAATTACTATACTGACCTTGACTCTGGCCCTTAGACCAAGAAAGGTTAAGATGGTTTCTCCAACCAGGGTTATAGGTTTCTGAATAAGGGTCAAACTTCTGATGATTATCAAATCTAGTGTTATTATAAAGGACATGGGCTTGATCTTCAACAGTCTGTCCTTCCAAAAATGATTTGGGCTCAATTCCACAACTAGATTGACTCAATTATAAAGATTATAACCTTTTTGATATAGCTGTTATTTTGGCATCTAATTCTAAAGATCCTTCTACCCTATTGACATTTTCTATACTTAGAAGAATTGTTTTCTGGGGCTCTCTACTGTTTTCCCATTGCTAGGTTTTTTCGGCGATTTCATTCAAAAATGTCATCGCACCATCGACAGTTTTATTTTCAAACCCACTTGTACATAAAGACTCAACCATGGTTGTTGTCGAATAATCTAAACCCTCGTAGAGGATATGAACTAGCCTTACTTTTTTTAAACCATGATGAGGACATTGTGATAATAAGTCATTGAACCTTTCCAAATACCTATATAAAGATTCTCCCTCTTATTGAGCAAATATGCAAATCTATTGCCTAAAAGATGATGTTTTGTGCCTAGGAGAATACTTCTATAAAAAGACATATGTAAGTTGTGCATAGGTTTCAATGGACTCAGAAGTCAAACTATATAGCCAAGATTTGGCTTTGTCTCTTAGTGAAAAAGAAAACAATCTAAGTTTCAATGCTTCATCATCTAGGTCATTAATCCTGATGGTACTACATATTTCCTCAAAATCCCTAACATGGAAATAAAGGTTTTCATTTTCTTTCCCTAAGAAGATTGGGAGCATTTGTTTTGTCCCATGCTTTAACTCATAGTTTGCTTCAGTTTCATCTAACTTGATATATGATGGACGAAAAGTCCTAGTCGGGTTCAACAAAGCTTTATTGCCATTGATGACGCTATCAAAGGACTAGGAGTAACTTCGTCACATAGTGTCAAGTTCTCAAAATTAAAATTTCAAAAAACAGGGCCCTCAAAAGAAGAGTCGTTAAGGTCCTTGTTTCCAGGGAAAGAACTACTAGGTTTTTCATTAATCAAACGACCTAGAGTGTCTCTTTTCCAAGCTCGTTCAGTGATGGTTTCGAGCGGTCTTGGCATACACTAAAAAAAATACTAATTGGAAGGGAATTCTAAGCAATCACAAGCAAGGCTGACTCAACCAAATCAAACCTGTTGAATCTAGCAAACAAAAAGCATGATCGCTCCACTTAGATATTTTCTAGACCAGCTTATATTCTTTCAAAAGGAAACTAGTTATGATTTTAGCAAACCTCTTAGAACGATCTGAATTAGATTAAGTCGAATAGAAACATGATAAGCTCTAAGGAGCTTTGATAACCATGTCTCTTTCACAACGTTTCCTTGGGTTGCAAGGCGGCTCGAATTTTTTTAAAATAATCTTCTTGAACTTTAATTTAGGCTAACAAAGTAACCAATTCAGTCTTTTTGAATGACTTTCTTATAAGATCGTTGCCTTATAGGTCTCTTTCTAGTCAAAATTTTAAGCTCAGGTTCGCGTATGGTAACGTTTTCCTAAGGCGGGCAAGAAGGAAACGGTGATGAAATCCGAGTCTTTATCTTGTATGACCAGTTCTTCCCCTTTACTAGAAAATAAATTTGTATTCATTCCTCACATAATATGCATTACCAAGGAATACAAAAAATCCACTTACAGGGGTTTCGTGGATTGATAGAGTTTTACCTCCCATACCAGACGGGCGATGAACCATAAAAGTCAATTCGGGCCACTGACTCCTGTGTTAGTGTACGAACCCAAGGGGCTGAGACAATATCGTAATTCTCGTCCTTCTTTGTGCAGTTTATATTTAATACTACCCTTCCCTAGGGTTTAAAAATAAAAATAATGTCCCAAAATGTCCCAAAGTGTCCAAAATGTCCAAAAATAAAAGTAAATTACAAAAACAATTAAAGATTTTCTAATAAAGTTTTTTTCTAAATTAAAATAACAAATAAAATCCCTAAAAAGTAAAGATTAAATAAAAATAATTTTTTTGTGTTCTTTTCCGTTCTTTTTGCTTTAACTTTACTCCAAGTCTTTTAATCACCAAAATCTTTGGCTCAATTTCTTTTCATTTTCGTTCTCAAAACTGTAGCAAAAGAGTAATACCCAAAAACGTAAAATAGAACAAAATAATAAAAATCTAAAAATAAAACTAATAATAAAAGAAAAAATTAATCTAAAAATCTAACCTAAAAACCAATCCGCGTCGGCGGCGCCAAAAACTGATGTGTTTTAGAAATAGTGGTAAAATATTCGATACTCAGACTTGTGAAAATTTGACTTTTAAACCTAAATTGTAATACTGAAAATAAAGAAGATTAAAAGGTGATTTAGAAAGGTGGCTGGCATCAGGTCCCTCAGGTACGTCATAGCCCTTAAAATTGATTTAAGATTATGGAAAGAACTGAGACTAAGGATTCCACTATATATCCAAGATTTGGCTTTGTGTCTTAGTGAAACATGAAACAATCTAAGTTTCAATGCTTCGTCATCTAGGTCCTTAATCCTGATAGTACTACATATTTCCTCAAAATCCCTAACATGGAAACAGGGGTTTTTATTTTCTTTCTCTAAGAAGATTGGAGCATCTGTAATGTCCCAGGTTTTAACTCATAGTTTGCTTCAATTTCAGCTAACTTGATACATGATTGACGAGAAGTCCTAGTCGGGTTCAACAAAGCTTTTAAAGTTGCCATTGTTGGCGCTATCAAAGGACTAGAAGTAACTTCTTCACACAATGTCAAGTTCTCAAAATTGAAATTTCCAAAAACCGGCCCTCAAAAGAAGAGTCTTCGAGGTCCTCGTTTCCAGGGAAAAAACTACTAGGTTTGTCACTAATCAAACGACCTAGAGTGTCTCTTTTCCAAGCTCGCTCAGTGATGATTTCAAACGGTCTTGGCATACAGTAAAAAAAATTAAAAAAAGTAAATCCTAAATGGAAGGGAATTATAAAAAATCACAAGCAAGGCTGACTCAACCAAATCAAACCTATTAAGTCTAGCAAAAAAAAAGCATGATGGCTCCACTTAGATTGTTTCTAGACTAGCTTTTATTCTTTCGAAAGGCAACTAGTTACAGTTTTAGTAAACCTCTTAGAACGATCTGAATTAGATTAATTCGAACAGAAACAGGATAAGCTCCAAGGAGCTTTGATAACCCTGTCTTTTTGGAAAGGTTTCCTTGGGTTGCAAGGAGGCTCTAATCAACTTAAAATAATCTTCCTGAACTTTGAGTTAGGCTAACAGAGTAACCAATACAGTCCTTTTGAACGAGTTTCCTATAACCTCATTACCCTATCGGTCTCTTTCTAGTCAAAATTTTAAGCTTAGGTTTGAATTTTGGTAACATGTTCCTAAAGCGGGCAAAAAGGAAACGGTGATGAAATCCGAGTCCTTATCTTGTATGGCCAGTTCTTGCCCTTTACTAGAAAAGTAAATCTGTATTCAGTTCCTCAATATATATGTATATGAAGGAATAAAGTAAACCCACTTGCTGGGGATTCGTGGGTTGATCGAGTCTTACCTCCTGTACCAGACGGGGTAAAATCGGTTGTAGTCGACTCGGGTCACCGACTCCTGTGTCAGTGTACGAATCTGAGGAGCCGCGACAATATAGTAATTGTTGTCATTCCATGTTGCAGTTTATATTTAAATTACCCTTCCATAGGGTTTAAAAGTAATAATAATGTCCAAGGTCTCAAAATAAAGTCCAAAAATGTCCAAAAATAAAGGAAAAATTACAGAAATAATAAAAGATTTCCTAATAAAAAATTTTAAAAAAAGAAACAAATAAAAATAAAATCTAATTAGAGTAAAATTCTTTGTCTTCTTTTCCGTTCTTTTAGCTTTAACTTTAACTCCAAGTTTTTAATCACCAAAGTCTTTGGCTCAATTTCCTTTTAATCCAAAATCCAAAACCTGAAGCAAAAAGATAAACACCCAAAAAAACGTAAAATAGAACAAAGTAAAAATAATACTAAAAACAAAAATAAAAACCCAAAAAAAGATTTAAAACTCTAAATCTAAAAACAAGTCCGCGTCGCCGGCGCCAAAAGTTGATGTGTTTTAGAAATAGTGGTAAAAGATTCGTTACTCAAACTTGTAAAGATTTGATTTTTAAACCTAATTTTTAAGACTAAAAATAAAGAATATTAAATTAAAATTGATTTCAAGTTATGGAAAGAACTGAGACTAAGGATTCCACTATTAGCTAATTCTTCGAATGATTTAGCATTGGTAATTATCTTGCAAATCATATATTCAATTTATTCAAAATATTGCCAAAGTTAGATTTTCAAAATAATAGTTGTAAATCAAAAATATGAGACATCAAAAGCTCTAAACTCAGCATGACTCATCAAAATAAAACACAACTAATTGATAAAAACCATTTTTTTCAAATTTAATTCAAAGCAAATAATAGTAAAAGAATTGCAAAATAAATTAATAAAATAAAATATACCACTTTATTATTGGAAAATTGCTTCCTCCTTCGCCTCGGCAATGGGGTCTAGCTCCTCATGTCAAACACCCTCTCAAAATACATGTTTATAGCTCAAAGTGCTTCAAAGAAGAGAAAAACAGAAGTAACACAGAAAACAGATACGGATACAAGTGTTGCAGAGATTTTTTTTTGTGTTGCTGAAGAGAGAAAATTACATAGAGAATAAAGTACGGTTCCTGAGCGCAGTGGATTATGAAGGAAAAGGTGACATGGAAAATGACAGTTCTTTCGCGTAGTCTCTACTTCTTCTTCTTCTTCATAGCGTGAATTTTTTTCTCCTGAATTTTTTCTGTTGTCTCCAGATGCTTTCTTTCTTGTTTCTATTTGCTATTTATAGGATTAGTGAACCCTAATAACCCTTCTTAACCGATAAGAACACAATGAAAAATCCAAATCAAGCTCCAAATCTTTGTTAATCCGAAACAGAGAATAACTAAGGTGAACGGTGTTTCCCATATCTGTCTGAAGGTTAGTTCCAGGATGAATCCTAAAGGATTGAGATACGCTCCCACTAGTATTAATCCTAATACTAATATCGACCAAGCTGGTATATACAAAGGTCCAAGCGATCGATTTATTAAAAATAAAAGAATTATAAATGTACTGACAACATGATTGGATCAAATTGAATCCAAGCGCATGGTCTTTATCAGCATCTTACATGATGGTTCTCATGGATCCTGCGTTCCACGCTTGCTTAGGCGACGGGGACAGGAAGAACACACACATATTGCTATCAAAGTGTCAATACTCAAAAAAATTTAATAAAAATAAATGGGCTTGATCTCAAACACTTTACTCCATCCTGGCGGCGATAACAATTCGATATTGGTGCCCTACCAAATCACTTAGAGAAATACAAAAATTACAAAAATAAAAACAAAACGTGATATGGTTGAGATAGACTCTGAGATACGGTGACAACTATCATGTTATTTCTAGCACCTGAGCTCTGTCCTTTTATGAATAAACCATTTAACTTGGCACACCAATTCCTATAGACAAATAGCTAAGTTTCCATCTACCTAGAATGGTTAGTGTCATCCTGAATTGTTCACAAGATTCTAGACTTTGGAGTTTTTACTATTGCACTAAAAATTTTCTCCCTTACCCCCAAACTTAAATCAAACAGTGTCCTCAATGTTTTAAAATAAAGAGCAGTACCAATAGATAAGTAAAAAGAGGAATAAAGAGGTAAGTCAGAAAGATAGTACTTGGGTGAAGCGTAGCAATCCTTCTTTGGAGAATAAGACAGAAAACAAAAAACCTAAAAACGAAAATCTACTAATGTATAAAAACAACCCTGATGGTCAATTAGAGTATACATGGACCTCCTCAACATCACCTGTAGGAAAAGACTCTAAAAATGGTTTCAATCTCTGACCATTAACCTTGAAAGGATTTCTACCATCTTGAGTCTCAATCTCAATAGCACCATGACGAAAGACAGTGCGAACAACAAAAGGACCGGTCCACCAAGAACGTAACTTCCCGGGGAAAAGATGCAAACGAGTATCATACATAATAACTTTTTGACCTGGACAAAATGACTTTCTTAAAATATTTCTATCATGCACAAGTTTGATTTTTTTCTTATACTCCCTAGCACTATCATATGCATCTTTCTGAATCTCTTCCAACTCATTGAGTTGGAGCTTCCTGTGAGCCCCTGCTTTGTCAAGTGAAAAATTTAACTGCTTTACATCCCAATATGCTCTATGTTATAACTCGACGGTCAGGTGACATGCCTTGCCAAAAACTAGACGATAAGGTGACATTCCAATGGGGGTCTTAAACGCAGTACGATAAGCCTATAAGGCATCAGTAAGCCTCAACGACCAGTCTTTCCTATTAGGATTAACTATTTCTCTAGAATACGTTTTATCTCCCTGTTGGAAACCTCTACTTGAGCACTAGTATTCCGGTGATATGGGGTAGCTACTTTGTGGGTAATACCATATTTCTTCATCAAGAGCTTAAACGGTCGATTACAAAAGTGTGACCCTCCATCACTAACTATAACTCGCGGTGTACCAAAACGTGCAAATATGTTATCATTCAAAAACTGGACCACAACCTTGTGGTCGTTTGTTTTACACGAAACCGTCTCTACCCACTTGGATACATAGTTTACAGCGACAAGGATGTAAAAATAACCGAAAGGATTAGGAAAAAGGAACCATAAAATCAATGCCCCACACATCAAAGACCCCAATGACTAAAATAGGGTTGCATCATATTTCTATGAGAAATGGTTCCTAAATTGTGGTATCACTCACAAGCAACACAGTAATTGTGGGAGTCTTTAAACAACAACGTCCAATAGAATCCATACTGCAATATCTTAGCAACAGTCTTCTGGACTGGTCACTCTCAGGTTTACATCTCCTAATAATCTGGTATGGACAATACTTAAACAAGTAAGTATCGTCCCAAAAGAAATGCATTACCTCAGCTAAAAACCTAGAATGATCTTGTTTACCCCAGTGTTGAGGCATTCGACTAGTAACAAGATAATTCACTATATTCGCAAACCAAGGTAATTGGGAAACAAAGAATAGTTGTTCATCAAAAAAACTATCTCTCACAGGAAGAAAATCATCAGGGGAATCCACAACAAGTCTAGACAAGTGGTCTGGTACTATATTTTCTGCACCCTTTTTGTCTTTAATTTCTAGAGACAATTCTTGTAACAAAAGGATCCATCTAATCAATCTAGGTTTAGTATCCTTCTTAGACATAAGGTACTTCAAAGCAGCATGATCAGTAAAGAATATAACCTTAGAACCTAAGAGATAGGATGTAAACTTATCCAAGGAAAAAAGCTAATAATTCCTTCTTTGTGGTAGTATAATTCAGTTGCACATCATTCATAGTTTTGCTAGCATAGTAAATCACGAAGTAATTTGTTTTCTCGCTGACCTAATACAACACCAATAGCATAATGTGAAGCATCACACATGATTTCAAAGGGTAGGTTCTAATTAGGTGCTTGGACTATGGGGGCAGTAGTGAGCAAAGTCTTAAGCTTCTCGAAAGCCTCTAAACAAGCATCACCAAAGACAAACTTAACATCTTTTGCAAGCAAATTTCAAAGAGGTCTAAAAATTAAACTAAAATCATTAATGAATCGACGATAAAAACCTGCATGCCCTAAGAATGACCTAATATCTTTTACGGTTTTGGGAACCTATAGATTCTTAATAAGGTCAACTTTGGATTTGTCTACCTCTATACCCTTAGAAGATACGATATGCCCTAAAACAATTCCAAATTGAACCAAGAAATGAAATTTCTCCTAATTAAGCATTAAATTATTTTCCTTACACCATCAACATTTATGTCAAATGATGCAAGCACTAATCAAAAGATGAACCAAATACTGAAAAATCATCCATAAGACCTCAAATAACCCTTCTACCATGTCAGAAAATATTTTCATCATGCAACGCTGAAAAGTAGCGGGAGTATTACACAACCCGAAAGGCATGCGTCTATAAGCAAAGGTACCAAAGGGACCAGTAAAAGTGGTTTTCTCTTGGTTTTCTAGGGCAATTACAATCTGATTATCACCAGAGTAACCTTCTAACAAGCAATAATGATTATGTCTAGATAATCACTCTAGCATTTGTTCGATGAAAGGAAGGGGAAAGTGGTCCTTCCTTGTGACCTTGTTCAATTTTATATAGTCAATAAAAACACGCCACCCCGTGGTTACTGGGGTTGGGATTAACTCATTGTTATCATTCTTGACTAGAGTGAAACCTGATTTCTTGGGAACAAACTGAATGAGGCTGACCCACTTACTGTCTGAAATGGGGTAGATAATACCCGCATCCAACAACTTAAGCACCTCAGTTCGAACTACTTTTTTCATGTTAGGGTTCAGTCGACGTTGCACCTCCCTAGAAGGTTTGGTGTCATCCTATAAATAGATCTGATGCATACAAACAGTAGGACATATACCCTTAAAGTCTGTTAAGGTCCACCCTAAAGCTTCTTTATTGTCTTGAAGTACGGTTACTATCCAATTTCCTGATCAGTATCCAAGTCGGATGCTACTTTTACATGCAACGTCTCATATGGGCCTAAAAACACATATTTCAGAATATCTGGCAATGGTTTGAGGTCCAACTTAGGAGGAAATTCTAAAGAAGGAATTAAGGTAGAATTAGAAACTAGTAGTGGTTCGAAATTAGCTTTCCATTCCATTACTAGTTTCTATCAAAGGGGCGGAATCTAAGAAAGTATTCACCTCACTAATCACACTATCATCATCAAAGTGAGATAGGCATTTCTCTAATGGATCTTCTAACAAAGTGTTTGGTAATAACTCCTGAACTAAGGTACTAATCATGTTCACTTCTTCTATGCATGTGTCATTTATCTCAAGGGGTTGCTTACTAATATTGAAAATATTCAGCTCAATAGTCATATTACCAAAAGATAAATTCATAATATCATTTTGACAATTAATGATCACATTAGATGTAGTTAAAAACAGGCGACCTAAAATCACAGGTATCTGGTTTTCTGGGTCAGGGATAGGTTGGGTATCTAGGATAACAAAATCCAATGGATAAATAAACTTTTCGACCTCAATAAGATTATCCTCTATAATACCACGAGGAATTTTCATAGACCTATCAGCTAACTGAAGTTTTATCTAGGTAGATTTTAACTCACCAAGCCCTAGCTGGAGGTACACATGGTACGGAAGTAAGTTCACACTTGTTCCTAAGTCGAGTAACGTTTTGTCAATACGGTAGTTACCTATTGTGCAACAAATGGTAGGGGAACCTGGGTTTTTGTACTTAGGAGTTATGGTATTCTGGATAATCGAACTCGCATGACTAGCTAAAAAGGTTTTCTTCTGTACACTAAGCTTTCGCTTTCGCGTACAAAGATCCTTAAGGAACTTGGCATAAGTAGGAATCTTCCTAATTGCATCTAATAAAGGAAGATTGATGTTGACTTGCTTAAAAATCTCCAATATATCACTAAAGTTGGATTCCTTCTTAGTTGGTACTAACAGTTGTGGGAATGGGGCTCTGGGCACAAAATAGGTCTTATTGGGAACCGCATTGGACTCTTTAGATACTCTATCAGTCTCTTCAATTAATGGCTTAGAAGGGTGAACTACAGTATGTTCACTATCAGGCATGGTTACCTTATTGTCTACCACTCAACCACTCCTAAGGGTTGTAACAGAATTCACATGATTGAACGATTTCTCTCCTGAAGATACTTCATGAACTCCTCTTGGGTTGAGTTATGTCTGACTAGGAAACTTACCTTTTTCACTCAAAGACTCATTCAACTGACTAAATTGGTTTCATAAATCGGAAATAGCCTGAGAGTTAGCCTGAATCATCTTTTTATTATCTTCTAAACTTTGTTCAACCGATTGCTGAAACTTTGCAGTGTGATGAGATAAAAAGGTGAGAGACTCTTCTAAACTCATGATCTTCTTATCTGAAGGGTTCTGAAATTGTACTGGTCCTGAAGGATTCTTAGTGCATCCAAAACCTTGGGGAGCCTGGGAATTACTAAACTAGTCTTGATTCTGACCCTAAGACCATGAAAAATTAGGATGGTTTCTCCAACCAGGGTTATAGGTTTCAGAATATGGGTCATATTTCTGGCGGTTTTCAAACCTAGAGTTGTTATAAATAACATGGGCTTGCTCTTCGTACCTAGCATGGTTTGACCCTTGATTCATTTTTAAGGCCTCTAGACGCCTAAGGATACCTGACCCATTATCAACTCTATCGACCCTATGGATAGGATTCCTAGATATTTCTGGTACTCTCATTGAAGCCCATGGCCAAGTTTTCTCAGCTAACTCAACGAACGAGTCAAAAAAATTATTTGGGTTCTGAAGGGTGAGTTTTCCACCATTCATTGTTTCTACCTGCATACGGGTCTCACTATCTAAACCCTCATACAAGATTTGGGCCATATGGGCTTTTTCAAAGTCGTGATGTGGACACTGGTATAACAATTCATTAAACTTTTTTACATAATCGTGTAGGTTTTCACCTAATTTTTGCTTATAGGCTTGAACAGATTGACGAATAGCAGCAGTCATATGGTGTGGGTAGAACTTCTTAACAAAAACCTCTACAAGACCGTCCCAGATGGTGATTGTTTTAGAAGGAATAAAATGACACCACTCTTTGGTTTTTCATCTAGAGAGAAGGGAAACAAACGTAACATAGGCACATCTTTGGAGACATTCGGATAACTTATTTTGTCACAAATCATTTCAAAGTCTTTTATGTGGGTATCCGGGTTCTCATTCTCTAACCCCTTAAACGTCTGAAGCATGCCAATTGTCCCAGGTTTAATATTAAATTTTACAGTAATGGCTAGTAAAACTACCGCTGGGTCACGTACTACTCCAGATGGGTTCATACGATCTATTAGGGTTTTGTTTACCTGGACTTCATGCTCACTCATCTCGACAAAAACACATGTACCACCTAAATACGTGTAACGGGTTGGACTTAAACAAAAAAGGTCGTTTTCTTCAAGTCTATCTCCTACACGAATCCAACGAGGCATACACAAGCAAGAATACTAGTGTTTAACAAGAATATGTGCACGTGCAAATGTTATGGTTCACTATTTTAAGTAAGCTTGGTTTACCTTAACAAATTATACCTACACTCAATGACTGGTCAAAGGTACAAGGTTAAGCTTGTAGACTTTCAGCTGGTAACTCTCATAAGGCCCAAGGTACGGGTTCAGCTTACTTATCCACTGGTTTTCCTAACATCAGTGATCTGACGAAGGTGCAAAATGGTGTGTGCACTTGTGTGTATGTTTTAAAAAAATAAAAAAAATAAAATACGAAAAAATAAATAACAAGCAACAAGAAATAAAATCCCAAAACTAAGAAATAAGGAAAAAAAAACTAACAAAATAAATAAAGTCCAAAAATAAAATTCTTTGTCTTTTCTACCTTCTTTTCGCTTTTTCTTTAGCTTTAGTACGAACCTTTAATTGGCTCTAATTTCTTTTTTGATCCAGAACCTGCATAGAAAGACAAATGTCCAAGAAAACGTAAAATATAACAAAAGAATAAAAATCTAAATTAAGAAAAAAACTAAACCTAAAAAAAAATCTAAAAACAAGTCCCCGTCGGCGGTGCCAAAAATTGATATGATTTGTAGACAGTGGAAAATAGATTCGTTCAAGACTTGTGAAGAATTGATTTTTAAACCTAATTTTTAATACTAAAATAAATAAAACTAAACTGAAAGTGATATAAATAAGATTAAAAGCAACCAAGACTCTGGATTCCAATACTACTCATGATTGAATTGATTTACAAGGATTTCTAAAACTCTAGTTATCTTTTAAGTCCTCTTTTTTCCCAACTCACTAGTAATCATACGAATTTTAAAATTTTACTTGTAAACATTAAACATAGGTCATAAAATGAATTAACAAAGCATAACCTATCAAACTGGATGAAAAATAATTAAGAAAATCATGTGTTCGAATTAAAACTCTGCAAAAAAATTGATTAAGTGAATCAAAAATAAAACTAAAGTAAATAGAACAATTAAAATAATATTACCCATCAATCATGTGTAAGTAGCTTCCTCCATTGCCTTGGTTAAGTGAGAATTAGATCATCATAGTAAACAATATCTCAAAATATTGATTCATGGCTCAAAAATTGTTTGAAAAATGAAAATGAGAGAAAATAATAAAACATCGAGTTTGCAACGATGTATAGGCGTTACAGACTCACTGTTACTAATCAAGTATTTTAAATTAAAAATAAACATTTCAAACTGATTGTTACAGACGCTATTGAACTGCAACTGTTTCCTTCTGTTGATTTTTTTTTCTTGATAAACTGCAACAACAGTGTGATTTGATTCTCTGCAACTTGATTTCTTTTAGCTCTGTTCTCTTTCTAAAAACTCTTGATCCTCTCCTACAACTCCTATACACCTCTCTTATTTATATTAGATATTCCAAAACTCAAGTATCTTCTTGCAATAACTTCATAATCCTTTGAAAATATTCTCGGCCATTTTTCTTCTTTTCACGATCTAATTTTCGATTATTTTCTTCCATTTGGTCTTTTAAACTCAATAAGACTTTGTTGTATTGTTTCCTTATCCACAAATATTATTTCCTTGAGATAAAAATCTCACGTAACATCAAAATCGAGTACAAATATCTTTCCCGATTTAGTCTTCCTCACGATATTTTCTTGGTTAATTTAGATGAGTTTAAGTTGTGTACAACTTCTCTCCTTTGGGAAAGAGTATATCTTGTCATAACTCCCTTGAATATCTCTCCAAAACCTTGATCTAAATCTTCTCTGCTTCACACATAAGAAAGTAGAAAATTTCCCGCCTAAATTGACTTTTCAAACAAAAGGAGGTGGGTATCTTTAGCAATTTTCACCGGTGGTGCCTTTATCACTTTTTATCCAATTTTTCCATGATTATTTATTCTTCCATAAATACCTACAAACACCATAAAATGACAATGTTAATATATAAATGAGCACTAACAAAAAAACGAATATAGACAAAACAGACACAAAAATATGTCTATCAAAATATATGAATGGTTTCTATCTAATGGACTTGGATTGAACAAATCGGGCTTGGACTCCAAATGCATATGTGCCATTTTGGATTTTGGATTTTGGATTTTGGGTAAAAATCCTTACCTAAAATTCGGGGTGTTACAGAAGAATTTAAAAGTTGTAACCTAATACAGTTTCATAAGGAACTTAAATCTTTAGAGGATGCCTCTAACCGCAACTAGGACATAGTGTGCCAGGATTGAGATTACAGGTTGCAGAGAGTCCTGTATTTATAATGATAAATTAGGCTTGATTGCTTAAACCTAAAGAAATTGTTTTCTTGAGGAAACAACAAGTTCGTGAACTAGTTTCCATGTTTACAAAATACTTTGATCCCAAGCAAACTTAATTTTTCAATATAGATTGATTCTAAAGAATGGTTACCATGTAAGCATGTGAAAAGTTTTCCTTGATTTACAAAGAAAAATATAGATAAACATATTTGTCTTTTAAGAATCGTACACAAGGTTAGTCCACGAGAAATAGCCCATAAGGCTCATGAACCATCAATCAATATTGGAGTTCACTAACATCCAAAAACATGTCAGTTCACTAAAAAATCAGCTTGCAATGTACATGAACCACCTATTTGAAGTGTAAAGTTCACTAACACCAAAAAACATGTGTATATGTTACATTTGAAGTGTACAGGAACCACCTTATAAATGTATAGTTCGTAAATTGAAAAGTCAGTTTGTGTACATGAAAAAATTTAAAGTGTCCAGGAACCACCTTGAAAGTATACCGTTCCCGAGCTGAGGATATCAGCTTGTGTACATTAAATAATCAAGGTGTCCGGGAACATACACAAAAGTGTATCGTTCGCGAACTGAAAAAAAGTTTGTAAACAATGGAAAATTTGAAACGTCCATGAATATAACTAAAAGTGTACAGTTGACAAACTGAAAAATCAGTTTGTGAAAAAAAAGCACTTTTAGAATAACAAGTTTTATAAAAGTTTGCAAACTGCAAAATCAGTTTGCGAACTGAAAAATCAATTTGTAAACAAGTTTACGAAATCAAAAAATTAGTTTATGAACAAGTTTGTGAACTTGGTACTTCTTGATGTTTTAGGATCTTCTTTCGAAATCATAGTTTAGAAAAATTAATTATCTTCAACCTCAAAAGCGATAAGTCATATGATTATCCAATCCTTGAACTCATGTTTTAAATTTGACAAGTACAAGCTTGAACTCGGAACTTCTTTATTGCAATTCATCAATTATACTAAATCCATACGACGTTGTCTTAGTAGATAGAATAGTAGAAATAATGAGTAAATATGATAGTAAGTCTTCAAATACCCTTATTGATGAAGCCCTCGTAAATGTCTTTGTTTTTATTCATTATTCAATCTTCAAGGGTTATTCGGTAAATTCTGATGTTCAACTATCATGATCAGACTTAAATCAAGATGTGGTTTATTTCATCTAATATTGACAACAATCTTCACATACCAAAACTTGTGAGTTTGACCGAGTAATGCTCTAGCATAGCCTTCGGGTCAATATCTAAACAATAACATGCTACTTCGGGATCTATGTCAGGCATGTCTTTCATCTTCCATGCGAATACGTCCTTGTACTCTCTCAACTTTTCTAGCCTATATTACTCTTTTGCTTCCATTAATATTCTTATATTGATTATCTGTGGCTCTTCCTTTGTTCCCAAATTCATATCCCTTGTAGGCTCAGCTGTTGTGAAATTCATTGTCGGTTCGTCGAGGGGGGTTGGGCATATTAATTGCTATGATAGAGGGTTCCCTTTGATGATATTTATTGCTGGATAAACCTTCCCATGTATCTGCTTCAGCTGCATATGCATTCCTCTTTTTCTCGTTCATATCCTCGTTTGCTCGCCTTTTCCGTTGCTTGACCCTTTATGTCCGATCCTCATATTAGCTCACATTAACTTCGTTGTAGATCTATGCCCCGATGAGATCCACTCATATATGTGTTATCTTCTCTGGCGTTGGAAATCGTAAGTGTTGATGGTAAGTTGATGTTATTCTCTTGGTCCAACTGCCCCATGGTCTTCCACTGATTTTGTTATAAGGTGACTCCACATCAACCACGTAGATGGTTTTTATAGTTTCCACTTTCCCTACGTAGATTATCAAGGTGATCTCACCCTTGAGGATGAGCCGTTAAATCTATATATGTTATAGTTCGATGGGATCAACATGGAATCCGAGTAATCCATCCCTTTGAAGGTGTCATAAAAGAGTATCTCAATAGATCTTCTTGTGTCAACCAACACATTATCCACATCCTATTTTTTTATCTTCAATGTTATTACCAAGGGATATGTGTATGATTTTCCGTTATCTGGTGCTTCTGAGGCTGAGAACGTGATCTTTTGTGCCATCCACCTCTCAATTGGTAACGTTTTTGACCTATGATGGTACTGTAAAAATTGGAACATGTCTTAGTTGAATGTACAATTGAATTGCATCTCACCCTCTGTCAATATTTATCCAAATAATTTATGGGGTAGGATTCTCGAGTTATGTTAGCGGCGGTGGGGGTAATGCCAGGAAATTCTCCAATTTCTCTCTGAACCAGGTCGTGCACGTTCATTTCCATGTTTTTGCAATTGTCAGTAGTATGACCATGAAATGATGATAATCGCAATATTCATAACTATAACGTGAAGTAGGTGGATCCACCCCCCTTACCCTTCATGTTAAGAGGATATCTGATTTCTCGCATGGAACCAGTTGCTCGATTGTTTGTAAGATAACACGTTTTTGCAATTGTCAGTCGTATGACCATGAAATTTATGATAATCACAATACTCATAACTATACCGTGAAGTAGGTGGATCCCCCGCCCCCCCCCCCCCCCCCCATGTTAATAGGATATCATATTTATCGCATAGCCCTAGATTGCTCGATTGTTCGTAAGATAACAAATAAAGATGCATTTAATCTTAGAAGCTTTCAATCATCAAACTTTGGATCATTGAACTTTCTGTCGTTGTATCTCTAGTCGCCAACTTTCCTAGCCTGCAGGGATGATCCTATGGTATCTGTCACCTGGATGATTCGTTATTCGCCCATCACGTCCTTCATTGTAGCTACACCCTCTACTCGTTCCAATATTCTACTTGTGGAATTTCTCCTATAATATTTTTGGTTTGCTGAATGGAGTACTTCATCGCAAAGCCATTTTCATCTATCTGCATTTATTCCAGAGAGATGTATTTTTCATGTATCTCCCTCAGGTCTCCAATCGTGCTCGGCGGGGTATTGAAAATTGCCATGTAGATCAAGTATGTCTTTTCCATCCCATTAATGAATCCTCAGATAAGGTTTTTAGGCTTCTCTTGACTCCAAATCTCGGTGCACAGAGTTCTCCATCTATTTACTAAGATCCACAATCCTTCCTTTGCTTTCCTTATTAAACTAAACAACTTTTCGACTCTAGGTCTCAACAAATGATTGTGCATGTACATTTTTAAGAATGATATCTCCATGTCTTGGAATGCAGATTTGAGTATTCAGGATGTCATCAAACCATGTCAGGGTTTCACCCTTTAACATCGCCAGAAATTATTTGGATAGGACTTCATCTCGATGTTCCCATTGTAGGAGAGTCATTTTGTATGCCTTCACGTGCTACACTGCATTTCTCATCCCATCGAAGGAACAGGCAAAAGGGGAATTGAGCATTTTTCTGGGAGATGAGCATACAAGATATATTTTTCGAAGGGAGATCGTTTTTTCTCCAATATAACTTCAGACAGCTTCTTCCCCTTTCCTGCTTTCTTAAAATTTCGGAACATAGCTTTGAGATTCTTGAGCTCATCCAGCACCTCCTGGATCACTCCATTGAACGGCTTTCCTTTTGGTCTTTCCTTTTACTTGACTTGATGCAGGTCGCGCTCCATTTCGACACGGTGTTTCCTTATTTTCCATTTTATCCATGGTTCTCCTTTAGCACTGAATTTCTGGGAGATCGTCGGGATCATCCTCTTCATGCTCAATGTGTTCAGTGTCTGTTATATTTTGGTTAACCTGATTCCCGACATCTAATGTAACAGTTTCATCGTATATTGATGTATTTCCATCGTTTCCGAGCACTTCTCCATTCAAGCAATTACTCATCGCCATATGTACCTTTTGGTTCTTCTTGTATGGATTTATTTTATCTTCTTTCGATGCCATTATAATCGGCTATGCTCCTGCACAATAAAAAAACATATTCCTTCACGAGAATATGACAACAAAGATGTTAAAGATGGTATAAATGTTAATTCAGCAGTTCATAGCCGAGATTACTCATTGTGGGTCCAGCACTTTATCATATTGAATGCGGATCCGGCACATCGTGGAAAAAAATTTCATTGGATCCATATCTTCACAAGATTAATAATATCAAAGATTTAACTGATCCGAGAAAGATGCTAGTGATATTATTTTAACTTAAAAGCATGTTTTATGCTTCAAAAACTGGCCAACCCTAAAAATAGTAAGTTATATTTTCTAAAAAATCATGTCACGGTGTTTACGCTTTATTTTTAGCAGACAAAATCTTATTTTATTTTTCAAGATTCTCTTCTCCTTAAGCCGGAAAAGGTAAACTTTATTTGTTTTTTAGCAGATCTAAACTTTCCTAAGGATGATGACTCCAGTGAACTTTAATATCTACTTTTCCTTCTTTCTCCAAAATTTTAAAACAATATTCAAAGACGACTTTTTAACATAAAAAAATCGATTCTAACCCTTTTTTAGCAAGCTTCAACATCCCTGAAAATTATGGATCTCAGGAACTTTGAGGTTTAGCTTTTTTTTTTCAAAAAACAAACAAACAAGAAGAATCTAAAACATGAGAAAATGAAATCAAGTTCTCAAACAAGGTATGATAGATCCTTTTTTAAAAAAATTTATATGTTTCCAGCGCCAAAATGTTACTGCAGGAAAAGCCCACAACTACACCCAAAGAGATTTAGATTGATGATTTATGAGACTAACTGTTGAGCAATAAAAACTGTGGGAGATAATCACGTAAAGTAAGAGACATAAAAAATTTATGTGGTTCCAAGTTAAAGCCTACATCGGAGTGATTTGTCATAATATAATGGTAGTTACAAACGATTATAATTTTACTCTCAAGAACAGGTTCACTCTCAACTCTCCTTTCTCTCCATTCTCCAAAATTTCAACCACTCTCTCAATATTCCCACTTCTCTTTTATAAACAGTTTTACAATTAGTAAATGACATCTCACTTTGCTAGCTGAGCCTCAAGTGGGAATATCAGCCGAACATAATCAGCTACCTTCGTTCGCTAGGGTCACGCTAATGTTTGGTAGGTGATTTTGGCGAAGTATAAGAGGTTATCTTCATTGAAGCTATTGTTCTTTGTTTGACCACAGACGAACCTCTTTTTGCCACCTACCTAGTCACCCGGTCTTCCGCGAATTTTACCGTTATGATTTCATTCAATGCTCATCTACCCACTTTAAATTCGGTTGTTGATTTTGGCATACCTTTACACGTGTCCTTATCCTGGACGTATGGTAGATATTTCGTTTAGGATAAAATAATTCTTGAGAATGTATTTAGTTCTCCGTCCTCATCTTGGCACTACTGTGTTTGGGCCTTGCACTACTCCCACGTGCCAATGATATTTTATGCCCCTGCATCTGGTACGCTTAGAAAGGGGTATTTAATGGTTACTCAACTTCTCAAGTCTTGTTCCATTAGGATAATATTGTAACTTTGTAAATAGGTTTACTTTCTTTTTGGATTTGCTTTGACAACTCTCTTTGTACATTGTCTTTTTTTTTCTTCAATATATATACTTTTTATCTTCTTCTTCTTCTAAGCCTTTAGTCCCGAACAAGTTGGGATAAGCTTGAAAGAAAACACAAGGACTTCCCAAGCTGTCACCCATCTTGGTACTGCTCTCGCCCTTTCCTACTTAAATAGTTGGTTTTCAACCAAACAAAATTATACGAAGACTTCCCAAGCGGACACCCATCTCAATGCTGCTTTTTCTCTTTTTTTGTCTATCATTGGATCGCCACGTCTATCACGACTCTATTTTCATAGGGGAATGACTATGTTTTTTACCGTTGGCTTACCACGTAAATCACAAACCCTCCTCCTTTATCCTGGCTTGGAACATGGTGTGTAGAAAAACTACGCCGACGGAGATTTATCTCACACAAATAAATAAAAATACTCCATCCGCTTCTCATAAACTAAGTTATTTATTTTAAAATTTTATTTTCTAAGGATTAAGATATTTCATTAAACAATGTAATATTTTTATAATTATCTTTTTAATTAATTATTATTAATATAAGAAATATGTATAATTTGGCAGTCATATTTATATTTGTTATATAGATGTTTTAAAATACTTTTTAACTATATTATTTTTAAATTTTACTATTTTATTATTTGAATATATAATTTAGAAAAAAATAAAAATATTCCTATCTCTTCTTTATTTTAAAAATTATATAAATTTAAATTAGCTCATTATCTAAAAAACGAGGGAGTACAAAACAACAGACGTACCAACAACCGACACGGATAAAGAATCACACACAAATTTCTCCTCTCCTCGGCTCTAATTCATTATGCTGCTGCAGCTAGTTTGGTCCACCAACATAGTCTACTGTCTATATGCCTGTCTATCACGTGGTGTGTGTGGACTGTGGAGAAGAGGAAATAAAACTCAAACTACTTATCAAATGTTAGGTACTGCGTTTGAAAAGCAAAGTTCGCTTGTTGATAAATGAATAATAAATAATTGATACGGCGGCGTTGTGGAATTTCAGCTACCTCATTATCACACTTTATCTGTATTTATCAGTCTTTGTTCTCATTACCCAAATTCCCACTTTGATATCAGCCTCACATGGGCTCCTGAGGTCGATATCTGTCCTTACTTGCATAACCTCACATGGCCTCTCTCTCTCCCACATTCACATTACATTTACCTTTTACTGTTTAAACTTTAAAGTGAAAATTTTCCTCTGCTCAAGTCAACCTAGGGATTCAGGAATAGTTGAACTCAATGAACTGAGCCCTGGATATCCGATTAAGATTCTCTCGACCAAAATGAACGATTTTTTATTGCGTTAACTGTTTCGACCTGCATTACGAACGAGCTTAGGCCTTAGAGCGTTCACAGTGGGACGATCAAATGGCTGACTAAAGATCAAAAGTGATCTTTAGTCCGAAAAAACATAACGCAATGGGACGACGAGTTATAGTGGATAGTCGAAGAAATCGACTGTAGCTGACTAGATGTAGTCATTTTTCCCGACTAAACAGGTTATAGTCAAGCGGACTCGTAATGTACCGCTTGATGCTAAGCAGCGTCGTAGTATTTCGTCCAGAGTCAAGCGTTATTCTGGGACAACGCTCAAAAACACGGGCGGTAAGCTAGTAGTTCGCCTGATCAAGCGTTACTTTGGGGCTTCGTCTGATGAAACGGGGTACTAGGACCACCCCCACACACAAACGTGCTGCTTGAATACCGCTCAGTTGGAGCGCATTGCTAGCATGCCGCCTGGTCCAAGCGGAATGTTAAGGCTCCGCCCAAAGCAATACATAGTAAATTAGGTATACTAAACTAATTAACTAAGTTAAACAAATTAACTAAACTAAACTAATTAACTAAGCTAAGCTAATTAAGCGGTACTGTAAGAGTCGCATAGTATCCATTACTCTAGTGCATTGCTTAAGCTAAGCAAATTAACTAAACTAAACAAATTAACTAAACTAAGTAAATTAACTAAGCTAAGCAAATTAACTAAGCTAAGTAACTAAAAGCTAAGTTAACTAATTAAGCTAAGTAATGGAGCGGCTACTCTAGTGCTCCGCTTGGATTTTGTAGGTGGGACGCTAGGGTACCGCCTTCCCATTCTACTAACACACTCAGTTCGCACAAGTGCAACTCTTCTAGGCGCTATGCTAGCACTACGCCCGACCAGACGTGATTCTGGGATACCGCACGTCTTTCTGACGTGATCCTAGGATACCGTACAATTATAGGCGTTAGGTTAGAATTCTGCCCCGCATCAGGCGTTACGCTAGGAGACCGTCTCGAGCGAGCGTAATTCTAAGACTCCGGCCGTCTTTCCAAGCGCATCACTAGGACATTATCCCACCCTAGACGCATTGCTAGAACACCGTCTGACTATACACAATTGTTCTTGGACCGGACTAAATATTAAAACTTTTAGTCTTTAATCTTTAGTCTTATAGTTTGATCGCATGACTGTGGATGCCCTAATGGTGTATCACCGCATAAAACTCTTTTTGTTTTATTCGGAAAGCGACTTCCATAGATTCTCTGACTTCAAACGAATTATACTTATCAAAACCATAACCCTTTCCAGCCACGATTGGAACAAAGATCAACTAATTTTCGAATAAAAGGGTATATTTAAAAGTTAGACACCGATTCCCAGATTTTGAAGAGCAAAAGATACTGTCAACTAACTTACCACCATAACTGTGTCCCAGCTACAGCTAATATATAGATCAAAAGGGTTTATCCCAAGGTTTATACGGATTCTCTCCCAAGAGAATTTAAAAAAAAAGTAAAGAGCAACTAAAGAACATGAGCAACTTTCTCAAGAGCAATATTGAATTGAAGCATATGGACATCCCCAGCACGTATGGACATTCCCAGTCTCGTTCGTTCATTTTTCATTAGAAAAAAAAGGCAAAAAAATAAATTAATCGCCTCTAGCATATGCACAAGAAAATCAAAAAGATTGTAAAGCAATAATTTGGCAACAGATAACGCAACTTGCTTTTCATTAACTCAGTTTTCATTAAAGCTTCACGGCTGAAGGGAAAACAAAAGTAGTATTAGTAGTGATAGTAGTAAAGGGAAACTAAAAACCCCATAATAGAAGCAAAACCAAAACAACTACTAATATTTAGTAGTGAGATCATTGTATATCTCACCCGGCTCTATACTATGTGGCTAACACACCATAACTTAAGGGGGAAAAAAGTTCCTCTTTTTATATTTACAGTCTCATACTCTTTTCTTTTTTTTTTATTATTATTATATATAAGAAAGAAGACGATAAAAAAAAACCTAAGCAAGAAGTTCACATTTACAGCTTTCTTCTGCAGAGTTTAACCAGAACTCCTCCTTAATCTACTAGCTAGACAGAACACATGGGTTCTCTTCTCTTCTATTAAAATTTTGAACAAAACCTACAAAACAAAGTCCAGTCCAAAAGCCCGGCAAAATTTACAATACTTGGGGGGTTAGGTCATGTTTGTCTTGTGTTGTTGTTCAGGTTAGATCAGTCATGGATCTTGTTTCTCCTCCACTTGTAATCCATGGATGCCCTAGAAAAATCAAACAAATTTTTGTTTTTAATCAGCATTGGAATTACCGTAATTATAACAAACAAAGAAAAACCGGTTGAAAAGATCTTCACCTAGAATACCGTTCCAAAAGAAATTTACCGTAATACTCTCCTAAATCAGAGGATAATTTCTAATTAGGACTACAAAGAAGGCTTAATTAACATAAAAACTTCGTTATTAAGTTGGAGCTTTTAAACAATAAAGATTCTGATTCAGTAGTATTACCGTTGATTCTCAAAATATATAACAGGAAATAAAGAATCTAAGAGTAAAATTTCAATAAGAACTGAAATGATCAAGAACGGAATGCCTAGAAATTTTATGAAACAGAAGAGACGGGGAACTTACTTAAGACTTGTTCGGCTGTGAATCTCTTAGAAACATCTTTATAAAGCATTCTTCTTAGAAGATCTTTAGCAGAAGAAGAAACAGAGTGAAAGATTCTTGTAGGAAACCTAAGATTTCCTCTTAAAACAGCTTCAAAAATCTCAGTAGCAGAATCACCATAAAAAGGAGGAATACCAGACAACATTATGTACAAAATAACACCAGCACTCCAAACATCGATTTTCTCATTATAATCTCTACCAGAAATCACTTCAGGAGCAACATAATAAGGTGTACCAACAATTCCTCTCATAAAACCTTCATGAAAACAAGCAGCAGATCCAAAATCGGCTAGTTTTAATCTATTCCTCCTATCAAATAGAATATTATCAGGTTTAATATCTCTATGAGCAACACCACGGCGATGACAATGAGCAATTGCTTCCACTAATGGATTCATTACAGATACACAGGCTTCACTTTCACTAAAAATCCTTTTCGTTATACGTTCATAAAGATCACCACCACCATGAGCAGAATTCCCATCACATAATTCCATTATCATATGAAGATAATCATCATCTTCGCAAACATTCAAAATCTGAACAATATTAGGGTTTCCACTAACAAGTTGCATAATCTTAGCTTCTTTTTCTAAACATTCTTTATCAATTGAATCTGATAATAATTTCTTTTCAATTGATTTACAAGCAAAATACTCACCGGAAACTGGAGAAAAGCACCGATATACGGTACCAAATCTTCCCCGTCCGATTTCTTCACCGATCTGATAATCCCTGTTCAGACTCTCACTCATCTGTATGGTTCTCTAGAAATTTCTTTCTCTAGGTTAAACAATTTTGCAGGCCTAGTGTTTATACTTATAGAAAAAAATAAAGAAAAGGAGGAGGGGGTTTCGGAATGTTTGCGACGAATATTCGTTTGGTAAGCAATAATCCATTACCACGTAATACTAAATGGGACTGTTTGGTAACTATTTTGTTATTATCGTGGATTATGATCTATTATATAGATATTTATTAAAATTTATAATAATTGATTATTTTAATTATAATAGTAAAAATTTATTATTTTTATAAGAATTATTATAATATTTTTTTTGTAAATTGGATTAGAATTTTTTTCTCTAAACTATTTAGAGAGACAAAAAAATAATAATGAACTAAAAAATAATCTTATACTTTATTCTGTCCGCTTCTCTACAAATAATTAATTATCGTAAAAATATATTTTTAAAAATTTATTAAAAAATAATTAATGATATATTTATTTTTTAATTTATAATTATCTATAATTATAAATTATAATATAATTTGTACCAAACAAGATCAATAAGTTGTCGGGGTTTACATTTAGTGGTTTAATTACTTTTTTTAAGCATTATTAAAATTACTTAAAAGGCCATTATTCTTCTTGGAATTTTATTTTAAAGTTTTATATCATAAGGACTGTACTAGTGGAGTGTTTACTTGTTGCGTTGCTTAGTCTCCGTGAGGACCGTGACTCTGTAGTCTACTACTGGTGTAGGGTACTTATATAGGGCCGCTTTTGTTCCTCATTGTTTCTCTTTATTAACCGAGGGCAGATAGTACTGACGCGGACATGATGTAATGCGGACGAGAATAAATTTTCAAAAATTAAGTCATGAATACATTATAAAACCAGTGATATTTTATACCAAATTGTATATATTATGGACAAATTTTTTTAACAATACTAGTAAATTGTTGATAAATAATAAATTTATGTAAGAATAAGCATATACACCAATGAAATAATATATATACAAAAAATTCAACTACTAGTATACATTCATAGTAAAATAGTGTGTGATACATATATATGATGTCACCGATGTGTCTGATGGGAAGATATGCACATACAAATGTCGGACGCGAGTCTGATGCGGACACGTGACCATTTTAGGCATGTCCGTGCTACATAGACCGAAATACCTCGTTTCTCTCCCTTACCTTTTTTCCCTTGGTGACGCCATCTCAATACTAGATCTAGAAATTGCAAACTTATTTGGAGTGAGGTGGGCCCCATCTTAAAACCATGAACTATTTATGAAAAACGAGTGAAGTAGGAATCGGGGTACTAAGCATTTTTATTTGTTAGATCATCTTCAATGCTAGGGGTCAAAGTTATCCTATGTGGAGGTTTAGATATATTTTTTTGTATGGGTCATTTGTACATGGAAAAATAAAAATAAAAATAAGACTTTTCATCTTAAAAATTCATCTCCAATACTCAATGTTTTCTTAACAAATTTTATTTAAATTTAAAAACAAAATAATGATGTGGACTTTCTTCATTTCGACCACTTAGTCATATCATCTTTCTTTATGACCTTGACATTTGCATTGAAGATGAAAAATTGGTGGAAAGGTCTTAAATCCTAGGTGTCATGCTTTTTTAAAGCCTTGACCTATTGAATTGGAGATGCTCTTAAGGGATTGCCAGATTGGAAAACTCAATTGGAAAACTAGCTAATTTGCTAGTTTACGAATCGTGGCATAGTCTCTACTGATCAGCAGAGTCTGTGCCTCGAGGCGGCACTGTCTTTTTCGATGGCTATGGTTTGCCGCTAACGGCTATATCATCCAACGATTATAATTGAATCTCTTATATATATATTCTATCTAAACTCATCACAAATCATACCTCTGTACACCACAAGTCTCATATATATTTCTTCTAATTTCACTAATTTTCTTAATATGGATTCTACTTCCTAACCTTCTCTTAGTAACGACAAAACTCGTGGTACAAAGTTTCTTATAGGTGAAGATGAATCAATCTGCAGATATTACGGTCATTTTACACAAGATTGTATCAATAGTGCTCAACAACAAGTACTCGACTTCTGGGAGAAAATTCATGCAAAATTCGCTGAAGATACACTAAACCTAAAAAGGCGTGATTATACAAGGTTATCAGGTTTTTTTCATGCATCCAATAAAGAAGTGGCCTTATATGTTCTTGCGATCATGCAAGACAATACTGATCCATAAGGAGCGGCGAAATTAATCTTGATGTGGTAAGAACAATTTAAATAAAAATAATAATCAACTTATGAAAAATTTAATTAGAAATTTCTTAATTTTTTAATTCATCTTTCATGAAATTATTTTGAAAATACCAGGAACAAAAGTGCAGAGAAGATTAGCAAAAAAATTAGCAAACGCTCGGGAACAAAAGTTGTTACAATATCCTAAAGTCGTTGAACAAGTATAATCTAGCTTTGTTGGATAGTCTGCAGCAAGTGTCATCTAGATCCCCAAACTCTCATGCTTCACCAAGTGGATCACAATTCGATTTACCATTTTCTTCACTAGATTCAAATTCAACTCAAGAAGTGAATACTGGCATACCTACCGGTAATCCCTTTCCAAATACAAATCTAAATGCTCGTAAAACTGTTTAATTTAAAAGGTATAGACCAAAAAGAAGTAAAAAGACAAATAAACACAAACCAAAGAAGGATCTTCAAATGATTTTAACATAGCCTGGTTCATGGAAAACCAACTTGCAAGAAAAAAATGAAGATCAATTCAAAAGAAATTTAAAAAAAGTCGTCTTTTGCAAGAGAACAGTACTTTATGTGGGACGTAAAGCATAAGATTGTTTCAGCAGACACTACAAAAATGAAAGAGCAACAATATGCTATGTGGCAAATGGATTTTAACAAGTTACAAAAGCATGATAGAAAAACAAAACCAAAAATCTGTTTTGTGTCCGATTCTGATGAAAATAAACTTGATGAAGTTCAATCTCTAGATGATTAGTAAAGCTCTAGATGATTAGTGAATGTAATGATTAATCTCAACAATTATTAGTTTGCGAGTAGAAGTTAAATGTAGTAGTTAACTTAACTTACACATGTAATAGTTTTTGTTTGAATTAAATGTAGTAATTAATTTAACTTAAAGGTAATAGTTTTAGTTTAAACAAATTTAGTAGTTAATTTAATTTAAATGTAACTTTTTGTTTCAAATTAAGCCAAAGTTTATTAAATGAAACTCATAGTACAAAAATTAAGCTAGTTAAAACAAAATAATAATTCAAATGCTAAAAATCAAACTAAAGTTCACATGTACTCACCCCTTGCTCCATAATCATCCCAAAGATGCTCACTAAGATCATCTTTTAACCTCGGGTACATATTTTTGGTACTGAATTTGATTATCTGTAGGCTTATAATCTCTTGTAGGCATCCTATATAATGTTTGAACTTTGGGCCTCAAATCTTTATTCGGATAACTAGTTCAAGAAATATACAGTCGGGTTTCCTCAATAACTATGTTATGTAAAATTATGCACGTCAACATAACCTTATGCATTTAAACAGGATCAAAAGAACGATATAGCCCACAAACAATAACCTTTTTTTTTCAGAAGTCCATATGCCCGTTCAACATCCTTCCTTAAAGCCATTTGTTTCTTGTTAAAATACTTTAGCTTACGAGGCTCGTCGGGCAGATGCAGGCTTGAACTAAGGTTGACCATTGTGGATAGTTTCCATCTGCCATATAATACCCGTGAGTGTAGTTATGGAAGTTAATTGTGAAATTTACTTTGGGGAAAATTACATACTTTAGGTCTTTAAACATAGGTGATTTGTGTAAGAAGGGTGTGAGTTTATTAAGGGTGTGATGCAGTGAGTTATATAAGATTGAGAAATATGGTCGTTGTACAACGACTATAAAAACTAGCTATTATTGGCAAAATTTCTACCACACGGCTAACTCTCCGTTGCTACGTGCTTTTTCCCATAGTGGTAAACGCCATTTTTCAATTCACGTGGCTTAGCAATTTGGGGGAATCAAAATTAAGATCCATTGATCAAAAATTAAATTGAGAGTCATGATAAACTTATTTTAGAAAGAGCTTGAAGTTTGTGAAAATTGATTTGTACAAGAGGGGTGGGAGTTAATTAAGGGTATAATGAAGTAAGTTATATAGGATTAAGGAATATAGTCATTGTGCAACGACTGCAAAAAGTAGCCAGCGGTAGAGTTTCTGCCACAAGACTAACTCTCTGTCACTACATCTTTTTCCCATAGTGGCAAGCGTCATTTTCCAATCCTCATAGCTTAGCAATTTGAATCCAATGAAATAAGATACATTTTTGTTTATGAATATTGATCTGATTTAAATATTAAATGATAAGATATGAAATTTTAGATTTCCGATTTTGTTGATCGCTGATTATATGAAATCTAGAAGAAAATGAAGACTGTTTTTTTTAGTAAGTGATGATATAATCTCTTACCCAATGTCCTGAGAACCGCACGAGGTATCAAACCGGCAAAGCTACTGGGTCGGTATCCACTGGTTCAACAAGTGGTTCAACCGAGGATCACTGGGTCCAGCATATGATAATATTTGAATGGTACTAGGTACTAATTTTATACTCCGTATACTATTTGTAAAAACGTGGTAATCTTGATCGTTTCAGAAAAGTGATAAATAAAATTCGTTCACTAAGACCTGTGAAGATTTGTTTTGGACCTATATTCTAATACTAAAATAGAAAACTCAATTATAAGTTGATTTCAAAAATATAGAGAAAACTGAGACTATGGATTCCACCATTAACCAATTTTTAAGTGATTCAATTATTAACAATAATCATGCAACTCAGACATTCAAATTGATTCTAAAATATTGCCAATAAGTAGATTTTTAAAATAATAGTTGTAAATCACAAGCATGGAAAATCAATAGCTCTATACAAAGCATGAACCATCAAAAGAAATCACAACTAGTTAATAAAAAATTATATATTCAATTTTAATTCAATGCAAAAATCATAAAAAGAATTACAAAATTATTTAAATAAGAAATTACCACTTTATTATTGGAAAAATGGCTTCCTTTGTTGCCTCAGTAATGAGGTTTATCTCCTCATAGTAAACACTCTCTCAAAATAACTATTCATGGCTCAAAGTGTTTACAAAAAGAAAAGAAAAGAAAACAGAATAACACGGAACCTTTGATAGGGCTATATCTGATGCATACAATGTTCTCTCTGTGGCTAAAAGGGATTAAATAGAAAACTGTTTATGCGATTGTTTGGTAGCGCAACAAAGAATAATAAATAGCAACGATTCTTTTGCGACTGTTAGTAAACTCTATATGTTTTTCTTCTTCAAGAGTGGAACTGTTTTTTTCTTCTTTTGTCTCTGATTTTCCAACTCGACTCTAGCCTCCTTTTTTCTTCCATTTGTTTGCTTTATAGAGGTTTAGAAAAACCTAGCAACCTTTCCTTAATCGATAAGAACCCAACAACCTATCCAAAACCAACTCCAAACCGTGTAAATTCAAATAAGAGAATAATTTTATTTCCGACAGCAAAACGAGTTTTCCATCCAAGTTCCACGGCTTGAAACTCTCATGAATGACGTGTTTTGATATATTTTGATTACTTCTATTTGAGATATCGAAAAAAAAATTTAATCCCATAAAACTCGTTCCCAAACTAACTCAGATAACTTTTCGCGTAAAAGAGAAGTTCCCGCCCTTTTATGATTTTGAACAAGTGAAGAAGGGTGCCCTTAATCCAACAACTGGTTGCCTTTATTATTTCTCTGGGAGCCTTTATCACTTTTTGATCCAATTTTGTTCACAAAATTTTATTTTCCAAAAACACCTACAAACATATAAAATAACACAATAAGTACAAAATTGAGCACTAACAATATAGAGATTGAGAATAAATCAGACAAAAAAAATGTGTCTATCACGTGGTAGTAGTAGTTGTAATGCCTCTAAATATTGATGACATGAAAGTAAACTATTAATGTTTCCAATTCACCCCCTCAACTGCTACTAGTTGGCCGACCCAAAGGGAGGCCTTCCATGTGACGGAAAAACTACACCATGTCTATCACTATATGTGCAAGGAAATTAAAATTGGTTTTTTTGATATAAGAATTTTATGAAATTGAGGTACAATTTGAGATAGTTAAACAAATTGATTATAAATTTCCTTAAAATATAACCATATAAGCAAAATTATCAGTATAAAGTTAATCAAATAATCCATTGAATCGATCGAATTATATTGAAGAGTTGATCATCGATTAAAAAAAACAGAATTCTTTTTTGGGTTACGAAGACTCGGGAATTTAGTAATGCTTGTATTTGTTTCTAACTCGTGGCGGAAAACCAAACTTTGCTTAATATTTAAGGAGGTTGTAGAAATTGCACTTGCTCAAATTTTGTTCAACAAAATGCCTGAAAAGATTTTTTGTTTTTCATCAAAAATTTTGGTTGTGTACTAATAGGCTCTACAAACTGTAAGCGGTAAATACGAGTTGTTCCCACCATGATTAATAATATTATATCTAGTTAATAAACAAACTTTATGCTAATACTAAAGAAACCATTTTCGAAGGATTTTAGGAATTTAATTAAGAAGATAACTAAATAAATTAATTGATTAATTAAAAAGAGGAAACATTAGGGTTATGGATTCTACTACTTTTGATCTATATAAAACTTTAGATTTAATAGCCTAAACTTACTCATAAAATACTCAACATAATATTGAACCCAATCTCATGTCTTGGAAAATAAAGCGTTGTAAAAACTTTTTACGACTTGCGTCGTTGTTCAAAAATATACCTTCCTTCGTTTATACAATATCAATAGCATAAACTATTCAGAACAATTAACATGAAGGTTTTTAAGAAGAGAAACTATTAGTCAGTATATATCATAAATAAATAGAGTAATTATGTCTAAGAAATTTAATACTACCTCCGTTTCAGGAAAAGAGTTACTATCACTTTTTTAAATTGGCCTATTTTTAGGCTAAAATAAAAACGTGATTGTAAGACTTTTCCAGAAACAGAGGGAGTATTAAGAAATATACATCAACAAATAGCTTCCTCCACAACCCTAACAAAAAAATAATCTACTCATATTAAACACTCTCTAAATTGATTTATAAATAACTCAAGACAAGAAGAAAGGAAAAGAAAAGAAAGAATAGCTTAGAAAATTTGGAACAATGTACTTCTGTTACAAACAAGAAATGGTCACGGTTCTTTTAAATACTTTTTTTGTCGCTTTGGTAGAAAAGATAATTGTCAAATGAACGATGGTTCTTTGATCCAGTAAAATACGAAGGTAACAATCATGGTTCTCTGCAACTGTTTTTTGTTGTAGTTTCTTCTTCTTTTTTCTCTTCTCGCTGGCAGAGTTGTTGAAATTTCTAGAAATATTTTTCTCGATTCTCTGACTCTTTCCTCCTCCCCTTCTCTGTTCTTATAAACCTTTTATTTATACTGCAACACCCAACTCACTCCAAATCTCTCTGAATCATATCTTTATTTCTTTGGAAAAATTCTCGGGAAATATTTTTCCCTTGACAGTTAAATTTTGATCCAACTTTTAATGTTGTTTCCATATCAAAATAAGAGAATAAAAACCCTTTTTTTTGTTGACTTATTCAATCCTAAGATATTGTCTAGTTTGGAATATCTTCCAAACTTGAGAATATCTACTTCTTTCGTTTAACTCACAACTAGCTGATTTTCACTAGATTGCGATTCTTTTTGATTTTATACGTTCCTATAACGTGTGTAATATCCTAAATATAAGGCAAGAAGATATTCTTGTCTTAAAACCTACCAAATCACCTTCAATTCTCGTTCGCAGATTTCACATGTTGAGAGAGAAAGATTCCCGAAAAAAATTTCTATTTTGAATTTGAAAGAGAGGTGGTGCAGTTTTTGACAGTTAAATTGGCCTCGCAGAAAAATGTCAAGGGAAAAATATTTTTGACAAGAGATAGAATTATAAAATTTCCCTCTGCCAAGCAGCAAGAATATCAAAGAATATGTGCGTATTTATGCGCATATGCTTAGCTTTACACCAAAACATGGGGTACTGTATTTCTACTCATATATTCCGCAAGAGAATTAAGAATGCAGCCTTTGTGAACAACTACAAGCCTTAAATTGGCCTCGCAGCCTCCCCCATACGCACAATATTTATGCCATATCAAAATAGTCTCAAGCCGCGTAAATTCCACAGATGAATTACTTGAACTTGCCTCGAGTGCGCATCGATGTTCCAGTAACACCTATCAAACGAGAATAGTTAATGATTAATCCCCAAAATACACTCTAGCTTAACGCTTTGATCGCAATGAATACTTCTCAAATTTATCTCATGAGCTTAAATATGCTACTTTAGCGTTTTGCTCAAAGATAAGCCACAAATTATGCGTCATCCTCTTAGACGCGCCACAAACAAGGATCGATGCCTTTAAAGACACATTGTGCCTCTGAGATAGGCTAACCCTAGCCTTTTCTCCCATTAGCGCCAGGCTAGCACTAGCCACTTGGCCTAGCACCACATTGGCGCTAATTTCTTACCCTAGCACTAAAAGCGGTAACTCCCCTTGGCTAGCTCATCTCAACCTAGCAACGTCCCTGAGATCAGCGTCCATGACAAGTGCGTTCCATGGCTAGCAGCGTCTCAGCCTAGCGCGTCCTCGAAAACATGCATCCATGGACAACACGTCCTTGGCATAGCGTGTCCCTGAGATGAGCGTCCATGGAAAAGTGCGTCACATTCCCAACACGTCCTTGATCTAGCGCGTCAATGAACTAGCAACGTCCTGTCTGGTGCGTCCTCGAGCACTAGCGTTTTGGCAGCAACGTCTAGCCTGGTACATCCTCGAGTACCGGCGTCCCATCTTACCGCGTCCTTGGCCAAGCGACTTAGCGTAAGTGCCCTTGGCCACAAGCGTATTAGCGCTAGCACATTGGTTCTAGCTTCCGTGACTTAGCTAGCTTCCTTGACCTAGTTGGCTTACTTGAGAAGTGCTAACTTCAAACGTCCTTGGCGCTAGCTTCCTAGCCCTATCATAATGTAGCTTTCTTGCTAGAAACTAGCACATTAGCCTCGATCAAAACACTAGCACATTAGCTTTTATGCCAAAAGAGCTAGCATATTACCATTTACGCTAAGAAGTTAGTGCTAGCTTTACTAGCTGCTTCCCTTATAAGTACGTTGTTCTTTTCAATACTGGCCTAATACCAACACTAATCTCATATGATAAGCCTTCTTGCTTAAAAATCTCTTTATGATTTTGGCCTCAAACATCTTTCAGACTTATGCCAAGTCACTTCTAAGCTAACATTTGGCTATTAAAATTATGCCATGCTATGTCAAAGTTAGTACATGACTATTAAACTTACCAAACTTGATACTAATCAGTCTGATCACTAATTCAGTGAATTGGGTAACTTGCCTCACTTAATTAGCAAATCATTGACTTGACTTGACTTGACCTAATCAAAACAATAGTGGTTCACGACTCCACTATCATTATACGAGATATCAAATACAACACATGGGGGGATTCTCATTGGGGTATTGGTCTGGAAGTCTATGACAATCGTGCATGGTGGAAATACCTCCACGACTAAGAAGGTAACAAGTAGTGGGACAGTTGCAAGACGGATGAAAGAATGAGGATTAGTGGTCATACGAGTCTTCCTTGCTTTTTGGACATGAGTACACTACAATCTCCACAATCGTTACTCCTCCAGTTCATTGTAACTTCCACCACTTACGAGAAATCAATGTGCTCCTTTGAACTATAAACAGATGGTTTTCATCTATTCGAAACAAGATAGAAGAAACTAAGATATACAGAATTAGTGATTCATCTTAGAGATAATCCTTTCTTCTTCACACACTACTTATCACACTGATATTTCTCAACCTTCTTTGCTTCCCTCCTCGAAGACCTACCCAATCTTCTCCACCTTTGTGATCAAAGCAGGACGTGAACGACCATTTCTTGGTTTAGGCTCGTCCTATTCGAGCTTGATTTCTTGAAAGTACTCTTTTGCAGTATATTTGTTTTCACCCTAAAACAATTGGAGACCACATCGAAGATCAACCTCTCAATTACAAAAGCCAATTTTCAGTTATTCAAGATGGTGGATCTTAGTTATAGAGCAGTTACAACTCATATAGATGGTTCAGGTAGCACTGGTGGTGGCAATTCTGAAAACACCCCTCTCACTACTGACCCTCTTCATACCAATGCTACTATCAATATTACTACTACACCTCCTCTAGATGACAAGACTGCTGAAGGCACCGAGAATACCCAAACTCCAACCAGCATTGATGATATGATGAAGAGACAGGAGATTCTCGCCAGAACCACAGGTGGACATGGATACCACACATAATGAGGTACTTGTTTTCCTCAAGAATTTGACGGAGCAACTCTCCCCGGAATAACGCCATCGCCTGACAGAGCGAACCAGGATCAACCTTACAGCAGCCACTGACGTTGGTACGTCAAAGACTCAATAGAACGATGAAGTTTATATTATTCATGATCGCCCACCGCAGAGGTACCAATAATCCAATTTTGTCACCCGTGAAGATTTGGAGAGAATCCTACGAAACCATGGCAAGGAAGATTCTTCCTTGATTCATCAACACCAACCTCCTTACCCGCCTGAAATTCAAAGAGTTCCTCTTCCAGAAGGTTAATCATCTTTGTCTTTCTCACTGTACGATGGAACCAGAAATGCTCGTGAACACGTCTCTCGATTCCTCGAGTCACTCGGGGGACATGAATATAATCATGTGTTACGTCTCAAATAATTTTCAAAGTCCCTCACTGTAAGAGACTACATATGGTACAACAATATTTCTCCCAACAACATCTCTGATTGGGGTATTGGTCTAGCGGTCTACGACAATCGTGCGTTGTGGCAACACCTCCACGAACAAGAAGGTAACAAGTAGTGGGACATTTACAAGACAGTTGAGAGAATGAGGAGTAGTGGTCATACGAGTCTTCCTTGGTTTTTGGACATGACTCCACTACAATCTCCACAATCGTTTCTCCTCAACTTCTTTTGTAACTTCCACTACTTACTATAAATATATGGTTTCCATCTATTTGAAACAAGATAGAAGAAACTAAGATATGCATAATTGGCGATTCATCTCAGAGATAATCCTTTCTTCTTCACACACTACTTATCCCACTGATATTTACAACCTTATTTGCTTCCTTCCCCTAAGACCTACCCGATCTTCTCCACCTTTGTGATCGAAGCAGGACATGAACAACCATTTTTTGGTTTAGGCTCGTCCAGTTCGAGCTTGATCTCTCAAACCTACTTGAGAGTACTCTTTTGCAGTACATTTGTTTTCACCCTAAAACAATGCCCTAATCGTAAATGTGGGTTCCTTTAACCAAAGTCTTTGGCTGCCTTTATCACTATTATGGGTGCTTTTTATCACTTTTAACCCAAATTTCTCTTAATAGCCAATTCCACAAAAGTACCTGAAAATAAAGAGAATCACAATATTAGTATAAAAACTGAGTATTAATAATATAAAAGTGTGATCAAATAAGACACAAAAATGTGTCTATCATGTACCACTGGTTCGTCAGCCCCTACCGCTGCACGGTCATCTAGTTTTTTGCTACCGCCTACTAACTTATTTTCATACTCCCTCTCTCTGTTAAACGTACCACTACAAGAGTAGTCACCCAAACAACTTCTTTCCTTCAATTTCTTTATTTATTCAATGTATTCATATTGTCTTCAAGGTTGAGCCTTCTTGTATGAATTTTTTTCTATTACGAGAAGAAGCCTTTTCTAATTTCAATTAATTTGATGAATGAATGATTGGATCTGATGCATAATAGATGATTTCGGATCTGATGCATAATGGATGATTATGGATCTGATGTGACATATGATTAAGATCTGATGATTTCGATTACCATTAAACAAGTGAGTCCAACCAAACCAGTTTTGGTACAATATGGAAGGAAATCCATTGAATTACTCTTTTTTTTTGCAGACTTTGCTGGGCCAAACCCGTTTGGATTGTATTGGGTCGTTTGGTTCACCAGTCAGACCGGCCGAGTCACCCGGGTTTTACTATAGAAAACGGTTTTTGACAAAATTATTAGCTCAGTGATAAACCAAACCATAAATATAACTGGGTCATCGGTTCATCGGTCCGACTGGACGGTCCAGTTCTTAGAACATTGACAACGTTAAGTATTTTGATTTTATTTAAGATTATTAATAATAAACAAACATACATTATGACGTAAGAGAGTCAACTTGATTCAATATGCAGTCCAGGTACTAACCACTAAACTGTAAAAATGTTAGACCACACATTGTTTAGTATCTACCCTCAATCATTCATAAGTAACTAGAGTTTGGAGTAAAGGTTTTGCGGGTATACCTATTTGTAAATCCTCACGAGACAAAACTCGTCTGATAGGGACACCTATGGTTTTAAAGGCTTGTTGCACACGCTAAGTGCAATCGCGGTGCCTACGAAAGTGAGTTAGCATTTATTTTATTTTTTAGAATAGATTTGCTCGAGGACTAGCAAATAATAAGTTTGGGGGTATTTGATAGACACATTTTTGTGTCTGATTTTCCTCAATTCTATATATTTATAATTCTCGATTTAAGTAGTAATATTGTTATTTATGTGTTTGCTGGTGTTTTTTTGAAGAAATAAACTTTTGTGGACAAATTGATCAAGCACCCTCAAAATTGATAAAGGCACCCAAAAAATGATAAGGGCACCTGTATTTTGGATAGAGGCACCCCCTTCATTTTTAAAATTCAAAAGAAAAAATCTTGGCGGGAATATATCCTTCTCGCCTGTTAAGATTTCAATTGTGATTTTTGGGTATTTCTGAATCAGTTTTAAGACAAGAATTATTTGCTTGTCCTATAATAAGGAATTTGAATGTTGGAAACTCAAAGAATCACAAAGTCTCTTTCTCGCTAAAACAGGGAGGTTATTATTCCCGAGAATCATGATTACTTTTGTCTGTACGATTGTGTCAAAGAATATCTAACATCAACTAAGAGAAACAGATCATCGAGTCTTATTTAAAGAAAGAAATCACCGAGAGTAGTTGTTAAGGGAAGATAATAATTACCGATCAAAAAGGTTATTGCCGAGAATATGATGGACTGTGAATTAAAGAGAAGATTTGAGGGAGTTATTGAAGAGATATGGTGTTGTAGTATATAAAGGGGTCGAAGAGAAGAGATTAGGGGGGGCTGGCAGAGGCCAGATAAACTAGAAAAGATCCAAAAAAAATATGTTGTTGTTGTTGCTGAAGAACACGAAGAACTGAGGCTACGACAACGATTTCTTCAACCTCTTAGCCACGGTTTGTTCAACCATTTGCAACGGATATCTTCGTCTTTGCAACATTTATCTTCAGCTATAACGGTTTCTTCAACACATCTGCAACGGATATCTTAGCATCTGTAACGTTTATATTCAAGCTCTATTGCAACAGTTACTCTGTAACGTCCATAAAACGTTGCATATTTTAGCTTCTTCTAATCTTTCAAGCACTTTTTGAGTTATGTACCAATCTTTTGAGGGTGTTTTGAGTAAGATGAGCTAAACCCCATCACTGAGGCAAGGAGGAAGCCATTTTTCCATGATTAATTGGTAACTTTTAATAATTCTTTTATGACTTTTGCATTTATTTTTAATTGAAATTACGATTTTTCTTAATTGATTGTGATTTTATTTGATGGTTTATGATGGGAATTGGAGCTTTTGATGAGCCATGCTTGTGATTTACAATTGATATTTTAAAAATCTACCTTTGGAAAAAATTATAGTCACTTATTTGAGCTAGAATTGTATAGCATTATTATTTTTGGAACCAATTAAAATTGGATATTGGTGAAATTCATTATCTCAGTATTTGTGAATATTATTTTTCTATTTTGTGTATATTTTTAGTTTAAAAATTAGTCTATTAATGCTAAAATCAATCTTCACAAGTTCGAGAGTTTGAAACCTTTTCTTACCACTATCATAAAACCATCAATTTTTGGCGCCGCCGACGCGGACTTGGTTTTAGATTTGGTTTTAGTTTTAATTAGATTAATTAATTTAATTAGATTTTTTTTTAATTTGTTTTTGTTTGTTCTATTTTACGTTTTCGGGTATTTTTCTTTGTATTACAGGTTTTGGATCAACAAGAAATTGGAGCCAAAGATTATATTGATTGATTAAAGACTTGGAGTCAAAGAAAATTCGAAATGAAAATAAAGAAGACAAAACTTTTTTTAGTTAACTTTTTTTAATTTTTTTTAGGGTTTTTATTTTTCTTTTTAGAAAAATGTATTAGGAAATTCTTATTATTTTTGTAATTATTTTAGGTATTTTTCTGTTTTTCTTATTTTGGACTTTGAAATTTTGAACTTATGAACTTTATTATTATTTTTAAACCCTACGGAAGGGTATTTAAATATAAACCGCAACAAGGAAGGACGACAATTACGATATTGTCTCGACCCTCGGGTTCGTACACTGACACAGGGGTCGGTGGCCCGAGTCGACTACAACCGATTCATCCTCGTCTTCTACGGGAGGTAAGACTCGATCAACCCACGAGTCCCCTGTCATTGGGTTTTCTGTATTCCTTCGTAATGCATATATGTTGAGGACTTGAATACGGAATTTACTTTTCTAGTAAAGGGCAGAAACTGGCCATATAAGATAAGGGTTCGGATTTCATCACCGTATCCTTTCTGCCCTACTTAGGAACACGTTACCTACGCGAACCTAAGCCTAATATTTGACTAGCAAGAGACCAATAGGGTAACGAGCTTATTGGAAAGTCATTCAAAAGGATTGTATTGGTTACTCTTTTAGCTTAACTTAAAGTTTAGGAAGATTATTTTAAGTTAATTCGAGCCGCCTTGTAACCCAAGGAAATATTGCCAAAGAAGCAGGGTTATCAAAGCTCCTTAGATCTTATCCTATTTCTATTCGACTTAATCTAATTCGGATCGTTCTAAGAGATTTGCTAAAACTGTAACTAGTTGCCTTTTGGAAGAATAGAAGTTGGTCTAGAAACAATCTAAGTGGATCCATCATGATTTTTGTTTGCTAGATTCAGTAGGTTTGATTTGGTTGAGTCGTCCTTGTTTGTGTATGTTTAGAACCCCTTCCTGTTAGGATTTATTTTCTTAGATTTTTTTTTGTAGATATATTAGGAAGTTTTTAGAAAATGTCGAACTGGTATTATGAGGACCAATACAATGAATATCCGACTGAATTTCAAAATAGACATTATCCGTACTATCAACATGGTGTGGATAGTAGTCAGGATCACCACCAACCTTTCGGAGGTTATTGCTCATACCAAGGTGATCCCAATTACTATTTGTACAAACACCAATATTATGAACATGAAAATGAGCAAAATTCGAGTTCTTTTTCTTGGTGGGATGCCCTAAAGCATGTGCAATCTAGTACTTATAATGAACCTATTATGCCTCTAGAAGAATCACACAAGCAGTTGCGATCTAGCACTCCTTATGATCTAGTTGTTTTTCTAGAGAATTCCATCAAGGAGTTGACTGAAATACAAGAAGAATCATAAAGCAGTTGACTGAGAATACAAATAGGTTCGTATTAAGTGTGAACGAAAGTTCTGCAAAGAATAATATTGCTCAAAATGATCTTAATTTCCAATATAGTGCTACCCTTGGTAATTACTCACCTAGTCAAGAGGACGGGGATAAAATTGGTAACACTACTTATTTAGACGAGGTTCAAACATCTTCATACTATTATGATGATGAGGATAGTATTGGTGAATAACTTGAAATATACAGGCAGAGTGATCAAGAAATTATCGCTCCAATTGTCTTCATGATGATAATGTTATTTTTAGTTCAAATCCAAGTAATTTTAATGATTACTCACCTATTCAAAATGAAGAGGATTTGACTAGAGATACCACTGTTTAAGACGATGTAGAATTTTCTTGTTTTGAAGCCAAAAATGGTTTAGAGGAACGAGTTTGTTCTGAGACTAGTGATTTAGAGTCTAACGATTCGAAGACAATAACCTTTGACGAAGATGATAGACTCTTAGAGAATTTTAATGTGATATAGGATGATTTGATTCAGGTTGATAAAATAAATTCCCTAATGGATTTTTTTGTCCTAGACACCCAAACTTTTCAGGTCCCAGAGGCTTAAATACCAGTGATCTTAGGTCGTCCCTTTTTAGCTACATATAATGTCGTCATAAATTATGGAAATGGAATAATTAATTTTTCTTTTGGTAACTTGACTATTGAACTGAATCTATTTAGTATGAGTAGACAACCTTCTTACGAGATCTACGATTTGTACTTCAGTTCAGAAATATTTGCCAAACACTTTGTTAGAAGATCCATTACAGGAATGCCTAGCCCATTTTTGGTTTGATGTTGACGATGATAATGTTATTAATGAGGTGAATACTTTGTTAGATTCTGCACCTTTGATGGACACTTATAATATATGGAGAGCTAAGTTTGAACTTCTACCAGTTTATAAGTCTACCTTATTTCCTTCTATAAAGGAAGCTGAGTGTAGTTCTGACCTTAAGGACCCTATAATCCAACCAATAGTTTTTAGTCCATCTGAGAGTAATGTCCACCCTAAGTTTGGGGGTACCGATGATTCTTGTGATTGTCAAGTATCCTGCTTAAAGTCCTTCACTTGGGACTTGACATATACAACTCTACCATTTTTCAAGATCATCTTCAAACTAGATTCCCTAAGCCTGTTGATTTCCAGGAAGTAATTCAGTTGTTAGAGACCCATCCAGGAAATAATACCAAAATTGACTTTGTTTTCCCACCAAAATATTTTCTTCCATATGTGGGAACGTTTGAATTTCAAATGTGTCAGTTATTAAGTTTTGAGACTAAGCCTAATTACTTTAGATGATTAGAATCGACAAATTTTCTTAAGAATGACCACTACTTTCAAAGTAGCCAACTGTGGGTCAAATATGATTGACTTTGAGGATCCACAATTATTCAGGTTATTATTATGTGCTTATAAGTTTTTAGTTTAATTCTTCTAGACTCTACAACCTGACTCTCCTGATCCTTCCAATGAGGAAATCCAGCCTATGAAAATATTTTATCTAGACCCTTTCATAGAGCCCGAACCTGAACCTCAATTAGATGTAGTTGTCTTAAACAAGACAGTAGATAGGATAAGGGTGTGCTCGGTTTGTTCACTTTCTGGGTTTGCTGCAGTTTTCTTCTATTTTGGATAACATTATTTTATTCAGATGACCCACAGTTGTTTCGACTATTGCTATATGATTTTATGAGGTGACTAATTCTTTCTTATTTTGGCTGAAGACTTTAAACTTAGCACTTCTTGGGAGGTAACCCATGCTCATGCGACACAGTAATATCTTTCCTTAACTCCTTTCCTTTGATTTGTAATAATTTCTCCTTGTTCATATATTTAATCATTCATCTTTAGAACATTGAGGACAATGTTAGATTTAAGTTTGGGGGTAAGGGAGAAACTTTTAGTGAATTATGAAACTCCAAAGTCTAGAAACTTGTGAAAAATTCAGGATGACACTAACCATTATAGGTAGATGGAAACTTAGCTCTTTTTCTATAGGAATTAGTGTGCCCAGCTAAATTGTCTATTCATAAAAGGATGCCTAGCTCAAGTGTTATAAATAAAATGATAGTTGTCACCATATCTCGGAGTCTATCTCGACCATATCACCTTATGTTTTTATTTTTATAATTTTTTGTGTTTCTCTAAGTGATTTGGTGGGGCGCCAGTATCGAATTGTTATCACCGCCAGGATGAAGTAGAGTGTTTGAGATCAAGCCCCATTATTGTATTATTTAGACCATTAGTTAAAAAAAATCGAGTATTGACACTTTGATAGCAATATGTGTGTGTTCTCCCTGTCTCCGTCGCCTAAGAAAGCGTGGAACGCAGGATCCATGAGAACTGTAATGTGAGATGCTAATAAGGAGCATGCGCTTGGATTCATTTGATCCAATCATGTTGTGAGTACATTTAAAATTAATAAATAATTGTTTTATTTTCAATAAATCGACCGCTGAACCCTTATATATACCAGCTGAGTTGATATTAGGAGTAAGACTAGTGGGAGCGTATCTCAATCCATTCATCCTGGCACTGACCTTAAGACATATATGGGAAACACCGTTCACCATAGTCAACACACGCAAACTTCATTTTGTCTATATCCATCTTCTAAATCTTTTCATGTGATTGTACTTTGATAGATTCTGAGTATCGTGGTTGAACGACTATCTATGTAGAGTTTTGAATTCTTGTATGGATTTTAGTATGCTGAGTGCAAACTCGTGTACAACAATTGGACTCATATAGGGTAATAATTTTAGGAAGCCATTTTTCCATGATTAATTGGTAACTTTTAATAATTCTTTTATGACTTTTGCATTTATTTTTAATTGAAATTACGATTTTTCTTAATTGATTGTGATTTTATTTGATGGTTTATGCTGGGACTTAGAGATTTTGATGAGCCACGCTTGTGATTTATAATTGATATTTTAAAAATCTACCTTTGGCAAAAATCAGAGTCACTTATTTGAGCAGAATTATATAGAATTATTATTTTTGGAACCAATTAAAAGTGGTTATTGGTGAAATCCATTACCTCAGTATTTGTGAATATTATTTCCATATTTTGTGTATATTTTTAGTTTAAAAATTAGTCTATTAAATCTAAAATCAATCTTCACAAGTTCGAAAATTTAAAACCTTTTCTTACCATTATCACAAAACCATCACAAGCCAACTTTCTTTATCTACAAAGTATGGCTATCAATCGGTCGGCTCCGAGTTAGATACCATGGGAACTATAACCGGTAAAAATGTCATAATTTATTTTAATATATTTGTATTTGTTAATTTTATATTAATATTTTATATGATTAAGTGTAAAAGAAATGAAAAACAAAATAAAATTTTAATCTACTTAGGTAGAGTTGGGCTAAATATACAAAAATGAGACATATTTGTTACCTGATATCGGATGAGCAATCACTGGATAAAACCGATTAAAAACTGAAAGCTAACGGTTCCAAAGAAATTCTATGGGATTATATGAATATATCCTATTATTATGGATCGATTTAGTAATATGTCCCCGTTATAAATAATTTAAAAATATATCCTTTGTAATGGGTTTTCCTCAACGACCAAAAGCTTATTTCATATGATCCCATTCCAAACAATTAATCAAGTGGAGACTGGAAAGGCCATAAACATCGAGAAATTGAAGTATAGATCTAAAGTTTGAATTGTTATTCTTATCGATGTTTAATAATAATTATATTTCGCATGACCGTTTTTTTAGAAAATAATCTAAAAGTTCTCTTCTACTATTTTTTTCATCTCCAAATCTAGATCTACTCGGATACGATTTTCTGGGTATATTTGGGTTTTGTAATTAGTATTTCATGTTTTCAATAAAAAATCATATTTTGAATTTAGGTTTTAGACTTTGTATTTTTATGTTACTGTTAATATTCGATGTTACTTCATGCCATGTAGTTGTATTTATATTCGCCATAAGTACGATTACCTATAGCCTTCGGGCGTTTTCAATTGGAATCCAATGATATATTCAAGTATATATTCAAAGACAATCAATTTCTGTATGACGATGATCAAGATTCAATCAAACAAGATTAATAGCTACTAGAATTAGTTATGATAATGATGTTTAGTGTAAATTATCCTTTTTATGAGGGATTTTCTCTTAATGAAGAAGAAAAACTTTCCAAACGGTGGACACGTAATCAAAACACCATCTTTCAAATTACATATGTACTTTTGATCTATTATAATTCTTATGTTGTAATATTTTTCTTTAATATTTTTATGTTGTATCTATTCAATGTACTTGAATTAGCCAATTCATGGCATCGAATTAATATAATCTAAAGAGATATTCATGTTCTTTCCTTAAAAAAAAAGAATAAAAATAGATAAAATATGATCCCATTTATTCTTCATTCTATTTCATCTGTTGTTTCCGATCCTTCGGCAAGAGGCGAAAATTTTCAACGAAAAATTCATTGTAACCTTAATGTTATTGTTGACAGTGCTTAAGAGAAACCTAATTTTTCCTACGAACCCTAATTATTTTCCATTCTACCCTACGTTTGTTATCTTTCTTATGGGTTTAAATTGGGTTTAAAGTTTGAGCTTGAATTTTGGTATCAATTATATTTCAGAAGTTAAAAGTTTTAATTAGAAATTCCAATTGCGTTCGATTGGGTTTTCAGCTAGAGGGTTAATTCGGTTTCAATTTGGTTTAGGTAGAGATTCAGAAGGATTTCTTATTTTGGGATTTTGGTGGTGATGGAAGGATTTAAGGATTGTTGGTGGTGGGAGGTATATGGGTTGATGTTAGAATGAGATTGCTTATAAAATAAAGGAATTTATATTTTAGGGTTTCCTTTTCCTTTATTTACTGATTGAATGTGGTGGGTTTGATGGAGGTGAAAGTTTTGTTGGTGTTTTTGTTGAAGTTTCTAGTGTTGGTGGGGTTGGGTAGTATTGTAGGCGTTGTTGGTGGATGAATTATTGGTGGTGCATAGTGGTTGTTGTGGTTGGTGATGTAGGTGGTTCTGGTTGGGTGGGGGTTGTTGTTGGTTTAAATGATGGTGGCGGTAGCGACGGAGGTGTTTGAAGTATGCTTCAATAAAGAAGACAAAGATGGTGAATGATTTAGGGTTAAAAATCTTAGATTAAAGGGTATGTCTGTCTTTTGACAAGTCCATTCAGTGATGATGTGTCATGGTTTAATTATTAAAAAAAAACGAGATAAAAATTATAATAGAAACGATATTTTTGTAAATTTCTTTGTAAGGATGACATGTTAGTCGATACGTGATTGGAAATCAGAACCGGAATATAATAACCCGGTTCTATTTCAATTTCGGTGATCGAATATCCATTGAAACCCATACCAGTACAAAGGGAAAACAATTATACTTGTTAGTACCAAAAAGTTGCTCTAACACGTGGCAGCAATGTCAGCGGAGCACAGTGTCCCGATACATCAGTCTGAAGCACAGTCAAAATGCCCACTACTCAAAGATCGGAACACAATCAAGATGTCTCGTTACTCAAAGAACGAATCACAAGATCGGAACGTACTCAAAGTGCGGAGCACAACATGTCCCGATGCATGGATCGAAATACTGTTGGATCGAAGCAGGGATCGTACCAAGGTTCGAAGCAGGGATCGTACCAAGGTTCGAAGCAGGGATCGTACCAAGGTTTGAAGCAGGGATCGTACCAAGGTCCGAAGCAGGGATCGTACCAAGGACCGAAACATAGGTCGCAATTTGATCTGAAAGCATCGATCGCACCAATCCTGCAAGCCAGGAACGCAAGCCAAGGGGACAGATGAACCTGGATGGACACACGTCGAGTATTGGACGATGAAAGCAGCATACTAATCAACAAATAGAAGACTTCAAAGCTAAGATAAGGGTAAAATGGACTTTCTACTTTCCTATGTAAAGAAATGGACAGAAACCAAAGGGGGGGATTTTTCGGTGGCTGGGTGGGAGAGCGATAGTTCTGCTTCTTCCCCAATTTTTGATTCACTATCTGTAACCATCTTCAAATTGAACAATAAAACCATCACAACTTCACTACCAGTGGATGTAGGCCATTAAGGGCTGAACCACGTTAACTAATTGTGTTCAATTTCACTTCTTTTTGATCTTCTTTTTGATGAATGCAATAACTGATTTTGGTTGTTTTGGGTTGATGAGAATTTCTGCCCAAACAATTTGGCGTTAGAAACAGGGATTGAAGAAAGGATTTATCCTACCTGAGATGGAATCTTCATCAACACAAGAAAACTTGGTTACACAGAGAGAAATGAAGACAGGAGAGTGAAATAGAGGGGATTTTCTTTTTCTTTTCTTTTCTTTTCTTTTCATTCTTTTTCTTCATCGTTTACAGTTACTCATTTTTTTCCCCCTGTTCATCCTATCTGATGTTTAAACTGATAGAAGCTTCAGAGAATTGGGGACAAAGAGAAATCAAACTGAAACATCACCAACAGTTAGTTCGAAAAGAAAGAGCCTTCTATTGAGTTCTTCGTTCTGTTTTTTACCTTCATCTTTTCAAACTTTCGGCTTGCATTTTTTGTCTTGAAACATTTGATTTTAAAACGTGAACAGAAAATTTTCTTCAGAAACCTCATCTCAAAATAAGTTTTGATTAGACATTTGAAACGTACAAATCGTCTATTACAAACCCATCAGATTGATTTTTAAAACTTTGAGCATTAAAATTTTAACTTGATTTGGGAATTTTTCTCCCTAATTAAATTTAATTTTCCTTTATGAATTCATCCCTGCTATTATTATGATATACAGATGATTTTGATGAATGGGTTTAGGGGAGAATGATTAACATGTGCAGGGCAACAACAGGAATGGTTTTAGAAATCATCAACAATTCCATGGAGATATCAACGGCATAATGCGTACAATGTATTTGTGAAAATTTCTGACTCAAAATTTGGTGTTTTCACTGCTTCAAGTGAGGACTCAAATTCACATTCTCATCCTGATTGATCAACCTTCTGAAAACAATCAAAGAATAGCGGGTTATACTCGTAATCATGGAGCACAGGGTGTAGAAGATCAAATGGTAGATGCAGGAGGAAAGAAATTGGTGAAGACACTTATGTTCTTTGAAGGGTGTCCAAAGCCATTGGGTTGACCTTGCTAAAGAGTGCCAAAGTTCTAATAGTTCCTGACTTTGCATTGCCATGCGCAGATGCTACTGCCAACATGCAACAGATAAGTATTCGTTTTGCATCATGAAAAGTTATTTCAATTCATCCCTGCTCTTTAATTATCATTTATGTATGATTTGAATACGAACTTTCAAAACTGCCAAAAGCACACCCCTTTTCTTTCATATTCATAATGAAACCCTGTATGAATTGCTAGGGAAGTATTAGATTACATTTTAATAAACATTATTATCCTCTTCAACTGAATTTTATTTGATAAGGTTTAGCTTTATTTTGCTATTCAAAAATCATAAGGATAATCCTTTGTGATTGTTGTATGTTTGTTTCTTAAGAGCTTAATTGACATTGGTTAAAGCCTATTCAACCTATTTTATAGCATAACCACTTATTTTAATCGTTTTACCTCAAGCTAATGGAGTTAAAATACCTAATGTTGTATGCTATCCTCAACTGGTCTAATAGATTCTGGTGCATTTTATATCGAGTAGTGACCTAACCTCCATTATTTGAAGCTCTAACTGGTTATGAACACCTGTTGAGCTCTTAAGTCCTTAATATTTATCTTTGAGCAATGAAAACAATTTTTGTGTACTCTTTGACTATATAACATACTTTGTATGGCAGTTTTAGATCATGTTTGGTGCATAACCCCTACCTTTGAATGAGGTCTTATAAATTTATGAGCTTTAAACTAATGAATCAAATCTGTTGCCCCTCGCATGTTTGCAAAATTGTGCTTGAATGTTAGCCTGTCGTCTTAATCTGCTCTCTTATGAGTGAATGATTGACTACCTGCATTTAGCTCAGCTGTGAATGAGCTTCACTGTGATGCTGTTGATTTATAGACGCCATAAGAAGATAGCTGCTCACCAAATTTTCTAAATCTAACTCCTCTTTTGACACTCTTTTGATCATTATTAATGAGATACCATTAGCTCATATTGTGGATTTTAACCCATCTATTAATTTGAATAATCTATAACTAGCTGTTGAGGCTTTGAGTAATTCAAATACTACATTTCCGTATTGATCTGCTTCAGCGTTCTGGAATTTCATCATGTTCTTATTAGCTTTTTAAAACTAACATATCAAGTTGTGTACAACTAGAACAAATCCTTGCCATGTACTAATCTATCTCGCAGAATCAATAAATGAAGAATGCATCAGCAGAAGATACTATGTCAAGCTATTACTGAAGCCTGCAAAGATGCATCAACTTGAGCATGGTAGTAATCTGCCTATCTAGTAACTTCACAGACAATAACTGGGCGAGAGCCAGTTCATCATCCACATAAATTCTGCCTGGTGGGAATAACTGTATTGAGAATTTCCACGGAAGCGAAATCACTCAACACCTTAGCAGTGCACATGGGAATAGTTGTTGTATAACTTTGACTTGATAACTTTAAAGCTTCAAATGGGATCCTTCTGATGATGCGCCTATGCTCCTGCTAATGGACAAACATCCGGAAATAAGTATTCCTAATCTTACATTGTGAATAGAGGCATGAGTTCATCTTTGCTTCTCAATAATCGTATATGTGTGATTTAATAATGAATTTTCTTTACTGTTGTAGAGCTTAAACTTATTCTCACATATTTACAATCAAATCATGCTTAGATGCTTTTTTAGTAATTATATTGCCTGATATATTAAGACATGATTGACTTTTGGATCTAGTGAAAGCAATTGATGTTTTAATTCTGTTTTCTCTTGATTTGGTGTTTTATAAATCAATTTTTTCTGATTTGGGTTGTTCTAATTATGCATTTTGCTGTTAACAAATTCTAATTGTATCATGTTTCTGTTAGAATGAACCTGTATGAATTGCAGGGCAAAACTGATTGAAATAGCCTGAATTAGGCTGGAATACCCAAAAAACAAATTAGATTCTGCCGAATTTTCTTTTCAGTGAGTCGACTCATTGAGTTTGATCCAACTCAGTTGAGCAAAACCTTTTAGACCGAGTCGGATCAGATGACTCGGCTAACCCGTCATTCCCTCTAACCTTTTGACCGATGTTTGACCATCAGTTAACCTTTAATTTAATTCAGCTCTTATTGCTTCCGATTTTGTTTAAAAAAATAATAAAAATAAAATAAAATAAAATAAAATAAATAAATAAATAAATAAATAAAAATGACGTATAATAATAATAATCATAATCAAATTAAATTGTTACATCTAGATAATTATTATCTCAGCTTCAATGATAAGAAAAGACGTATACTGGTCCATAAACTTTTTTTTTTAAATAATAATAAAATAAAATAAATAATAATAAAATAAAAATACATTATCTTTTTTAATTTTTGATTATAAAGTTCTTAAAATTAATTGCGTATTTAAAGTGGTAATTTAAAAATAATTCTCAAGTTGTCATATAGTATGAATTGATTACTTACTTTCAATAACATCTGAATCGTATGTTTATATCATGCGTCATGATAATTAATGTCATAATCGTAGAAACCTATTGATTTAATATAATAAAATTTTAGTCTGATCAAATTCTAATTTGTTTGATTAGATTTAATAATGATATTTAATTAAAAGCATGAAAATTATTTTTAGCTTCTACCCATTTAATATTATGAAATGTTAAGACATTTTTATGAGATGTGAAGATACCTATGAAGGACACTTCAAAGATACGGCAGCTATGCAATAATGATGCACTGGGGGGCATGCTAAAAAGAAATCAAAGTTTTAGCTGTGAAATGAGCTAAATACTGCATGCCAATTAGGTATTTTATTTCAATAATTAATTAACGTTAGATAAATAATATTTTTCGCCATTTTACGTTATATGCCTTGTACTTCTTAACATAGGCAATAATTGATATTTTAAATGAGCCTTCGAGAAATGATCTAAATGGATCATACTTCACGAAGAATATTCAATGAATACTTCAATTTATTTAGGACTTCTTATATTAATTCGAAGGACGATACTTCTTATGCTTCGTATAAGTTACGATACGGATTTTCATTCGATATTTCTTATACTTCTTGCGGCAGTCAAAACGCTCCCACAGGAATTATCATTCAAAAATGGGTGTCTCTTTCAATTTATCATTAATATTTCTGGAAGGCAAGTACTTTTACAGTCATATACTTCTGATCTTTTAACAGAATACAATTTTATTTGGATATTCCTCATGTCTTATTTAAAATATAATTCATATTTTCTTTCTATATATGCTTCTCATGTATATAGAAGAATATGGAATGTATCTTAAATAAGAAATGAGAAATGATAAATATCTGGATGATTTTCAAGTTTACTTCTCATCTATACAATACAAGCATTAGCTAGACAAGGATCTTGTTATCTTCAGAATATGCAAGGAGAAATCTTACAACATTCGTGGAATGCACAGTATTTAAAGCTTTATTGTCCATGAGAAGCAGTTTAGCTATAATGGCAAATATAGGTATATAAATTTTTACTTAATAATTTATTTGTTAAGAAGGTAAAAATATATATGAAATATCATAATTATTCCAGGAAAATCATATTCTGGAAAACGCAATGAGTGACGACTCGATTACTCCAGGAACATCTTATTCTGGATAGCGCTTCGATTGGCGACACAATCATAAGTAAATATCCTTATAGAATTTCATTAACAACGAAATTCTAATAAAGAAGGAGTTCCTTACTAACGGTTATCATTTTTCAGAGTACGGGTCGGGACCAACCCTGTATCTTACCCCTGGCTCGGGTTTGTTTCGTATGTGTGGGATCTCGATCCATTTGTACTCATGAAAAATACGATTAACCTAAACTCCATGGAAGGAGGTGCTTCATCGCAAAACATTCCAACCCAGGATTCAAAGGAATCTTGCGGTAGAAAACTAACGATCAGTATATATATAAAATTTTGTTTGCAGGGACAAAAATATAACGAGGCCATGAAAATACACAAGTATGAAATGCTGCCGTTGCACAAATCTGAAGTGCTGTTGATCCGAAGCATGGATCGCACCAAGTTTCAGATGAAATTTGCGTGAAGTTATTTTCTTAAGAGTTTTTCTTCAAATAACTCTCAAGAAAAGGGGGCAAGTTGTTAGTACCAAAAAGTTGCTCTAACACGTGGCAGCAATGTCAGCGGAGCACAGTATCCCGATACATCAGTCTGAAGCACAGTCAAAATGCCCACTACTCAAAGATCGGAACACAATCAAGATGTCTCGCTACTCAAAGAACGAATCACAAGATCGGAACGTACTCAAAGTGCGGAGCACAACATGTCCCGATGCATGGATCGAAATACGGTTGGATCGAAGCAGGGATCGTACCAAGGTTCGAAGCAGGGATCGTACCAAGGTTCGAAGCAGGGATCGTACCAAGGTCCGAAGCAGGGATCGTACCAAGGTCCGAAGCAGGGATCGTACCAAGGTTCGAAGCAGGGATCGTACCAAGGTCCGAAGCAGGGATCGTACCAAGGACCGAAACATAGGTCGCAATTTGATCTGAAAGCATCGATCGCACCAATCCCGCAAGCCAGGAACGCAAGCCAAGGGGACAGATGAACCTGGATGGACACACGTCGAGTATTGGACGATGAAAGCAGCATACTAATCAACAAATAGAAGACTTCAAAGCTAAGATAAGGATAAAATGGACTTTCTACTTTCCTATGTAAAGAAATGGACAGAAACCAAAGGGGGGGGATTTTTCGATGGCTGGGTGGGAGAGCGATAGTTCTGCTTCTTCCCCAATTTTTGATTCACTATCTGTAACCATCTTCAAATTGATCAATAAAACCATCACAACATCACTACCAGTGGATGTAGGCCATTAAGGGCTGAACCACGTTAACTAATTGTGTTCAATTTCACTTCTTTTTGATCTTCTTTTTGATGAATGCAATAACTGATTTTAGTTGTTTTGGATTGATGAGAATTTCTGCTCAAACAATATTCCTATAAATGAAAGTTAATCTCTGCCTGTTGAAAATTTGAATCTTAGTTTTATCCCCTGCTCACATACTAGTACAGCATCCATGTGGTCTACAAAAAGACCTTTCACAACCTAAAGATGGAGGGACAATAAAATTCTTTTGCATCGGCCATCGGGGTTCCACCAAGTTATTATTATATTAAAACAACTATGTTGCAATGGTGATAAGATCATAGAATGCTATCCTTGAAATTTGAAGATTAATATTACGTCCATCTCGTAGATTCTCTTTAAATTAGGGACAGAGGTATTTTTAATAGAGTTTGGGCCATGTACTTGGTGTCATAATCTTATTGAATGATCATGTATATAATAACGGGAAACTACTGTCAGGTCTTAGTCTCCAGTTTTTCTCCCCATGTAACCCACGGCCAAATAATTTCACGGTCATGTATTTAACAGTATTTAACGGAACGTATAATAAATGTTTCTTATCCGTTAATTTTTATCGGATATTTATGTCCAATAATTATCCGATGGATAATTAAATTTATTTTTATATTCGAATCCATTAAAATAACAGATATCGAATAATCCGATAATTATCCAAAAAAAATCATATAAGAAAAATAAAAATATAATTTAGTTGTTTGTGTTGAATCACTTCTTCTTTCCGTGTTTTCAAAATTGTAACATCCAATTAATTTTGATAAAATTTACCATTCCTTTATTTATTTTTGAAGAAAATCATCAACACACCTAAAAATATTAGGTAAATTTAACTTATAATAGTAGTTTTATATAAATATATTTACGTTATCGGATATCGGATAATTATCCTACAGGATAATAGTATTCCCTTGTCCTTATCCGATAAGATATTTGTATTTGTATATGATATCCGAAACTTCAGATAATATCCTTAATTTTGGGTAAGGACTCGAACGGATGTCAGATATTCGGTTATCGATTGACAGACCTAGCACCCACACCCCAACTATTTCGGTTTCTTATTGTGAAACCCAATTTTTTTACATTATGTTATATTTTTTAATTCTTGTAATACCCTTTTATACAAACCCTTTGTATATTTATCTCATTCAACGTTCAAAACCTAATTTCAACATAAGCGGTTTGAGTTTTTGAAGATTACCTGTGAATCCATGTAGAAGCATCGATGAAGATCATCATCAACGTTAAATATGAATCAATCATCAAAAATGATTACACTAATAAGTTTTATCTATCATTACAACTCTTTAAATTTAAAAAGTCCTAAGAAATTGATTTTACGACTTCAAAATTTTTAAAACTCTGATTACAACTCAATTAATCAAATCTTGATCAAAGTCAAGATATTTCTTCATCTAATCTTGATCTTTCTTTCGAGATAAAATTTTCAAAAATAAAAAATAGTATTTCTTTTCTAGGATTCTTGACTGAAATTTGATTTATCTCCATATTTATAATCTCGATCGAAAATCTATAATCAGATTTGAATTAAGGACATTTTAATCTGTTACCTATAGGATCGATTTGAATTTGATAAACTTTTAATTTTCGAGCTTATCTGAGTTTTAGATTTTTTATTTTATTTTTTATGATGATTTCTTTTCTTTTTTTGATGTTGGTGTGGGTGTCTTTCTACATCAACCATTATCACTAAGAAAGTCGTCACGGTGGTGAGATTTTGGTAGATATGAAAAAATGGTTGAAAAGAATGCAGTGATTCAGATGGTTGCCATAGTTAAAAAATATTGTGTTATACTCCGTAATAGTTAAGGATGTGAATCATCTTGATTGTTCATAGAGTGCTTGTTCCTAGTTAGACTGGTATGTAAAGTAAACTGATGAGACCCATTTTTTAGACACGGGAGATTTATACTGTTGTTAGCTTCTATAAATCTCAAACTAGTTTTGATATCGATTAACAAAACTGTGTTGTTCCTCTTGCATGTAGCTAGGGATGATCAAAAACATGGTAAAAAACAAACTGAAACAGGCTAGTATTGTTTGGGCAGAAAATCGAATCAACCCAAAACAACCAAAATCAATCATCTAAATTGAACAAAAAGAAGAGAAATGGACACCGATTTAACATGGTCCAGCCCTTAATGGCCTACATCCACGGGTAGTGAAATTGAAGAGTTTTATTGATTGGAATTGAAGTTACAAATGCAAGATGCTCCATTAGATCTCTCCATTTACAGTGAGATCCAGTTTTAGTGAAGAAACAGCCGACCCCTTCTCCGTCCTTTCTCTCCCTCTTTTAACCGTAAGTCCCCTTTGATGTGTCATTTAAATGTGTGTCCATCTGTCCCTTCCTCACTCTCAAATGTTGAGACGTGTCGCTCCATCTGTCCACCTCAAGTTTGGATAGAACTTTCCCTTAATCGGTCCGTGCTGGTCTGGTTGGCTTGCGGGAAATGAAAATGATCTTCCTTCGGACCTTGGTACGATCCATGCTTCGGACCTTGAGCTTCTTTGCGGGGATGATTGTATCAGGACAGCATGTTCGGGACACGATGGATCGGGACAGGACAGATCGGGCTCCAGTTGGAATGGGAATTGCTGACATCACTGTGAGAAATGATGACGTCACTTCGGGACGTTAATGATGACGGCGCTTCGGTCCAAGTTGGGGTTCGGTCCAAGTTGGGCATCGGGACGTGATGATGTCGTTACTTCGGGATCGGGACGTGATGACGTCGTTACTTCGGGATCGGGACGTGATGATGATGTCGCTTCGGGACGTGATGATGTCACTTCGGGCGAACATCATTTTGTCCCCAACAACTTGCCCCCTTTTCTTGAGAGTTGTTTGAAGAAAAACTCTAAAGAAAATTACCACTCGTCTCATCTGAATCATCATGTGGTGGTGGATGCTGCTTGTGCATTTTTATTTTTGTCCCTGCAAAACAAAATTTTATATATATATATATAAAGATCGTTAGTTTTTCACCACAAGGTTCCTTTGAACCCTGGGTTGATATTTTTTGCAACGAAGCACCTCCTTTCATTGAGTTATGACATTCGAAATCCCACACATACGAAACAAACCCGAGCCAGGGGTAAGATACAGGGTTGGTCCCGAACGTACTCTTTTTGTATCAAGACTCTTACTTAGGTTCTGTGACCCAATAGTCTTATCAAGTATCAAAACTCTTTCATGGGTTCTGTGACCCAATAGTCTTATCATGTCTCCTAGCCACGTAGCTCGGTAGGAACACACGCTTAATTTATCTCGGTCATGGAGTAAATTAATGTGTCCCATAAATTTTGCTCTAGCCACTGAGCTCAGTAGGAACACATGCCTAATTTATCTCGGGCATGGAGTAAATTATGTGTGGTCCATCATTTTATTAAGACTCTTACATGGGTTCCCTCTTTGGGGATGGACCCATTAGCCTTATTTCAAGACTCTTACATGAGTTCCCTCGTTAGGGATGTACCCACTAGTCTTTTCTTGTCTCCTGAACGGAGAAATATCGGTAAGAAATATACCTGAAATGTATATGAGAAGTATACTTGAGAATCATCCAGATATTTCTCATTTCTCATTTCTTATTTAAGATACATCCCATGTTCTTATATATACATGAGAAACATATATAGAAAGAAAATATGAAATATATTTTAAATAAGACATGAGAAATATCCAGATGAAATATCATTTTATTCCGAAGTAATCGTTGTTTGAAAGATCAGAAGTATACGAATGTAGAAGTATTCGCCTTCTGGAAATATTTGATGATAGGTTGAAAGAGATACCCATTTTTGAATGATAATTCCTGTAGGAGCGTTCAGATTGCCTCAAGAAGTATAAGAAGTATCGCCTTTCAAAGAAGTTCAGAATAAATTGAAGTATTTACTGAATATTCTTCGTGAAGTATGAGCCATTTGAAGTATCATTTCTTGAAGGCTCATTTAAGGTATTAATTGCTGCCTTATGTTAAGAAGTACAAGGCATATAACATAAAATAGCGAAATATATTATTTCTATTTTGTATTAATAAATTATTAAAATGAAATACCTAATTAACGCGCAGTATTTAACTCATTTCACAGCTAAAAAAATTTTGATTTCTTTATAGCATGCCCCCCAGTGCATCATTATTGCATAGCTGCCGCATCTCAGAAGTATCCTTCATAGGTATCTTCACACTTCATAAAAATGTCTTAAACATTTCATAATATTAAATAGGTACAAGATAAAAATGATTTTCATGCTTTTAATTAAATATCACTATTAAATCTAATCAAATAAATTAGAATTTGTTCAGACTAAAAATTTATCATATTAAATCAATAGGTTTCTATGATTATGTGGTTAATTATCATTGTGCACGATATCACATGTGATTCAGATGCTATTGAAAGCAAATAATCAATTCATACTGTATGACAATTTGAGAATTATTTTTAAATTTAAAATTGCTACTTCAAATACGCAATTAATATTATGAACTTTATAATCGAAAAATAAAAAAGGATAATGTATATTTATCTTTTAAAAATGTTTGTGGATCGGTATATGTCTTTTTTTTATCTATTGAAGCTGTGATAATAATTATCTAGCTATAACAATTTAATTTAATTCATTATAATTATTATTTTTTTTTATTTTTTTTTGATCAAACTCACTGAGTTGGATCAAACTCAGTGAGTCGACTCACTGGAAAGAAAATCCAGCAGAGTCTGGTCTGTTTTTAGTTATTTTCCAGCCTAAATCAGGCTATTCTTTTCAATCTTTCCCTGCAATTCATGCATTCATTCGATGATAAAAACACATCAAGTTCATGCCACAATTTACCCATTCTATGGCAGTAAAAAACATCACATATGGCATAAGAGATCAGAATTCTCTTAACTTCCAATGTTAACCTAAAGCACCAATCAAGAAAGGCAGGCTTTAAAAATTCAAAACATGCTTCAAAGCTTAATTGGATTGAACTCAAGACAGAAATGGGCTAAGTGGAAATTGTTTTGAAATCAAAGTCAAATAATCAAAACACACAGGTTCTGTAGGGTTTTATATGGAGGGGTTTATTACCAACTAGCATGAATAAGTTTAGGCACACACTGCACCATTTAAGATCAAACATGCCAGTTATCCGATATCACACATATAGTCCAATTCATGTTATCTTCAAATTAACTTAAACATCATTTAATCTTAACACAGCTCAATTACTTGAAGTGAAACAACTAGTGTAGAAAAACAACTAGGTATCCTGATGTGATTCTAATAATTGAAAACTTCTAATAATTGATACATAATTGATACTTAGCTCGCTGAGAAAGCGAATTACAGGTGAATTGAATGAGCTCTTTGCTTATTGTAACTGCTGCTGGAGATTTTTTCTATTCATTGTGTGAGAAAGAAGATGCAAATGTGATTATTGCACAGCTTTATGCCAGTTCAGCCTCAGAAAATTCTTGATTGAGAGCACTGAAACATGTAGCCTTCATCAGCAAGAAAAGAAGTCTCCAATGCCAGGTGATATGCTGCAAAGAAAGTAGTAGGTACTATGGTTCTGTTGGTGCTGTTGTTAACGAAACTTGCTGCTGTTATGTATGATAGCGAAGGATCACATAACTTATTCTAGCTTTTTCCTTGTCTTCTCTTTCTTTCTAATTTCATTTAAAATCCATTCATAGAACTTATTCCACCAGCCTCTAGTCACGTATGCAGTTTTCTTGTTGATTCCAATCATGAATCCGTTGATCTTTTTATCATCAATTTTCCTTGTAACAAAGACCCATTTCTTCTTTCTCAATGGAGTATGTCTTAGGTGAACTCTTTCATCTTCACAGTTTCCATATCCTTCTCTTGTCCTCAGCAACGACAACAATGTTAGCACAAGCAGTGAGATATGAGTTGATGCTGCAGCTTTCTCCATCAACAACAATCTTCGCCCAATATATTCTCGAACTGATGATGGGACAAGGAAAAGTGAGATTGACCTATCAAACCCAAAACCAGTCTTCATTTGGAGATCATCGATGGATGAATTACAGGCTCCTCTTTGTAGCCTGAGAACTTGTACACTTGGAGTTGAGGACAGTAGCATCAGTTCAAAAGTCTATATTAATACAATTCTGTACTCAGTTCACAAGCTTATATTAGTTCAATTCTGTAAGGGCTCAGCGAGTTAGCATCCAAAATAGTATAATCATAAACTAACAAACAAAGTATGCACTTAAAAAATGAACTCAAAATGAGAATAGTTTGTACATGCTCCTACAATCAACTTGTAGTGTCATATGTTTCATTTTCTGAACATAAAAGATATAGGCATATAAGTATCAAATTCAGCTAATTGTGACTACAGAAGCTAGAGCACTATTTATGACTACAGAAGCTTCATAACAGTTGAATTGACGGAAAGAAAATTCAGCTTCAATTTTGAATTGAAGATGCAAAATTCATGTTAGAAATTAATTGAGTTCAAGATATGCAACTGTTAATAGCTAATCATTTCAAAGTATACTACCCAGTGGATATGCAAAATATTACTCTATTTGTGACTCTGAAGGTTGAGTCCAGTAAATTTAGTTTGATGAATAATGGCATTTCTATAGGACAGAGATCAATTTTATGTTTAACTGATAATTTTATCATGCTACATTTACATCTCACAAAATTCCACTTATAAGCAAACATTGAAAGATGATTCAAGAGCGAGATAGATGTGCACTTAGCTTTGTGTGCAGTTAGCAACCTTGAGGTCATTCACAACTCAAGCATAAAAAGATATCAAATGGAATCAAATTCATTTGCAGATTAAAGTTGTATATTAAGCTTCAGATGTTGAGGCTTAATAAATTCTATACATGTACAAGTATCATAAACTAGGCTTATATGAAAATTAGAATCCAATTATTTTATGTGATGGATAAAAGTTTATAGCAATGGATAGAACTTAATAATAGATGATAGTGTTATAAGACAATTACTCTATCAAAATGTTTCCTGAATAAATGAGTATGTGAATCAATTCTGACTTAAGGATTTTAGATTAAGCAACACAGAACGAACTTAAAACTTAACAAGTTATTAGTTCACACAAGATGAACAATTAAAGAAGCTTTAAATAGCTCAAGGATTAGACTTAACAATTGACTTGACATTTATACTCATGAATTAAATTTCAATAGCTAAATGTAAGCATGAAACTTAAAGTATGCTCAGAGAAACTAGAACTGGAATGCTACATAACATGTCACAAGATGCATTCGACAGGCTTTTAACTAGGATTATTTGAGTTCTAGATATTCAGGGTTACATTATGCAAATGTATTAGGATCAGGCTTGACCACTTTACCCTAGAGCATTATTTTTATGTGCTAAGTTACAACTATACCAGTTGACTTAAGGCAATCATAAAGCATTGTCTGATAGCTTGAGCATTTCTGCCATCCTTGGATTAATCATTCTTAGGAAATTCAATCAGAAATAAAGATACTTAGCTCTTTGAAGAGACTTGTTTTGAAAGTTGCAACATTCAACTGTGTGAAGAGTTGTCTTCAAGCAAGTCATTTGTTGGTATGAGCAAGAATAATCAGTTGAGCTCCATCCCCAATTTTTCCTGTAAACAGAGTTTAAAAGAGAAAACAATCGATATCTAATATAACCAGTTAGTGATAATTTATGAGTTATGCACTGAGTTGATGTTGTAAGCTCCAAATCCTTGTGTGCAACAGAATTCAGGTGAGGGAGAACGGAAGCAAAGCTTTTCTTTAGGCTCGGTGAGCGAGAAAGGGATCTGGTGGATGCATTCTCAGCGTTTCTTTTATGATTGCTTGAAGATATGGATAATTGGGTAGGTCTGAGTCCGAAACAGGCCTGGAAGCTTCTGTAATGTTATTGCAACAGTGCTTGTAAACCTGCCCCCGAGTTGTTTTGGCATGACTTTGCAGAGAGCATTGGTGCTTGCGAAACTGTAGATCAGTACGAAACTTGTGATATTGTTACAACTCTGAATATCCTTCGGATCTTTACTCATTACAGAGATAACATCACCTCTTGGTGAAGAACTTGCGATTCAGGTAATCTGTCGAGCACTTGATATGCATGACTGGTGGTGTAAAGCATTCAACATCTCCTGTTAATTTCTAAAGCATTCAACATCTCCTTCCCTGCAACAATCATATCTAACACAAACCCACATTTCTAAAGGGTTTGAATTCCATTTATAGAGCTTTTGAATTGCCATTAGAAGAGAACAAAACCCTTATTAGAGAAATAGGAAATTAGGAATTTTCTCAAGGGAAGATATATCAAATCAAACATTTAACTCCAACCTCCAAATCTAGTTTAATCAGGGTAGACTAATAAAACAGTTGACTCAATACTATAACGAGTTTAATACTTCAGTAAGCTATATTTTCTGGTCCAATTACAAACAGATGAAAAATCATCAAATGAAGCCATGAATTGAAAACTAACGAAAATCAAAACAAAACTATGGGTACTAAACACATAGTTATGTTGATTCCAAATCTAAAAACTGATTATCAATTACGGTTAAATATAAAGATATCTTTTGATTTCAGATCAAAAATCATTGAAAATTTTGTTGAGATTTTTCGGGATTTTTAGTCTCAAAAGCTTGATGAGAATGAGATATTTATAGACTAAGTTATAATCATAAATTGATCAAAAAATTTGAATGAAATCACTGTGAGAAATGATGACGTCACTTCGGCAGAAAATCGAATCAACCCAAAACAACCAAAATCAATCATCTAAATTGAACAAAAAGAAGAGAAATGGATACCGATTTAACGTGGTTCAGCCCTTAATGGCCTACATCCACGGGTAGTGAAATTGAAGAGTTTTATTGATTGGAATTGATGTTACAAATGCAAGATGCTCCATTAGAGCTCTCCATTTACAGTGAGATCCAGTTTTAGTGAAGAAACAGCCGACCCCTTCTCCGTCCTTTCTCTCCCTCTTTTAACCGTAAGTCCCCTTTGATATGTCATTTAAATGTGTGTCCATCTGTCCCTTCCTCACTCTCAAATGTTGAGACGTGTCGCTCCATCTGTCCACCTCAAGTTTGGATAGAACTTTCCCTTAATCGGTCCGTGCTGGTCTGGTTGGCTTGCGGGAAATGAAAATGATCTTCCTTCGGACCTTGGTACGATCCATGCTTCGGACCTTGAGCTTCGTTGCGGGGATGATTGTATCGGAACAGCATGTTCGGGACAGGACACATCGGGCTCCAGTTGGAACGGGAATTGCTGACATCACTGTGAGAAATGATGATGTCACTTCGGGACAGGATAGCATCGGGACAAGCTGGAACGGTCGGGATGATGACGTCGCTTCGGGACGTTAATGATGACGTCGCTTCGGGAAATGATGACGTCGCTTCGGTCCAAGTTGGGGTTCAGTCCAAGTTGGGCATCGGGACGTGAGGACGTCGTTACTTCGGGATCGGGACCTGATGACATCGTTAATTCGGGATCGGGACGTGATAATGACGTCGCTTCGGGACGTGATGATGTCACTTCGGGCGAACATCATTTTGTCCCCAACAAGTATGATAATTTAACAAGACGTATTCGTGCTGCTACAGTTTACAGCCAATCAGAAAAGGTAATTCTCATTCAAAAGCTCAGTTTACAAGCCTTCTTGTTGTTGTTCTCCTTAACTTAAAAAAATATAAGTAGTAAAAATAAAGCCTATGCTTTTGCTTGATACTCTTCGTAATAATTTGGATAATGGTCCAGGTTGGCGTGCCCATCATCTAAATAGATTCTACCATGTCTCCTTAAGCGCCTTAAGACCCTACACACCCTTTTTGCAAACAAACCCATTAGTTACTTACTGCTCATCTTAATGCATTTTTTTTCTTTCTTCAATCACCAAAAACTAGGTATCTTCTCTATTTCATTCAAAACTTGAAAGAGAAAGGAGAATAGTAGAGGTCAATTTTGTATTAATTAAGAAATATAGACAAAGAGACACCCATGCATGTTTTGCTCATCAAGAGTTCGAGACTACTACCCATGCATGTTTTGCTCATCAAGAGTTCGAGACTACTACCCATGCATGTTTTGCTCATCTAGACTACTTTTTTTTTCTGATAGGTTTAGAGGCGGAACTACAAATTTATCTATGGGTAGGTAAAAAAAATTTACCCAAATTTTAGGGTAGGAAAAAATATTAAAATAGGATTTGGAGCCCATAAATAATAATTTTTTAGGCAATTGCCTATCCTTGCCATAGATTGGCTCCGCTCCTGGGTGGATTTTGTTTATAGAGTGCAAAACTTATCTTAATGAACTATTGTATAAAACTTAATATACTACGATATTTTCAGTGTTTTATTATTGCTAATATAAAAGTTGTTTTTGTATAAAAATTGATTGCCCTGAGTGAGTAGTAGTTATAGTTAGTTTGTATCTTATAGCATAACAACCAAGTATATCGAGGAATTGACAATGCATTGTGTTTATAGTGTTGATTGTTTATAATACCGATAGACATTTCAAGGGAGGCTTCCAATTTGCAAAGAGTTATGAATCCTATTGTTTTAGGGTGAAAACACATGTACTGTAAAAGAGTAATTTTAGGTAGGTTCGAGAGATCAAGATCAAACAGGACGAGCCTAAACCAAGAAATGGTCGTTCAAGTCCTGCTCCGGTCACAAAGGTGGAGATGATGGGTTGATCTTAGGGGAGGGACTGAAAACAAAGAAATCAAAATCAGAAAAAATCTGCTCGTGAGGAAGAAGATGAATAAATCGTTGCCAAAAGGTTGAAGGAACTGTTTTGCTAATTTTTTTAATATTTATAATGTTTATCTTCAGTTTGCAACACCTGCTTTGGAACATTGAGTCTGTAACGTCCATACACCTTTGCAAACTCGCTGCTTTTATTATTTTCTCTTCTTTTCACCTTTATAAACACTTTTTGAGCTATGTACCTATCTTTTGAGAGTGTTTTGAGCATTATGAGCTAAACCCCAACATTGGGACAATGAAAGAAACTATTTTCCACAGTTTTTTTTGTAACTATATTCGATTCTTTATGACTTTTTGCACTTATTTTAATTGATTTATGATTTTTCTTAATTATTTGTGATTTTGTTTGATGGTTTATGCTTAGTTTTAAGTACTTTTGATGTGTCATGCTTATGATTTACATCTAATGTTTTAAAAATCTACCATTGACAAAGAAATAGAGTCCATAGAAGAGCTATAATTTTCAAGAATTGATATATGCATCACTCGAATATGAATAATAGTGGAATCCTAAGTCCCAGTCTCTCGTAATATTGCCACCATTTTTTGTATATATATTTGCTAGTTTTAATATAGAAATTAAATCTAAAATCAATCTTCACAAGTCTGAGCAACGAACTTTTCTTACCATTTGTCTACAACTGCATCAGCCAACGCTGAGGAGTATGACACGTCCTAGGGATGCGTCCAAAATAAGGCTGCTGCTAGCCTTGGAGTTAGACGCGTCCCTAGGGACGCTCCATAGCAAGGCTGGCGCTGGCCAAGGCTGGCGCCGAAGAGGATGACGTGTTCCCAGGGACGCGTCCAAATCAAGGATGACGCTGAAGAGAATGGGAGGCTGGCGCTGGCCTAGGGACACGTTAGAGAGTGGTGACGCGTCCCTGGGGACGCGTCTTACTTGAACTAACCTGCACTATTTGTTCCTAAAGGTATTGTGCACCTAATTATGCGTCCTTAGGGAATGACTCTTCGATTACGACGCGTCCAAAAGAAATATCGTATAATTACATCTTCATCTGATTTTATGAGGAAATTCATCGTTTATCTTTGTATTTTTAGTATAATTTTTCCTTATTTTTAGAAATTACATAACTGGTATATACCATACCTATTATGATTAAAGTAGATATTGATAAAATCTTACGATAATTTCTTTGGTTCTTTAGATTAATCTGATATATACTTATAGAAAAACTATATACAGTTTTTTTTTTATAACTAAGCATGAGGAAAAGATTTGATAAGCACATTAAAACAAAAACCTCGTTATGAATACGGTGGAGACGAAGGAGTTTCATGATATTTTTTTTGTTCTCTAAATTCTTAGTTAAGGTGATACAGGTGGTCAACATTATTTAAGATTGTATATATTGGAATTGTGAAAAGTAAATAAGGTTGTATTTAACTGATTAAGATATAAAAATTGGTTGTATTTAATCCCGGTTGTATTTAACCGAAACAAGGATTATATTTAGTCACTGCTAATAAAATTAATATTTTTAAAGTTTGTCTTTTAAACTTAGAAGGAAAAATCCCTTTAGACGAACATCAAAACGAACTCCACCAAAATCGAGATCCCATTTTAAAAAACAATTAACCTTATGTGTTATCTAAATGTCACGGACCCCTTAGGAATGGCCTTTCCAAAAATATCCAAAATTGAAAAAAATTCAAAATCCGTTTTGGTGGACTTGTTTTCAATGCTTGTGGTGCTTCACGACATCTGACCCTGTAACAAGCATTAAATGCTTTGTCCCCTACTTTAACCGAGTAGTTATCACCGTTAATTTTTATAATTATTTTTTTGAGATGCTGTCACGTGGGTACCAAATATTTTATCCCAATGGAGTATTATAAAAATTCCCATCCTTAATACTAGTAATTTTTAAATAAGGATAAAATTGAAAATAAATGTCTAGATTTAACTAAGGATGGTTCCTTATGATAGAATATAATATAATAATATAAACTTGCTCAATTTACATCTCGGCAAAATTTCAACTTCTAAATATTTTATATAATTGTAATTTAAATGAAAATTGATAAATAGATCAATTAAAGTTTCTTAATTTTCTTCCAAATATAAAGAATCCGAAAAATTATATCTTAAAATAATGATGTTCTTTAGGTTATACTATCCTTATAAAAAGTATCATCTAATTGGATGTCGCACTTTAATTTATAATTTTTGACAAAATATCGTTTCTTTTATCTACGAAAAACTTTAATAACACTGATAACTAAGCACGGTTACAAGGCTGTCTCGCTGCATAATTCTATCCATTTTTGGTAAATCAGACAAATAACAGTGATAAACCAAGCACTCAACATAACAATTACAAGAAGACCTCCTTTGATGGAGAGTTCTAACCGTTCCTTTATGATTTTATAGTTTTATAAGTAACAGCACAGTAACAGTAACAGTAACAGTAACGGAACATGACAAGTTTAAATGGTCATATTTGGATGAAAAGTTGGCATTCTTTGATCATAATATAAGTTAATTTCATTGAAATGTTGGTTGATCCTGATTGGGCACAAAATGAGGTCCACGTACATAAAAAGTTAAAAATAAATTTTAAGAAACGAAGCAAAGAATGATTATATTTTAGCCCAATGCATTATATTATTTAATCTAGATCTTGTAGTTTTCTTTTTCTTTCCAGAAAGTTGTTTGATTCGTATTTTAAATGTGTTTCTTGATTAACCGTTGGAAAAAGTAGGTATTATGGTACTCGATTAACTGGGTCCTAATATTATATAACGGTGTGTGTTAACCATGTCCGTGGTTGCCTCTTATCAGAAACGACAAAACTAAAACATCAGAGCAAGGAGTTTACTTGTCAGCCATGGAAACTCTTAACCTTGCAGCATGAGCAATTGTATTGGCTCTCAATTCCTATCTAGATTCTCTTAATTAGAACAAAGGGTGTAAAACTTCCGCATTAGTTTTTCTATCTCTATCTTCTTCTTTCAAATTATATATAGATATTCTTCGAGTTTTCAAATTTGAAGAAGCAATAGAGAATCTTCAACTAATTCCGATAGTGGAAACTCACTATTACTTTTACACTTCATCCTTACTTAATTATCTATTTTATTATTGCATGCCTTCAAAATTTATAAACATAACCAAAGTTATTTTAGGGATTTTTAGTTTACTCCCTAAATAAATTAGTTATCTAATTTTACCCTTTTAATTTATAAGTTCCCCCCTAAATTCCAATTATGGACTGAAATACCCTTACCATCCACCCGCTTATATGATTTCTAGTGTGATCAATCAACGAAACTAACAAAACAAAATAGTTACTTCTAGTTACTTACATGAGCTATTTGAGGTTGACCGATAGAAAACTCTAGAATTAGTTCTTACATGGTAGGGATATTTCGGTCTATAATTAATATTAGGAGGGAAATTTGTTGAAAATAGAAGGGTACCAAGTATACCATCAATTTTTACACTTCAAAACCTATAGAAAGTTCCTTGCGTGTACTTCAATCACAAAGCAGACAAGGAATTTCCTTTGATAATTTCTAAACAAGATATTAAATCCAAGGATGATTAATGTATAACTTGCTTGTATAGTAATTATAAAGATATAATCAATATACTATGAAAAATAAAGTAATGCAAGACACCGATAATTTTGTTAACAAGAAAAATGCAAAGCATAAAAATCTTGAGACCTCGTCCAATTTGAACACACAATGTATTGAGCCGCTACAAACACTAGCCTACTTCAATGACTTCAACCTGGAACGTAGTTGAGATAGAATAAACCCTACAATCTACTCTGCTAATGTTGTTCCCCTATGTCTCTTGGTTTCCTCAGAAACCTATGCACTTGATTCCCCTAGCTGATGTTCTTTTCAGGCCTGGTGATTTTCTTTTATGATAATAAATCAAGTTAACATCAATTTTCCCTTTGATATAGTCGAATCTAAATTAAAAGATTAGGTTGTTGACTTCTTTAACTGAGCACGTAGAGAATCCTAATAAATCTAAATTACTAGAAAATCAATCTAAGAACAAGTCTTGATGATTTCCTTGGTATCTTCAAATATGGATTTCAGAAGATAAGCGCTATACACAATCGAGATTGAAGTCCTATCAAATCTGGATTTGATCAACAATTCTTGAGTGACTTTATAACAGAAGAGAATGACGTTTAGAATAGACAAGAATTATATAATAAATCAAAGCAGGTTTCGAAGCTATTAAAAAGATAGTTCTACATATATTTCATGAATACCAAGTAAAACCTTTTAAAGTCTCACCTTAGTTCTCGAAGAACCTTCGGTGTTGGAGGAAATTTTTTTCAACAAAATACACAACGTATATAGATTAAGTTCAAGTATTGCTGGATGTCTCCGTTATATAATAATTGATTAAGGCTAGATTTCTTAAGATATGAAAAATGAATTCCTGCAACCTAATAAAATTCTCAAACTGCTAAGTCTAGGTTCTTTCTTTAGATGCAGAGAGACTGTTTCTTTAGTTAGAAGTTGACTTACATTGAAGTTTTTTCCATAGTTTGAAGTTTTAAACAATTTTAGCGTTAAGTAATTACCAAAAGTAAATTACTTGCAAAGATAAACTCAAACTACCAAGATAAACAATATGCACACTTTGTGGCTACTTCCTAAAGTAAAATCCATAAATTGGTTCACAAGTTGGATCAATTCTTGGAAATAACTAAAACTTTCTTTGTAAATGAATTAGCTAAGAATTAACAATTCACAAATGTGTGAAAAGTTTGACTTTAAAAACAAAAAAGGAAAGTGCATAAACCCAAGAATAGAAATTGGTCCACTGCACTTTTAGATTCGTAAACTCACTAAGGTAGGTTCGCGAACTTAAGTGAGATTTGAGTTCAACAACTTCAAAATCTAACTAGGTTTTCGAACTTACAAAAGTAGGTTTATAGGTTCATGAACTCAAAGTGATTTTGGGGTTCAGGAACTTTAAACCACTTGTAGGTTCGCGAAATCAAATACTACCTCCGTTTCAGGAAAAGAGTTACTATCACTTTTTCAAATTAGCCTATTTTTAGGCTAAAATAAAAAAGTGATAGTAACACTTTTCCAGAAACGGAGGGAGCATTGGATTAGCGAACTTAAGTGACTTTTGGAGTTCGGAACTTCAAAGTTGCACTAGGTTCGCGAACTTAATTTTTGGGTTCGTGAACTCAAGTGAAGTTAGTAGTTCATAAACTTTCGGTGCTTTGTAGATTCACGAACTCACCAATTAGGTTTTTGAAATCAAATGCGCAAAGTTCATAAAAATTTTCTCACTTGGATTGTTGTTTCGAAAAGTTTCAAGACGAGACTTGAATTCGAAACATCATTAGATATTTTCCATTGAACTCTTCCCCATGTGATGTCATTTTCAAAAGAGAATAACAAAGGCGACCTTTTTCAAGAAAAATGATTTCAGCAAATCTCGCAAGAAGATGTAAGCTAGATATCAATCGTCAAAAGTTTTTAACACAAGTCGTTCAATAAGAATATAAAAGTTAAGAAGCATAACTTTTGAAGATCATCATATAACATTGACCACAAGGAATAAAATGGTAGAAAATAACAATCTCATATAAAGCAATACACAAAAGCTATAATCATCAAGATCAAATATTACAATTATCATCATCGTCAATGGAATTCACTTAATAAGCTATAATCATCAAGATCAAATATTGCAATTATCATCATCGTCAATGGAATTCACTTAATGGGTCTTTTTCCATGAGGTTAGGAACTTGAAAGTCAAGTACCGGAAGATTAACGATACTAGAGATAACATGGGAATTCACTTATTGAATGACTTTTTCTCATATCATTGTCTTGAAACTTATGGTTTCAAAGTTTTCCGCATGAATGTTAGCATATAAAAGTTCGGCCATAATGTTATATGCTTCACCAAGACCGTCAAGATGTTTCCCCATGGACGAGAACGAACAAAACCAAAAAATTCTTGAAAATTATCAATCACTTCAAACTTGCTTCCATAATGAGATTCTTGGATTGAGTTTCATGAAAAACTTCGCAACATTCTTTTGGCTAGAATCATGAAAATAGTCATTACTGTTGACAAGATTACCTTTCTTCTCAAAAGGAAGGGTTTTTAGAAGATTCACCTTTTTTAAGAGAGGAATTGATTTGATTCCCTTTGTCACTGTTGTTTTTGGTCCTAGTCATGTTGCTAGTTTTTCTTCAAGGAGAAAAGAATAAGAAGAAGAATGAAGTGAACTTACTTGATTCAAGCTATTGAGATGAGAGAACACCAAAATAATCACTAACCTTTGAAGAAAATTAGATCGCGATAACAACGGTATCAAACTTGATGAAAATCATATTCAAAATTTTATTATTTCACTAGGTTCCGTTACCTAGGTTTTGGAAGATGTCGTTCATGACTAGAGGAAAAAAATATAGCTTCTAATGGGTTCGCAAACCTAATAAGGATTTTTTAAGCCCAAATCGTACGGTTCCGGAACCGATAGTTTATCCAAGAGATATGATACATCCTGTTTCAAATTTTCTATAACGTGACACGAACCGCATTTGGATCTTTAATAAAATTAGAGTTCTTTGATAAACAATCGAGTGGAAAATTTGATTAACTGGGATTTCAAAAAAAACATGGATTTTCTACTGGTTATACAAAAAAGGGAGTCTCATTTTATAATCATTCTTGGCTAGGATATTAATCAGAGAAGAACAAGCATGCGTTGAACTAAAAAAAGTGGATATCGTGTATCGATCTTGTATCGACAAGGTGCGATACATCTAAACAAATGATTATATCGAATTTTATCGGGGATACATAATTATCTTTGTAATTTTATAATTTATAGGTAGATGTGCATTATGTTATTCAAACCTTTAATGAAAGGTATTCATAATGTAAAAATATTAATTTAACTAGTTTCACTTGACAACCTAACATTCCGAAACATAAAATTTATATGAGAATAAAAATAATAAAAAAAGACAAAAAAATATTAATATATACATTTGTACATCGGTTTAAATATCGGGTTTGATATGACCAATACGGCCGATAGAATTGGAATATTCATGTATCCCCTGTATTTTACGTATCCTCCAGGTTAAAAGAGCAATACACGAAAAATTCCGATATTATCAGTCGGGACAACCGATATTAATTACATTACATTGAACCAAGATGAACGATATTACACAAAATATATATATGTGATAATATCTAAGAGAATGTCCCTCAAACCTTGTTTTATAGAAATTCCAATGAATATGTTCTCGACTCTTTCCTTAGGAGTCAGAGGCAGAGAGAATTCTACAAATAGTACAAGAAGTGTTGATACTTATGATGAGTCATTATATTTTTGACTCACTATTAACGATATGGTAGCACCTTAAATCAGACTTTTTATTATTGTGATTCTTACCCTTTTATAGGCGTAGAAAAAAATTACGATAACCACTTAGATTTTTAAAGGCGTAAAACCATTTGAACAAAAGATCACACAACCTTTTGAATATGGAATCATCTCTTTTGGAACCCAAGGCTCAACAAGAAGGATATGAAAATTGTTGTCTTCCCAAAATAATAGATTTCAATTGAAAAAACTTTGAGTTATCCTAGATGTATTAACAACACAATGCTAGGATACCACACAATTAACGGATAAAGCATATGAAACGTGATTATTCATCTAAACCCAGGAATAAAAAAATAAAAAAATAACTAATTAATACCTGTATAGGTGATGTATACATATCCCATCTAAAAATAAAAATATAAGTAAAAGATGGGGTGTACAATAATCCCCTATTACCAAAAATAGGGATCAGCAAGTAAATGCTCTCAAATCATCTCTAAATGATAATAAAAATTCCTTAAATTTGTTGAGTGAAGATTTTCACGGACACCCCTGGACAGACTTGACTCGTTTTGTTCTTCATTTTCCTGCTGTTCTTTATTTTTCTAGATGAAGTTGAAACCACTTAAAGCAAGTTTGTTTTTTTGATGGAACTAGTATTTGACGTTTTCTATTTGAGGTTACAAGACTTCTCAAGGTAACCCCGTTTACCACAACAAAAACAATGTTTATTGGTAATAGGTTTTTTTCTCATCTAAACTTTGTATTGAACATGGAATTCAAAATTCTTGATGATAAGACGATGTTCATCTTCAACATACCCTCCTTCTTTTTAATTCCTGAGAGGTTTATGAAAAATTATTTTGAGTATATGAAGATCGAAATCTTTAACTGATGTGGATACCATATTTCATATTTCTTCCAAAGTCCAAAGGATAATCTTAATTATAGGCGTCAAGCCCAAGTCCAAGCCTAGGAATATTCTAGAATGTATGTAATTTAGCTAATGTACTTGTTAGAGCACTGCTCGATTGAACCCTCCAAGTGTTGGTATGTCAAGTTCGGTTGTCAAGTTTAGTGATATACACATATTTGTGTCTGTTTTAGTCCCACAATTATATATTGTTAGTAGTTGATTGTGTACTAATTGTGTTATTTTATGTGTTTGAAGGTATTTTTGGGAAATAAATATTGTTGGAAAAATTGATTCGAAAAAGTGTTAAAGGCACCTAAGGATTGGATAAGGGCACCCCAGTTATAAAGGCACACTCACTTTGGATAGGGGCGCCTACCTTCTTTTCATATTCAAGATACAAAATTGGCAGGATAGCTTTAGGTTTGAACAGTGAGACTTTAATCGAAGATTCGAAGGAAATTTTTAGCTTTTAAGACAAAATATATTCTTACCAATAGAAGAAAGGTCGCATATGGGTTAAATACATCAAATTAACCAACGATCTCGTGAAATTTCTCTCACATGGAAAGAAATAATCTCATATTTTTTTGAGATAAAGAGATATTCAGTGAGATAGGAAACAACGTAGCTAAATGGGAAATAAAATCTCAAAGGTTGTTGAGATGAAAAAGAGAACAAAATCAAGAATGAGTTCACGAGATAGCTGTCGAAGAAAATATTCTTTAGAGAATATTTTTTTCTTTAAAACCAAGATCTGTGACGAGATTTGGGTGGTAAATGAAGAGTTGGGAAGGTTGGATTATAAATACAGAGGTTCAGAGAAGAGTTTGGGTGGCTGGCAGAGGCCAAAGAAGAAAAAAAGAAGTTTAGAAAAAAATTTGTTGCGAATAAGAAGATGAAGAAATCGTGGCTATAACTTTGAATAAACCGTTGCCGTAGATGTACATTCACGTCGACTATTCGTTTGAGTTCAACTCTTTTGTAACAACTAGCAACAATTATCTTTTCTTCTCTGCAACAGTTATATCCGTAGCAAATTCTATGTGTCAATTATTTTCTTCTTGTAAACACCTTTTTGAGCCATGAATGAGTATTTTGAGAGCGTTTTCAACATGAGGAGCTAAACACCATCACTGGGACAATGGAGGAAGCCATATTTCACAATTGTGTGGTAATTATATTTAATTCTTTTATGACTTTTGCATTAATTTAATTTGATTTATGATTTTTCTTAATTAGTTGTGATCTTGTTTGATGGTGTATGCTTAGTCATAAGTACTTTTGATGCGCCATGCTTATAATTTACACATCATGTTTTAAAAATCTACTTTGGCAAAGAATTAGAGTCAAAAACATTTATGTTATGAGCTATAAATCGTCTAGAATTAATATTTGAACCACATGAATATGAAAATTGGTGGAATCCTAAGTCCCAGTCTCCTTTAAATTTGATTTCATTTTTTGTATATATTTGCCAGTATTAGGAATTAAATCTAAAATCGAATTTTTACAAGTCCGAGTGAACGATACCATGTATAAAACCACATCATTTAGTTCCAGAACTCGGTTGCTTGAATTGCTGATGCATCTCATAAGTGCAACTAATTAGTTATCTTATTTCCAGTTAATTAACAAGTAATATAATAGAAGTCAAGTTCGTTCCCACGAAGATCAAGGTGTTTTATTTATTTAAAGTGTCACAAGGGGTTAAATTATCTTGATCCATCCTCCCATGAAGAGGTTTAGTTTTAGGTTTTAAGCAAAGAGAATAAGAAAGCAGTTAAAAGATTAAGTTGTAAATAATAAAGAGATATATGATCGAGGAATCCTTCTTCGTTACCAAGTATTCATCAAAGTAGTATACTCATATATTCACTATTCATCACCAATTATCATCAACCGTATAATAACAATAAAGTTTGTTATCCCATAAATTCCTAATATCACTTGATACGGAAGCGCTCGCCTACCAGATTTTATCCGTCCAAGCCACAAAAAAATAAGCTATCAAGGTGAAATTTAGTCGAATGCTTAAGCTTTTGTGAATTAGGTTGATCCTAGCCTTAAATACATAAGCTCGGTTTGCTTACTAGTGTTGTCTTTACATGTGATTTCTCCACAAAATCCTTCTGTAAGGTCTCACGTTTTTTACTTGTTTAAAGGTTTGTTTGACAATTACAGATCTCACAATTCTTTATTATCTTTAGACTAACTAACAAACTAAATTAGTTGTCCACGTAAACAATCTATCAATTAAGCATAACCATTCATATTAGTGAAAATAAACGATAAATGATAATCATGTGAAATATTAGAAAAATATATTTATATGCTAAATCAAATCATATATTAGAACTTAGAATTCATCCTCAATCACTTAGGAGTTTAGATACTCATGGAGTCATAGAAAACCATGATATACATATGATAAAGTAGAAAAGAAGTAGTTACAGTGATGAAAACGCTCGAAAACCCTAGCTTTTCCTCTTGTGTTCTTCTCTCCAATAAGATATGATCTTCCCCGATGTATAGATTTCCCAAATATAATTAGAAGAGTCTCTTAAATATATATATATATCCCAAGGTGTAAAAGTGTTTGTAATTAAGTCCTGGTTGAAATAGGTTCCAAAACTATGGCAAAAAAAAGCCCGTACATAAAAATAAGAAAGCCCGTAAAATCCCGTGCATGGTCGGACAAACTACCACTTTGAGTTTCTTGTACACTATTTAAACAAGGCCGGCCAAGTTTGGCCGACTGTCTCCTATCCCAGTCGTTTGAGTCTGGACGACTGACTATTTCCTTCCCCTATAGACTTTCAAACCGTAGTCTGGCCAACTCCCCCTATTCCTAGTCGTCCAAGTCTGGACGCTTGGCTTATGTTCTTCTAGTTTTCGCCTATAAATTCTTCATACGAAGTCAGAATGACATCATTCTTTCGTCGTTGGCTTCACTTTCTCATTCTCTTAGGCATAGTGAGAAGATATCCTGACTAAGTCCTACATTGTCTTTGGCATTTCCTTCTTTGTAACATTGTACTTTCACTTCTTTTTAAATATGTAACCTAATAAAAGACATAAAATACAAAAGTAATAATAATCCAAGGTAATTCACACCAAATCTAGCAAATAAGTGTAAGAAAATAATACTTAAAATATATAAATTATGCACTTATCAAATCCCCCCACACATGCCTTTTTTTTAGTCCTCGAGCAAACTACAAATCTAAACTAACCTAACCCACTTTCGTGGAAATCACAGTTACACTTAGCATGTGCAACAAGCCTTTAAACCCATAAGTGTCCCTAGTGGACGAGTTACGGTCTCGTGAGGGTGTACAAGAGGTATACCCACAAAATATTATACTCCAACTTCTACTCCAAAGCATATGCATTCAAAAATCTAAGAAGACATAATATTTTTGCACACTAACAGTAAGAAGTTAGAATTACCGAAGAACAGTCTTAATCACTGAGTAAACCAATGCCATAATGAAAGAATCCAGCCCGAGAGAGATCGAATAAGCATTTCTCCTTGATTTCTGACTCACTGATATTGACATTCTTAAGACGTTAGAAATGGGTCTCACATGTGTGCAAGAAGGAGTGAAGATAAACACTTGCACACGTTGAATGGTGACGCCGATTTTTTTTTTTTGATGATCTCTAAGAAAGGATATCAAATTATTATGCGAGTATGTGAATGCTCACTCACCTTCTCCAATCTACAATCAACATCACTCTCCAGCGTCTTATAAAAACATTCCGTCTTCGGCTTCAACTGTTGAACTTCATAGAACTTTGACAAATTGTAACTCTTTTCCTCAATTTCTTTTTCCTCGAAACTTCTTTATAGATTTCTTCTTCCCCACGTCCTTATTGAATGAATACAAAAAGGAATATACACTAAAGCAATATAAAGCATAAGTTTTTTTTAATGCTAAATTGAAATACAAACTAACAAAAATACAATGAAACTAATATGTCCGAGGGAGAAGGACTTTACAACTTGATTCTTCAAAACTTGTATTGTCTCGGTATCATAAACTTCACAAAAATTCACTTCTTTTGATTTTATTCTCTCTTGTACTTACTCTTCAGCTTACATATAGAATTATGATCTTGGTATTGTTGCTTGTAAACCATGCACGTCTTTAACTTTCTTCAAATTTTTTTGATACTCCACTTGTTGATGATGATGTTTCTATGGACCTGTTGTTTGTTGAGAGAGAGAATGGTGCCAACTGCAAATCAAACTACATGATGAGGTTAGTTTATAATTCAGATGTCACCTTTATGATTGATAGAATTAGCACTCAAGAGATCATAAAGTGTTGAAGGGGTGCAAGGTTGAGTAGCTCATCATTCTACCCAAAGTTTGCGCGGATGAAACACTCTAAACGGACAAATTCGTTAAAGGTTTGGTGCCTCACTCTTATTTTTTAAGGGTAGTCCCCACTAATGATTGATCAGCTTTTCTAATATTGTTTTCTTTCTGCACCTAATTTTCCACCGACATGGTTAAGTCCAATAATTACTCTCAACAACTAAGAAACCTGAATGTCCTTCTCTAGCATTTCTAAGTTCAGTTGTTTCAGTAAGAACTCCGTATGTAAACTTAGCTAGAAGTATACTAAGTGACTCTAAAATCTCTAAAAGTTGGAGGTTTATGCAAAAACTTAAAGCTAACTAAAAGCTAAAATATTTATATGCAAATGCCCCCCCACACTTAAACTTTACATTGTCCTCAATGTAAATTGACTCCTCCCAATATAAAATCAAGATGGGAAACCAAGTAATGATATGAAAAACCAAGAAAATATAAATTATAAGGATAAAAATACAAAACCAATGGGTTGCCTCCCATGTAGCTATTAGTTTACCGTCATCATCTCGACTTTCTATTCGCCCCGTTTTAATCCTCGAGAGGGAGAAAATCATAAAGCTCAATCTCATTAACATCCACGGTAGTGAAGTTTTCGTAGTATGGCTTCAATCTAAGGCCGTTGATCTTAAAATTTTTCATAGTTTTGGGACTAAAGATTTAAACTGCACCATGAGGAAAAAAAATTAGTAATAACAAATGGTCCTACCCATCTGGACCTTAGCTTACCAGGAAATAATTTAAGAAAAGAATTGAATAAAAAAACTTTTTGTCCCATAAAAAGTTTTTTCGAGAAATCATTTTGTCATGGAAAAACTTCATCTTTTCCTTGTATATACGAGAGATATCGTATGCATCATTACGTATCTCCTCTAGATCATTAATTCGTAGTTTCCATTGTTTCCCTGCTACATCATACTCCATGTTGCACATCTTTATTGCCCAAAAAGCCTTATGTTCAAGTTCAACCGGGAGATGACAAGCTTTGCCATAAACCAACAAATATGGAGACATACCAATCGATGTCTTATATGCTGTTTCATACACCCAAAGTGTATCGTTGAATCTTAAGCTCTAATCATTTCTTATAGTATTGACGGTTTTCTCTAGAATCGACTGAATCTCATGATTAGGAATTTCAGCTTGCCCACTAGTTTGTGGGTGGTACGGCGTACCAACCTTGTGAGTAATGTTGTACTTCTTGAGAAGAGAATGGAAGGATTTTTGAAAATATGAACCCCCATCACTGATAATCACACACGGTGTGCCATGTCTAGTGAAAATATTTTCCATTACTAACTCATAAAAAACTTAAGAATCATTAGTAGGGGTGGCTTTAACTTCCACCCATTTTGAAACATAATTTACAATAAGGAGTATATAAAATTTTCCATATGAATTAACAAAAGGGCCCATAAAATCAATTCCCCACACATCAAATATTTCCACAGGGAGGATCGGTGTGAGTGGCATTTGATTTCGAGCAACTAGATTGCCCGTTCGCTGACATCTATCACAAGATCTAATAAGAAAACATATGCATCCTCAAATAGGGTGGGCCAATAAAATCCACTCTCAAGAATTTTGAGAGCGGCACGTTTGGAACCAATGTGGCCATCACAAACATAAGAATGACAAAAATTAAGAATGAATTAAAATTCAGAGTCAAGTATGCACCTGCGAATAATATGATCAGAACAATAATTATACAAGTATGGCTTATCCCACATATACTGCTCGGCTATCTTCCTAAGCTTCAGCTTTTGAAAACTGGACATCGTACTAGTGTTTTAGGGTGAAAAACAAATGTACTGAAAATAGTACTTTTTCTAGGTTCGAGAGATCAAAATCGTACAAAATGAGCCTAAACCAAGAAATGGTCGTTCACGTTTTGCTTCGGTCACAAAGGTGAAGATTGTGACAGACCAAATTTTTTTTCGCTTCCAACGGGTTGGGTTACGATCCGCTTGGAAAGCTCCAACTTTCCAATACTCCACTCGAGGAACCAACATTACGAACTTTTTCAACCAATATAATATTTACCAAGCAAATGTTCAAACGAATACCAAAGTTTGGATATAAGATCCTGCTGAACAGAAATCTCATTGATCCAGGATTAGGATTCTCTGAGAATATGTTCCTTACCATAATACTCAGAAATCCTACAAGGTCAGTTTTGAAGCCAATTAGGACCTTCTGAGCATGCGTCTCATACCGCATATCCAGGAATCTAAAAAGAGTCCACAATTTTGCAAGGGTCATCGAATCCGACGTACGATTTCACAAATCGGGTTCTACTGAACATAATTCTAGTTCAAAGGGTCATCGAGTCCAAAAAATGATTTCCATCGTTTTACAGTGAGAATATATATCTATTGCCAAAACAGTCGGATACCAGCTACCGTTACAACTAACGGTCTTCCGGGTTTCCAACCGTAGGTGGGAGCCAATTAAGGCCTGACGACGCACACCGTATCAGTCGGGTGAAGGATAGCCAGTGCCAATATCAGGGTAGTCGGATACCAGCCATCGTTACAACTAACGGTCTTCCGGGTAGCCACCCGTAGATGGGAGCCCCAGTGGGCCTGGTAATTCATAGTACTATTCAAGCCCAACAGAACATGTTTTCAAATGATATGAAGTACTCAAAAGAGTTAGTAATCATTTCCAAATCAATGGTATGAACTGTTATCATTAACAACAATTATTTCTCTCAGATGATATGAGTTACCTCATACGCTAATAATCATTACTTAACTCATAGCCGAGATAGATGATATGAATTACCTCAAATGGTAATAATCATCTTTTGTCTTACGGGCTGTAGAATTATCAAATGGTATAAATTACCTTATCATCTCTATCTCACATTTATATTAGATGATATGAACTGGAAAACAACAATCATCACTTCACTAGGTAGTATGAACAACAAGTACTGCAACTACCTCTTACAGACGATATATATAATGCAAAGGTTGCTATCATCTCTAATGATATGAACTGCCGTGTAACAACTAACACTTTCAGATGATATGAACAACCTTGTGCTGAACCGCAGAACGGATGACTACGTACCTTCCTCCGTAGCTCGAAGGGATCAAGCACGACCGTAGTTCATCAATTTTTGTTCAGATTGTACAAAAATAGAAGATATAAACTACCTCGTTTAGGTAGCAATCCACTCTAAAAGTGCACAGTATGAATCGTATAAGTTTATAATATGAATCACATGGAAACAACTATCCAAAATTTGTCATATCACCATCCCTATCATTTCTTAACAAGATGGGAGTTTAGCAAATATTTCACATAAAGTAAAATTAATTGCACCAAGCGAACCGCTTATAAAGATGAAATATATTAACATTATTCTTAAAATGCTTACAAGAACCAAGTCTCAAAACATGCTATGAGATTGGAGAGAAACCATGCGGTTTATTGCTCCAAACAAAACACATAACCAAGAACATCTATTCGTTTATTGCTCCAACAAAACACATAACCAAGAACATCAATTCGGTATGGTATAACAATAGTTCCCATCAGTTAGAACAATCTGAGTACATAGTTTAAGACCCATTAATAGTAATGTTACCTCTGCAAATCATGTGAGAATAAAAATAGAGAATGATAAATGAAGCATAAAAGTTCCAGCAAATGGGTAAATGAACCAAGATATATAAATAAGAATTATCAATTTGTTTGTGCCAGCAAAATCGATCAGGCACCCTATAAACACAGTATTTCCAAGATTCATTCTAAAAATTAATCACAAAACTATATTAAGCTAATTTAGTTGACATGTTAAAACAATCATTCACCATACAAATTTGTAGTATTGAATCTCTATAATATGTTCTCCAAAAAGGAAATTCTTAGTGTTCCGTTTCTATATTTTTTTGATCCGATGATGTCAAGTCAATACAAATGTGTTGCCCAACATTTGTACATTTAAATTGTAGTAATAAGACTCATTTATATACCTCTTTAAACTTTCAATGTACTTAAAAAATGTACAGGTCCTTGGTAGTAAGTGACTTTCATATATAACTAGTCTAATATCACTTGATCCGAAGTGACGGATACTAAAACATCACCAATTTAGATCTTAATTAAACTTCATCTCATATAAAACCATTTAGACCATCTTTAAGTTCAGTACGTATAACATAATTCATACTCCAACACACACAATATAATTCAGTGAACTTACCCTGCAACCACATATCTATATCCTCTTGCTGCACCCATGAAAAACATAATGTATAATGATCAGATCAAAAAAAAAAAAATCACCACACAATCATAACTATGACAATAACATTATATATAAATTTTATGGAGAAGTAACGACGATATTGAGTTATGAATGATTCTATGAGTGCACCCCAAACTTACTTCCTACTGGCACAACATCAGAAACTCTATTGTTTGGGGTACTTACCCTGATCCATTTCCTTTAAAATTTTTGTAGTTCAATTTTCCAAGTTCGATTATCCTGAAACTGTAAATGATTTATCTTGACATATCAAAGAATAACATATCCAAATATCACTGGGTTCTAATGGTTAGATTTCATTTTATGACTCAGACAATGCATATATTCTAGGTGCCACAAAAACATGTTCGTAATTCAAACTAAGGTTCCTGGAAGCGATGGAGATTTGTGGGGATAATGGTATAACCGCCCATTATGTTTGGGAAGTTTCTGGAAACTATTACTCCATTATCTCCTTAACTGCTTTAACCGTCACTACTACTTTGTAACTTTCACATCATGGGGTGTTTCCACACCGCATGTTGCTTTAAACCACCAAACCAATACCCATGAAGAATCCCCCCTATGTAATATGTTTTTTGATTTCTCATAGGAGTTAGTGGAGTCATGGACTCAAAGCACGTGAATAATAGTGCTGCCAATAAGTTTTATACCGATTTAACATGGCAATGACATATTTGGCATGTTTGCAACATGCAACTTGTGATAGCAATAATGGCGCGTAGCACATGCTACTATCGTGGCTATGGCCTAGGGGCTTTTGCTAGCAGCGAAGAATGACAAGGACGGTGCTGGCACGAGCGAGCGAGAATGTCGCAATAGAACACTGCTGCGTAAAAGGGAAAGGTGAGAATAAGATCTAGTGTTAGCGTTGTTGCTAGCAGCGCTAACCTTTGCGCTGGTGCTAGTGCTAGTGCTGTTGCTAGCAGAGATGGTAGTTTGGATTTTTTGTTAGCATTGGGAACATGGCTAGAACTTTTTGGAGATGATGCTAGCGTATTGGGAGCATGGTTAGGACTTGCTAAAGCTTGCACTTGGTAGTGTTGTGGCCATAGCGTATGCATTGCTAGCGTTGTCACTTGATAATGTCGTGGCCATGGCCATGACCTTCTTATGGCTTCTCAATTACATGAGTTGTAATGTTGGCATTACGCTTGGCCTTTGTTCAATGTATACATAACATATTCAAGGAATTCATCCGTGGAAGTGTGCGACTTGGGATGATGTTTAACGCGACTTTACATTTAGATGGTATCCATCTAATTTTGGTTTTTGTTCAGAGATGACAAAACATTCATTCTGAATGTTCATAATTTTGCATAATCAGTGTGTTCCGATTAATGCAGATAGTTTGCATGAACACACATGAAATCACGAGGGTTTAGCCGGGTAAAGCCCTAACATTTTATGGACGCATACATATATATAAAAGAGCTACAGGTATAATATAGTCATGAGCTGAATACGCATTCTATATTCTCTTGCGGAATATAAGACGGAAGTACATGTTCATGATTCTGGTTCCGAGCCAAAACGTTTGTACATATACATTTATTTCATGTCTTTGCAGCTGAGCAAAAGCAATATTACAATTTTCTCCCTTGTAAAAAATCTACCATCAACATTAAGTCCCCTGCTTAGCGTTGGAACAGTAATGTTTCGTGGTAAGCACTAGATGATGGTATCGACACTAAAAGAACTTCAAATAAATAGAATTCATAAGACTGGGAATGATTACTCATCTTTTCCCCGCAATATTGCGATAAACTTGTTATGTTAGGATAGGTTTGGTTAGAGAACTTATCTTGACGGTACATATAGTGCTAGTGGTTTTTGGCAGTAGCTACATGCAGTTTCGGGTAGAGAAGGCATGATCGTCCACATGAGCAAAAAAAAGGGAGTTACGGCTATAAGCCTTGGAGTTATGAGGGCGTGGATAAGCTTCTTCTGCACAAGCTGCACTCTTTTGGGAGCACATTGAGTCGGTTATCTGGTAGGTCCCGTCATCCCTTCTTGTACTGACTTCTTGACAATGGTTGGTCTTGGAATCTTAGTCAGTAGTCATGCGTAGATCCATTCTTTTCGTAACAAACCTCAGAAACTTCCATATACTTGAATTTTAGGGTTTCCCACCTTTGTCTATTTAAACAAGCGGATGACTTTAACCCTCTTCACTTTCATTCTACTCCAGAGCTTGTCACTGCAACATGTCTGATAACGACGGTAGTTCGAACCAGGGAAGCTCCTGCGTCAAGTGTACTACTTGGATCGCTAGTCTGGTGAGTCTCTCTTGATCTCTAAGTTCCTCATATATGTACGATCATGATGAAAGTTTGAAGATGATTTGATCATATATGTATTTTTTTAGGTTTCTTAGGTCAAGAAGGTACCACAGCGGCGTGTGAAGACTAGGAGTCTCAGAGAATTGGTAAACATCCTTTTTTTCCTTTCCAAAACCATCCTCTTCCCAACCCCTTTTTTTTAAACACATTTATGCTTGTTTGTTTGTAACAGGAGAGAGGTCGAACATGTTAAGTTAAGGAGAATGAAGAATCTGTACCGGTGAATGGTAGAGCAAGCATTGATGTTGATCCTAAGACTCTTCCTAACTCCCGCAGATACTGGCTTGAGTCTTCCTGTTCATGATTATCCCAGCGTCGGGCTCCTCTTTGAGTTGGAGATGAAATCTTTATCTCGGAAGTACGAAGTAGTGGGAGGATACGTTGTGCCGAAATATCATGTGCATTTCTACATAAAGACAAAGCTGGTGAAGATTTATCCCCCATACTCGTGACAAATGTCGCTTGACTCCATCTTGTTATCTCTGAGATGGATGGCATATATCTGTATAATATTACAGACTCGAAAATCCAAGAATGGGATGAGATGTTGACTATTTGTGAGGGCCTCCGTTTTAACAAAAAATGGTTGCGTCAGTATTTGGAGAGTATCAGAGAGGCTTATATAGCATCTTTGGCAGAAAGGAAATCCTTGAAGGATCAACCAAGATTGATGAAATGGCCCGAGATCTGCAGGTTCGTTCAGACAAATATGATGAGATATTGGAAAAATTGCACAACATCAAATACCCTATACTCATAGATCTGTTCTAGGTCATGGTATGGGTAGTGAAACATTTATGTTTTTTTTTTTTTGGTCTTGAGTGGTTTGAATAAAGAATGTTTCAAATGATTTGGATAAATTTAACGGGTTTTGAATCTGAAAGCTCATATATATATATATATTTGAAGTTATATTGAACTTGTGATAGGTGAAGGTGTTTTAGGCGTAATATGCCTCGAGCCATTTATCAATGATGACTGTTTCTACAGTTCCTCCATTCATATTTTCGATCTTGTAGTACCCGCTTGGCATGGCCTTGAACATTACATAAGGGCCTTCCCATTTTGGAGCAAATTTTGGAGCAGACATATCTTGTTGAATATGCTTAGATGTTTTAAATACCATATCCCCTACTTGAAATACCCGTGGTTGTACTGCTTTGTCGTATGCTCTAGGGATTCTGCGTCGATAAGTTTCCACATAATTTTCTGCTCTGGATCATATGGATTCAAGTACATCTAATCTTCTACTCGGGACTTGGGTATTTTAGATTCGTCCCAATTAACCCCGCTCGTTTCTCCGATCCTGGATGATGGGACTTTAATTTCTACAAGTAGGATTGCATCGTCCATAGACACAAGAGAATATGGTGAGGTTCCTGTAGAAATTTTTGGAGAAGTTTTGTATGCCCACAAGGCCATAACCAATTGTTCGTTCCATGTTCTTGGGTGGTCATAGACAATACGACTTAAAATTCTGATGAAGGTCTTGTTGGTACTTTCGGCTTGCTCATTTCGTTAGGGTAGTATGGTGTAAAGAATAACTGCTTGACGCTATATCCCTCGAGTAGTTCTCGGACGTGTTTATTTATGAATGCAGTACCGTTATCCTTTATGATGTGCTTTGGTATCCCAAATCTGCATATTATATGTTCTTTGATGAAGGCTGCTATGGTTTCTCCTGTCGTGCTTCTGAGAGGCACAACTTTGACCTATTTGGTGAAGTACTCTGTGGCAGTGAGTATGTACTCATGTTTCTTTGACGAGGATGGATTGATTTTACTAATGAGATCCAGTCCCCAGCTATAAAATGGCCAAGGGATGCTTACTGAGTGAATAAGAAGGCAAGGTGTGTGAATGAGGTTACCGTGGATTTGACATTGGTGACATATTTGAACAAATGAAGTTGTGTCGTCCTCCATGGACGACCAATAATATTTCTCATGGACTTGGAGAAATAATTTTTTCTTGCCCTGGTGCTCCCCTTCGTCCATTTCTTTCAGGATGGTCTGAATATCTTCTTCTGCCAGGCATCACAAAAAATTTCCTCCTAAACTCTTTCGGTAGAGAATTCCTCCGTGGAATATAAATCTCTTGGATTTTCAGATCAAACGTGTCGCTTCCCATTTTTCTTGAGGCAGGACATTATCTTGGAGATATTTTACATACGGGTCTCGCCAATCCCCAACATGGTGTATAGTTAGTATTTCCGATTGCTGTGGTGCAAGACTCCTACAACAGTCGGGACTGGGTCTCCATGGTGGGCTAATTATAGACGTATGTACTGGGTTACTACTAGTGTCTTTCCACATATTTCACGATGTACTCGATTAAGTTGCCCTTACGTTCCATCATCTCTCAAACATCTTGACAGAGATCCATCTGAGTTTCTATGATATAATAATATATGTAACATGAAGAAATTCTTCAAATCTTTAAGACTAACCTTTCCTTGGCTATGTGATAGACACATTTTTATGTCTAAATTGTTCTCAATAATCAATTGTGTTACTGCTCAATTTGTACTTATTATGTTTATGTGTTTATAGGTGTTTTTGGGAAATAAACTTTTGTGGAAAAATTGGCTCAAAAAGTTGAGAAACGCACCCAAAAAAATTACTAAAGGAACCTGAGAGAATTGCTAAAGGTACCCGCTAGATTACTAAGGGGACCCCTCTTATTTGTTTCAAACCCGAAATTAGCGGGAAGAAAGTTTCTTACGCGTGAAAAGTCTGAGTTAATCTGGGAGCGAGGTTTTTGGGAATTAAAGAGTGCTTGACTATATCCATATGAAAAAACTATAAAAATAAGTTGAAACACGTCATTCATAAGAGTTTTTTGCCGTAAATCAAGCTGGAAAATCCATCTTTTGGCCGAAAAACATATTTCTTCTCTGATTCGGATTAAAATGATTTGGAGTTGGTTAAGGATTGATTTTTTTTATTCCTTATCGATTAGGAAAGGTTTTTAGGGTTTAATAATCCTATATAAACCCAACAGATCGAAGAAAACACATGGAGGGGGAGCCAGAGAAGAAAATAGAAGAAAACTATTTCTGTTGTTGAAGACGTGAAGAACAGGGAATAGGCGACGGTTTCTTTAACCCATCTACAACATATATCTTCGTATTTGCAACATTTATCTTTAGATACAACGGTTTTTCAACCCATCAACGACGGATATCTTCAGAACATCTACGTTTATCATCAGCGGAAGCACTTTCTCTTCTGTAAAAGTGGAAACGGTTATCTGTAACACCATTACACCGTTGTAAACTCCCTGTTTTACACAATTTTCACTCTTTTCATCTTTGTAAACAATTTTTGATCCATGAATGCATATCTTGAGAGTGTTTACAACATGAGAAGCTATCCCCCATTGTTGAGGCGACGGAGGAAGCCATTTTCCCAATAATAAAGTGGTATATTTTTATCTAATTAACTTTTGCAATTATTTTATGATTATTTGCTTTGAATTAAATTTGTAATAATGCTTTTTATCAATTAGTTGTGTTTTATTTTAACGGGTCATGCTTAGTTTAAGGCTATTGATGTCTCATACTTTTGATTTACAACTATTATTTTGAAAATCTAACTTTGGTAATATTTAGAATCAGTTGAATGTATGAGTTGCAAGATAATTATTAATACTAAATCACTTGAAAAATTGGCTAATGGTGGAATCCTTAGTCTCAGTTCTTTCCATAATCTTAAATCAATTTTAATTTAATCTTCTTTATTTTTAGTATTACAATTTAGGTTTAAAAGTCAAATTTTCACAAGTCTGAGTATCAAAAATTTTACCACTATTTCTAAAACACATCAGTTTTTGGCGCGCCGACGCGGATTGGTTTTTAGGTTAGATTTTTAGATTAATTTTTTCTTTTATTATTAGTTTTATTTTTAGATTTTTATTATTTTGTTCTATTTTACGGTTTTGGGTATTACTCTTTTGCTACAGTTTTGAGAACGAAAACGAAAAGAAATTGAGCCAAAGATTTTGGTGATTAAAAGACTTGGAGTTAAGTTAAAGCAAAAAGAACGGAAAAGAACACAAAAAAAATATTTTTAATTAATCTTTACTTTTTAGGGATTTTATTTGTTATTTTAATTTAGAAAAAAACTTTATTAGAAAATCTTTAATTATTTTTGTAATTTACTTTTATTTTGGATATTTTGGACACTTTGGGACATTTTGCGACATTATTTTTATTTTTAAACCCTAGGGAAGGGTAGTATTAAATATAAACTGCACAAAGAAGGACGAGAATTACGATATTGTCTCAGCCCCTTGGGTTCGTACACTGAAACAGGAGTCAGTGGCCCGAATTGACTTTAATGGTTCATCGCCCATCTGGTATGGGAGATAAAACTCTATCAATCCACGAAACCCCTGCAAGTGGATTTTTTGTATTCATTGGTAATGCATATTATGTGAGGAATGAATACAAATTTATTTTCTAGTAAAGGGGAAGAACTGGTCATACAAGATAAAGACTCGGATTTCATCACCGTTTCCTTCTTGCCCGCCTTAGGAAAACGTTACCATACGTGAACCTGAGCTTAAAATTTTGACTAGAAAGAGACCTATAAGGCAACGATCTTATAAGAAAGTCATTCAGAAAGACTGAATTGGTTACTTTGTTAGCCTAAATCAAAGTTCAAGAAGATTATTTTAAGAAAATTCGAGCCGCCTTGCAACCCAAGGAAACGTTGTGAAAGAGACATGGTTATCAAAGCTCCTTAGAGCTTATCATGTTTCTATTCGACTTAATCTAATTCAGATCGTTCTAAGAGGTTTGCTAAAATCATAACTAGTTTCCTTTTGAAAGAATATAAGTTGGTCTAGAAAATATCTAAGTGGAGCGATCATGCTTTTTGTTTGCTAGATTCAACAGGTTTGATTTGGTTGAGTCAGCCTTGCTTGTGATTGCTTAGAATTCCCTTCCAATTAGAATTTTTTTTTAGTGTATGCCAAGACCGCTCGAAACCATCACTGAACGAGCTTGGAAAAGAGACACTCTAGGTCGTTTGATTAATAAAAAACCTAGTAGTTCTGTCCCTGGAAACAAGGACCTTAACGACTCTTCTTTTGAGGGCCCTGTTTCTTAAAATTTCAATTTTGAGAACTTGACACTATGTGACGAAGTTACTCCTAGTCCTTTGATAGTGTCATCAATGACAACTTTAAAAGCTTTGTTGAACCCGACTAGGACTTCTCGTCCATCATGTATCAAGTTAGATGAAACTGAAGCAAACTATGAGTTAAAACATGGGACAAAACAAATGCTCCCAATCTTCTTAGGGAAAGAAAATGAAAACCCTTATTTCCATGTTAGGGATTTTGAGGAAATATGTAGTACGATCAGGATTAATGACCTAGATGATGAAGCATTGAAACTTAGATTGTTTTCTTTTTCACTAAGAGAAAAAGCCAAATCTTGGCTATATAGTTTGACTTCTGAGTCCATTGAAACCTATGCACAACTTACATATGTCTTTTTATAGAAGTATTCTCCTAGGCACAAAACATCATCTTTTAGGCAATAGATTTGCATATTTGCTCAACAAGAGGGAGAATCTTTATATAGGTATTTGGAAAGGTTCAATGACTTATTATCACAATGTCCTCATCATGGTTTAAAAAAGTAAGGCTAGTTCATATCCTCTACGAGGGTTTAGTTTATTCGACAACAACCATGGTTGAGTCTTTATGTACAAGTGGGTTTGAAAATAAAAATGTCGATGGTGCGATGACATTTTTGAATGAAATCGCCGAAAAAACCTAGCAATGGGAAAACAGTAGGGAGCCCCAGAAAAAAATTCTTCTAAGTATAGAAAATGTCAATAGGGTAGAAGGATCTTTAGAATTAGATGCCAAAATAATAGCTATATCAAAAAGGTTATAATCTTTATAATTGAGTCAATCTAGTTGTGGAATTGAGCCCAAATCATTTTGGGAAGGACAGACTGTTGAAGATCAATCCCATGTCCTTTATAATAACACTAGATTTGATAATCATCAGAAGTTTGACTCTTATTCAGAAACCTATAACCCTGGTTGGAGAAACCATCTTAAACTTTCTTGGTCTAAGGGCCAGAGTCAAGGTCAGTCTACTAATTCTAAGGTTCCCCCAGGTTTTGGTTATACTAAGAATCCGTCTGGACCGACACAATTTCAGAATCCGATAGATAAAACGATCATGAGTTTAGCAGAGTATGTTGCCTCATTAACTCAGAACACTAAATATTTTCAGCAGTTTGTCAACCAAAGTTTACGAGAAAATCAAAAGATTGTTCAAGCTAACAGTCAAGCTATTTTGGGAAGGACAGACTGATGAAGAGCACGCCCATGCTCTTTATAATAACACTAGATTTGATAATCATCAGAAGTTTGACCCTTATCCAGAAACCTATAACCTTGGTTAGAGAAACCATCCTAACCTTTCTTAGTCTAAGGGCCAGAATCAAGGTCAATCTAGTAATTATATGGTCCCCCAGGTTTTGCATATATTAAGAATCCTTCAGGACCAGCACAATTTCAGAATCCCGCTAGATAAAACGATCATGAGTTTAGCAGAGTCTCTAGCCTTATTAACTCAGAACACTACAAATTTTCAGCAGTCACTCAACAAAAGTTTACAAGAAAATCAAAAGATTGTTCAGGCTAACAGTCAAGCTATTTCCAATTTAGAACCCAGGTTGGTCAAATCGCAGTCTTTGAGAGAAAGAGAAAAAGACAAATTCCCTAGTCAACCACAACCCAATCCTAGAGGAGTTCATGAATTATCTTCTGGTGAGAAATTATCAAATTTTGTGAATGTAATTAGAACCCTTAGGAATGGTAAAGTGGTAGACAACAAGGTAACCAAGCCTGATAGTGAACATATTGTAGTTCACCCTTCTGAGCCAATAGCTGAAGAGACTGATGAAGTCTCTAAAGAGCCCGATGCAGTTCCTTATAAGCTAGATTTTGTGCCCAGATCCCCTTTCCCACAACTGTTAGCACCAACAAAGAAAGAATCCAATTTTAATGATATATTGGATGTCTTTAAGCAAGTCACTATCAACCTTCCTTTATTACATGTAATTAGGCAGATTCCTACTTATGCCAAGTTCCTTAAGGATATGTATATGCGAAAGCGAAAGCTTATTGTTCAAAAGAAAACCTTTTTTTAGCTAGTCATGTGAGTTCAATTATCCAGAAGAATACAACTCATAAGTACAAAGACCCAGGGTACCTAACCATTTCTTGTACAATGTTGTGTTGAGGTATCGTTACTTGACTTAGAAGCCAGTGTGAACTTACTTCCGTACCATGTGTACCTCCATCTTGGACTTGGTGATTTCAAACCTACTCAGATAACACTGCAGTTAGCTGATAGGTCTATGAAAAATCCGCGTGGTGTCATAGAGGATTTTCTTGTTGAGTTCGGTAAGTTTATTTATCCAGTGGATTTTGTTGTCCTTGATACCCAACCTGTCCCCGACCTAGATAATCAGATACCTGTGATATTAGGTCGCCCATTTTTAGCTACATATAATGCGATCATTAATTGTCGAAATGGTATTTTGAATTTATCTTTTGGTAATATGACTACTGAGCTGAATATTTTCAATATTAGTAAGCAACCAATTGAGCTAGATGACACGTGCATTGAAGAGGTGAACATGATAGGAACATTAGTTCAGGAGTCATTACCGAACACTTTTTTAGAAGATCCATTACAGAAATGCCTAACCCACTTTGGGTTTGATTTTGATGATGCTAGTGCGATTAATGAGGTGGATGCTTTGTTAGATTCAACCCCTTTGATAGACACTAGTAATGGATGGAAATCTAAGTTTGAACCACTACCAGTTTCTAAGTGTACCCTAATTTTTTCTTTAGAAGAGCATCCTAAGTTGGACCTTAAACAACTACCAGATACCCTGAATTATGTGTTTTTAGGCCCATCTAAGACTTTTCCTATGATTGTAGCATCCGACTTGGATAGTAACCATGAAAGTAGGATAGTGACCGTGCTTCAAGACAATAAAGAATCTTTAGGGTGGACCATAGCAGACATTAAGGGTATAACTCCTACTGTTTGTCTGCATCAGATTCATTTAGAGGATGATACCAAACCGTCTAGGGAGATGCAACGTCGACTTAACCCTAGTGGTTTTCAAGAAATCAGGTATTACTATAGTCCAGAATGATAACAATGAGTTAATCCCAACCCGAGTCACCACGGGGTGGCGTGTTTGTATTGACTATATAAAATTGAACAAGGTCACAAGGAATGACCATTTTCCCCTTCCTTTCATCGACCAAATGCTTGAGAGATTAGCTGGACATAACCGTTATTACTTTCTAGATGGTTTTTCTGATTATAATCAGATTGTTATTGCCCTATAAGACCAAGATAAAACCACTTTTACCTGTCCCTTTGGTACCTTTGCATATAGACGCATGTATTTCGGGTTGTGTAATGCACCCGCTACTTTTCAGCGTTGCATGATGAACATATTGTTTGACATGGTAGAACGGTTTTTAGAGGTCTTTATGGATGATTTTTCAGTATTTGGGTCATCTTTTGATGAGTGATTGCATCATTTGACAGTAGTGTTGACTAGGTGTAAGGAAAATAATTTAGTGCTTAATTGGGAAAAAATGCCATTTCATGGTTCGATCAGGGATTGTTTTAGGATATATCGTATCTTCTAAGGGTATAAAGGTAGACAGAGCCAAAATTGACCCTATTAATACTTTTTACAGGTTCCCAAAACTGTACGAGATGTTAGGTCAATCTTAGGGCATGCAGGTTTTTATCGTCGATTCATTAAGGATTTTAGCTTAAGAACTTACTCACTACCTCCCCTATAATCCAGGCACTTAACTGGAACCTGCCTTTTGAGATAATGTGTGATGCTTCAGATTATGCTATTGGTGTTGTGTTAGGTCAGCGTGAAAATAAATTATTGCATGTGATTTACTATGCTAGCAAAACCCTAAATGATTCCCAACTGAACTATACTACCACAAAGAAGGAAATGTTAGCCATTTTTTTTGCTCTGGATAAGTTTAGACCCTATCTCTTAGGTTCTAAGGTTATAGTCTTTACTGATCATGCTGCTTTCAAGTACCTTCTGTCTAAGAAGGATACAAACCTAGATTGATTAGATGGATCCTTTTATTACAAGAATTTGCTCTAGAAATTATAGACAAAAAGGGTGCAAAAAATATAGTAGAAGACCACTTATCCAGTCTTGTTGCTGATTCCCCTGATGATTCCCCTCCTATGAGGGATAGTTTTCCTAATGGATAACTTTTTGTGTTTCCTAATTACCTTGGTTTGCGAATATAATGAACTATCTTGTTACTGGTCGAATGCCTCAACATTGGGGTAAACAAGATTGTTTTAGGTTTTTAAGCATTTCTTTTGGAACGATCATTATTTGTTTAAGTATTGTCCAGATCAGATTATTAGGAGATTTATACCTGAGAGTAACCAGACCAGTATTATTTCCTTTTTTCATGATCATGCTTGTGGGGGTTATTTAAGTACCAAGAAGACTCCTGCAAAGATATTGCAGTGTGGATTCTACTGGCCTTCGATGTTTAAAGACACCCATAGTTACTGTGTTGCTTGTGAGCGTTATCAAAAGTTAGGAACCATTTCCCGTAAAAATATGATGCCTTTGAACCCTATTTTAGTTATTGAGGTCTTTGATGTATGGGTTATTTTTACATCCTTGTCGTTGTAGACTATGTGTCTAAGTGGGTAGACTGTTTGCACGTTTTGGTACACCGCGAGCTATAATTAGTGATGGAGGGTCACACTTTCGTAATAGAACTTTTAGTCTCTTGATTAAGAAATATGGTATAACTCACAAAGTAGTTATCCCATATCACCCCCAGACTAGTGGACAAGTAGAGGTTTCCAATTGGGAATCTAAACAGATTTTAGAGAAAACAATTAATCCTAATAGGAAAGACTGGTCATTAATACTTACTGATGCCTTATGGGCTTACCGTACTGCGTTTAAGACCCCCATTGGAATGTCACCATATCGTCTAGTTTTTGGCAAGGCATGTCACCTTCCCATCGAGTTAGAACATAGAGCATATTGGGATGTAAAGCAGTTAAATTTTTCATTTGACAAGGCAGAAGCTCACAGGAAGTTCCAGCTCAATGAGCTGGAAGAAATTCAGAAAGATGCATATGATAGTGCTAGGGAGTATAAGAACAAAATGAAACTTGTGCATGATAGAAATATTTTAAACAAGTCATTTTCTCCAGGTCAAAAAGTTCTTATGTATGATACTTGATAGACACATTTTTATGTCTAATTTGTCGGCAATTATCTATTTTGTTAGTGCTCGATTTTATACTTATTCTGTGATTTAATGTGTTTGTGGGAAATTTTGGGAAATAAACATTTGTGGAAAAATTATCTTAAAAAGTGATAAAAACACCCGAGAAAAATTACTAAAGGCACCCGGAAATTTATAAAGGCACCTATGAGTTTTGCTAAAGGAACCTGCATTTTGGATTGCGGGCACCCCCTTCTTATTTCAAAAACCCGAAGTTGGCGAGAACATTTTATTCACGCAGTGAATTTTCTTGAGTTGGTTTGGAAGCGGATTTTATGGGATTGGAAAGGCTGTCAAGATAACTTCTTCAAAGGAGCAACCTAAACATGTTAAAACACGTCAAACAGAGTGGTTAAGGCCGGAGAAAAAGTTGGGAAAGTCTCTCTACTGCCGGTGAAACTTTTACACCCTGTTTTGGATTGATACAAAGTTAAAGTTTGTTTTGGATTGGCATTTGCTTCCTTATCGATTAAGGAAGACTAGATAGGTTTTACTAAACCTATATAAGGCTATCGGATCGAAGATAGAAGGAGGGAGAGAACTTTGGACGGAAAACAAGAAGGAGGAATTCTCTTGGAGTTTTCTTGCTCTTGTGGTGTAGAAAAGGGTTGTATCCAGTCACAAAAGAGATTAGGAAGGTCGGGTCGAGCTCAGGAAACTAGACAAAGCAAGCAAAATCAATTCAGGAACTTTCTGTGTTGCTGCTGCTGAAGAAGACGTGAAGAACATAGAAAAAGGCAACAGTTTCTTCAACCTATCAACAACATTTATCTTCAGGTTTGCAATGATTATCTTCAGCTGCAACGATTTCTTCAACCCATCAGCAACGTTTATCTTTAGCTTCGCAACGTTTATCTTCAGCTTCATTGCAACAATTAATCTGTAACGCCCAATAAACATTACAAATTTCCTGTTTTTTACTATTTTTAGCTTCATTTCTTCTTTTCAAGCACTTTTGAGCCATGATCATGTATTTTGAGAGAGTGTTTGACATGAGGAGCTAGACCCCATTGCTGAGGCGACGGAGGAAGCCATTTTTCCAATAATAAAGTGGTATATTTTATCTTATTAATTTTTTTTGCAATTCTTTCATGATTATTTGCTTTGAATTAAATTTGAAAAAATGATTTTTGTCAATAGTTGTGTTTTCTTTTGATGGGTCATGCTTAGTTTAGAGCTATTGATGTCTCATGATTTTGATTTACAACTATTATTTTAAAAAATATAACTTTCACAATATTTAGAATCAATTGAAAGTGTGAGTTGCAAAATAATTGTTAATGCTAAATCACTTGAAAAATTGGCTAATGGTGGAATCCTTAGTCTCAGTTCTTTCCATAATCTGAATTCAATTCTACTTTAATTTTCTTTATTTTTAGTATTAAAAACTAGGTTTAAAAATCAAATCTTCACAAGTCTGAGTATCGAATCTTTTACCACTATTTCTAAAACACATCAATACTCGTTTGCATCTATTTCCCGGGAAGTTACGTTCTCGGTGGACCGGTCCTTTTGTTGTTCGTACTGTTTTTCCTCATGGTGCTATTGAGATTGAGCCTCAAGATGGTAGACATCCTTCCAAGGTTAACGGTCAGAGATTGAAACCATTTTTAGCCTTTTTCTACAGGTGATATTGAGGAGGTCCCTCTGGAGGACCCTGTTTACTTTGATTGACCATCAATGTTGTTTTTTGTACATTAGTAGAATTTTGTAGGTTTTTCTTATTCATTTTTCAGGTTTTTATTTTGTGTCTTATTCTCTGTAGAAGGATTGTTACGCTTCACCCAAGTATTATTTTTCTGACTTACCTCTTTATTCCATTTTTTACTTATCTATTGGTACTGCTCTTAATTTTGAAACATTGAGGACCCTGTTTGATTTAAGCTTGGGGGTAAGGGACAAACTTTTTAGTGCAATAATAAAACTCCAAAATTTAGAAACTTGTGAACAATTAAGGATGACACTAACCATTCTAGGTAGATGGAAACTTAGCTCTTTTTTTTATAAGAATTGGTGTGCCCAGTTAAATGGTCTATTCATAAAAGGACAGAGTTCAGGTGTTAGAAATAATATGATAGTCATTACCATATCTCGGAGTCTATATCGACCATATCACCTTCTGCTTTTATTTTTGTAATTTTTTTTGTTTTTCTCTAAGTGATTTGGTGGGGCACCAATATCGAATTGTTATCGCCACCAGGATGGAGTAGAGTGTTTGAGATCAATCCCCATTATTGTGTTTTATTTTGACCATTCTTCAAAAAACAAATCGAGTATTTGACACTTTGATAACAATATGTTTGTGTTCTCCCTGTCTCCGTCGCCTAACCAAGCGTGGAATGCAGGATCCATGAGAACTATCATGTAAGATGTTGATAAGGAACATGCGCTTGGATTTATTTGATCCAATCATGTTGTCAGTATATTTAATAAAATAATAAATAATTGGTTTATTTTCAAAAAATCGATCGTTGGGAACCTTGTATATACCACCTGAGTCGATATTAATATAAAGAGTAAGACCAGTGGGAGCGTATCTCAATCCATTAGGATTCATCCTGGCACTGACCTTCAGACAGATTTGGGAAACTCTGTTTACCTTAGTCAACATGCGCAAACTTCATCATCTCCATATCCATCTTCTAAATCTTTTCATGTGATTGAACTTTGATAGATTCTGAGTGTCGTGGTTGAACGACTATCTAAGTAGAGCTTTGTTTTCTTATATATGAATTTTAGTATCCTAAGTGCAAACTTGTGTACAACAATTAGACTCATATGGGGTAATGATTCCCATAACCGAAGAATTTAGTATGCCAAGACCTCTCGAAATCATCACTGAGCGATATTGGAAAAGAGACATTCTAGGTCGTTTGATTAGTGACAAACCTAGTAGTTCTATCCCTTAAAACGAGGACCTCGAAGACTCTTCTTTGATAGAAATGCCTAGCCCACTTTGGGTTTGACTTTGATGATGATAGTGTGATTAGTGAGGTGAATGCTTTGTTAGACTCAGCCCCTTTGATAGAAACTAGTAATGGATGGAAACCTAAATTCGAACCACTACCAGTTTCTAAGTCTACCCTAATTCCTTCTTTAGAAGAGCCTTCTAAGTTGGACCTAAAACAACTACCAAAAACTCTAAAGTATGTGTATTTAGGCCCGAGACTTTGCATGTGATTGTAGCATCTGATGGAATCCTCTTTTCTTTCCTTTTTTGGTTCTACTTTCTTTTTATAACACTTTCTCCTTTTTTTTCCGTTTCGCTTCAAATCTGAAAAGACTAGAAAATACCAAACGCGTAAAAAATAAAAAATAAAATAAAAATATAACTAAACTAATTAACCTAAAAAAAAAATCTAAAAACAATTGTAAAAACAAGTCCGCATCGGCAGCGCCAAAAATTGATGTGTTTTTAGTTGTGGTAAATAAAGTTATCTTTCGCTCGAACTTGTGAAGATTGAATTTAGATTTAATAAATTGATTTTAAACTAAAAATATACAAAAAATATAAAAATAATATTCACAAATACTGAGGTTATGGATTTCACCATTAGCCAATTAAAGTGATTCAAACTAATTAATATTCATGCAATTCTTACGTTTAATTTGATTCTAAAATATTGCAACAAGTAGATTTTCAAAATAACAATTGTATAACAAAAGCATGGAACATCTAAAACCTAGGCCAAAGCATGTACCATCTAATGAAATCACAATTTCTTAACAAAAATCATTAAATCAATTTTAACCAAGGCAATTAATCATAAAAGAAATTGTAAAAATTAATTAAAATAGAAATATACCACTTTTATTGAAACAATGGCTCCCTCCGTCACCTCATCATATGAGGTTTAGCTCATCTTTCCCAGGACACTCTCAAAAGGTTGGTACATAGATCAAAAGTGCTTGAGAAAAAGAAAATAAACAATAAACACTAAATCAGGAAAACTGCAACGTTTTTAAGTGTTGCAGTATTCACTGTTACGAAACAGGTGTTGCAGCGCTGCAGAAGCAGCTGTTAGAAAAACGACTGTTTCTTGGTGCTGTTAACTTTAAAAGAATTAGCCACAGAATCTGCGACTTTTCTTGAGTGTAGTCTGTTCTTCTTCTTATCCTTATTCTTCTTTTCACGAGATGAACCTGTTTTTTCTTATTTGATTTAAATGTGATTTTAGCCGAAGCCAACCCCCCCTTAAAGCTTCACTCGACCACCTATTTATAGTAGAACACTTCCACAACTCCAAATATTTCCACAACTCCAAATAATCTCGGTAATAAAAGAGAACCAGCACTCGGTGATTTCTTCCCGTGAAATAAGAAAGTTTTATTTGATACGATTCTCCTTTAATTTCACTATTTAATCCATGTTGAAACTCTCTTTTTTAAGACAAGAATATAATCATGTATTTGATCCCTTGAAAATCTCCAAAATACGTTGAATCATTCTTCACGTATTCAACCACTAAATTTTCTCGCCAAAAACATCTTTTGAATTTTGAAAAGAAAGTGGGCTCCCCTAACCAAGGCATGGGTGCCTTTATCGCTTTTGGGTACCTTTATCAATTGGAGGTGGGTGCCTTTAACACTTTTCTGAGGTACTTTTAACATTTTCAAGCCTTCTTTTCCACAATTGTTTATTTCCAAAAATACCTAAAAAACACATAAAATAATAATATTAATAAAAAAATGAGTTCTAACCATATACACATTGAGATCAAATAAAACACGAAAACGTGTCTATCAAATACCCCTAAACTTATTATTTGCGAGTCCTCGAGCAAATCTAATCTAAAAATAAAAATAAATCCTAACTCACTTTCGCAGGCACCGCGATTGCACTTAGCGTGTGCAACAAGCCTTTGAACCCCTAGGTGTCCCTAGTGGACGAGTTTTGTCTCGTGAGGGTTTATAAGAGATATACCCACAAAACCTTTACTCCAAACCCTATCTACCTGTGAACGATTGAGGGTAAACACTAAACAAGCTATTTAGTTGGTATACTAAATTTTTCGGCTATGGGAATCTTTACCCTATATGAGTCCAATTAATGTACATGAGTTTTCACTCAGCGTACTAAAATTATATAAGAATGCAAAACTCTACTTAAATAGTCGTTAACCACGATACTCAGAATCTATCAAAGTACAATCACATGAAAAGATTTAGAAGATGGATATAGACAAAATGAAGTTTGCACATGTTGACTAAGGTGAACGGTGTTTCCCATATCTGTCTGAAGGTCACTTCCAGGATGAACCCTAATGGATTGAGATATGTTCCCACTGGTTTTAATCTTTATACTAATATCGACTCAACTGGTATATACAAGGGCCCCAGCGGTCGATTTATTGAAAATAAAACAATTATCTTTATACTGACAACATGATTAGATCTTTTGAATATAAGCGCATGGTCTTTTATCGCTTTTGGGAGCCTTTATGAATGAATTTTCAGTATTTGGGTCATCTTTTGAAGAGTGCTTGCATCATTTGACAATAGTGTTGACTAGGTGTAAGGAAAAGAATTTAGTTCTTAATTGGGAAAAATGCATTTTATGGTTTGATCAGGGATTTAGGACATATCATATCTTCTAAGGGTATAGAGGTAAAAAAAGCCAAAATTGAACTTATTAAGACTTTACAGGTTCCCAAAACTCTACGAGATGTTAGGTCATTCTTAGGGCATGCAGGTTTTTATCGTCGATTCATTAAGGATTTTAGCTTGATTTCTAGACCTCTTTGCAATCTGCTTGCAAAAGATGTTAAGTTTGTCTTTAATGATGCTTGTTTAGAGGCTTTTGAGAAGATTAAGAACTTACTCACTACCGCCCCCATAGTTCAGGCACCTAACTGGAACCTACCTTTTGAGATAATGTGTGATGCTTCAGATTATGCTATTGGTGTTTTGTTGGGTCAGCGAGAAAACAAATTACTTCATGTGATTTACTATGTTAGCAAAACTCTGAATGATGCCCAACTGAACTACACCACCACAGAGAAGGAACTGTTAGCCATTGTTTTTGCCTTAGACAAGTTTAAATCCTATCTCTTAGGTTCTAAGGTTATAGTCTTTACTGATCATGCTGCTTTGAAGTACCTTCTGTTTAAGAAGGATACTAAACCTAGATTGATTAGATGGATCCTTTTGCTACAAAAAATTTCGCTAGAAATTAGGACAAAAAGGGTGCAGAAAATGTGGTAGCAGACCACTTGTCTAGATTTTTTGTGGATTCCCATGATGATTCTCCTTTTGTGAGGGATAACTTTCCCGATAAACAACTATTTTTTGTTTCCCAATCACCTTGGTTTGCGAAAATAGTGAATTATCTTGTTACTGGTCGAATGCGTCAACACTTGGGGTAAAAAGAATGGTTCTAGGTTTTTAGCTGAGGTAAAATATTTCTTTTGGGACGATCCTTATTTGTTTAAGTATTGTCCAGACCATATTATTAGGAGATGTATACCTGAGAGTGACCAGACCAGTATTATTTCCTTTTGTCATGATCATGCTTGTGAGGGTCACTTATGTGCTAAGAAGACTTATACTAAGATATTGCAGTATGGATTCTATTGACCGTCGTTGTTTAAAGACTCCAACAGTTACTGTGCTTCTTGTGAGCGTTGTCAGAAGTTAGGAACCATTTCCTGTAGAAATATGATGCCTTTGAACCCTATTTTAATCATTGAGGTCTTTGATGTGTGGAGCATTGATTTTATGGGTCTTTTTCCTAATTCTTTTGGTTATTTTTACATCCTTGTCGCTGTAGACTATGTATCCAAGTGACTAGAGGTGGTTTCGTAAAAACCAAACGACCACAAAGTTATAGTCTAGTTTTTGAATGATTACATATTTGGACGTTTTGGTACACCGCGAGCTATAATTAGTGATGTAGGGTCACACTTTTGTAATCGACAGTTTAAGCTTTTGATGAAGAAATATGGTATTACCCACAAAGTAGATACCCCATATCACCCACAGACTAGTGGTCAAGTAGAGGTTTCCAACAGGGAGATAAAACGTATTCTAGAGAAAACAGTTAATCCTAATAGGAAAGACTGGTCGTTGAGGCTTACTGATGCCTTATGGGCTCACCTTAATGCGTTTAAGACCCCCATTGGAATGTCACCGTATCGTCTAGTTTTTGGAAAGGCATGTCACCTTCCCGTCGAGTTAGAACATAGATCATATTGGGCTGTAAAGAAGTTAAATTTTTTACTTGACAAGGATGGAGCTCACAGGAAGCTCCAGCTTAATGAGTTGGAAGAGATTCAGAAATATACATATGATAGTGCTAGGGAGTATAAGAACAAAATGAAACTTGTGCATGATAGAAATATTTTAAGAAAGTCAATTTATCCAGGTCAAAAATTTCTTCTGTATGATACTCGTTTTCATCTATTCCCCGGGAAATTACGCTCTCGGTGGATCGGTCCTTTTGTTGTTCACACTGTTCTTCCTCATGGTGCTATTGAGATTGATACTCAAGATGGTAGAAGTCCTTTCAAGGTTAACGGTCAGAGATTGAAACCATTTTTAGAGCCTTTTCCTACAAATGTTGTTGAGGAGGTCCCTCTGGAGGACCCTGTTTACCTTGATTGACCATCAAGGTTGTAGTAGATTTTTATATTTTTTTAGGTTTTTATTTTCTTTCTTATTCTCCATAGAAGGATTGCTACGCTTTACCCAGGTATTATCTTTCTGACTTACCTCTTTATACCTCTTTTTTACTTATCTATTGGTACTGCTCTTTATTTTGAAACATTGAGGATACTGTTTGATTTAATTTTGGGGGTAAAGGAGAAACTTTTTAGTGTAATAATAAAACTCCAAAATTTAGATGCTTGTGAACAATTCAGGATGATACTAACCATTCTAGGTAGATGGAAAATTAGCTCTTTTTCTATAGGAATTGGTGTGCCCAGTTAAATGATTTGGTGGGGCACCAGTTATCTCGACCATATCACCTTCTGTTTTTATTTTTGCAATTTTTGTGTTTCTCTAAGTGATTTGGTGGGGCACCAGTATCTAATTGTTATCACCGCCAGGATGAAATAAAGTGTTTAAGATCAAGCTCCATTTTCATCAAAAAAATAAAAATAATAGAGTATTAACACTTTGATAGCAATATGTGTGTGTTCTCCCTGTCTCCGTCGCCTAAGCAAGCGTGTAACGCAGGATTCATGAGAACTATCATGTAAGATACTGATAAGGATCATGCGCTTGGATTCAATTTGATCCAATCATGTCGTCAGTACATTTATAATTGTTTTATTTTTAAATCGATCGCTTGGACCCTTGTATATACCAGTTGAGTCGATATTAGTATTAGGATTAAGACCAGTGGGAGCGTATCTTAATCCATTAGGAATCATCCTGGCACTGACCTTCGGACAGATATGGGAAACATCGTTCACCTTAGTCAACATGCGCAAACTTCATTTTCTCAATATCCATCTTCTAAATCTTTTCATGTGATTGAACTTTGATAGATTCTGAGTATCGTGGTTGAACGACTATCTAAGTAGAGATTTGTTTTCTAATTTATGAATTTTCGTACGCTCAGTGCAAACTCGTGTACAACAATTGGACTCATATAGGGTAATGATTCCCATAGTCGAAGAATGTAGTATGCCAACAAAATAGATTGTTTAGTGTTTACCCTTAATTTTCACAGGTATCTAGGGTTTGGAGTAAAGGTTTTGTGGGTATACCTCTTGTAAACCCTCACGAGACAAAACTCTTCCACTAGGGACACCTAGGGGTTTAAAGGCTTATTACATATGCTAAATGTCGTCGCGATTCCTGTGAAAGTCAGTTAGGTTTTTATTTTATTTCTAGATTAGATTTACTCGAGGACTAGCAAATAATAAGTTTGGGGGTATTTGATAGACACGTTTTCGTGTCTAATTTGTCCGTATTTATCTATTTTGTTAGTGCTCGATTTTATACTTATTGTGTGATTTTATGTGTTTGTAGGTATTTTTGGGAAATAAACATTTGTGGAAAAATTTGCTTAAAAAGTGATAAAAGCAACCGAGAAAAATTACTAAAGGCACCCGGGAAAATTGATAAAGGAACCCATGAGTTTTGATAAAGGCACCTGCATTTTGGATTGCGGGCACCCCTTTCTTGTTTCAAAAACCCGAAGTTGGCAGAAACATTTTCTTCATGCAGTGAATTTTTCTGAGTTGGTTTGGAAGCGGATTTTATGGATTGGAAAGGCTGTCAAGATAACTACTTCAAAGGAACAACCTAAACATATTAAAATACGTCAAACAGAGTGGTTAAGGCCGGAGAAAAAGGTGGGAAAGTCTTTCTACTACCGGTGAAAATTTACACCCTGTTTTGGATTGATACCAAGTTAGAGTTTGTTTTGGATTTGGATTTGTTTCCTTATCGATTAAGGAAGACTAGATAGATTTTACTAAACCTATATAAGGCTATCAGATCGAAGACAGAAGGGGGGGAGAACTTTGGCCGGAAAACAAGAGAGAGGAATTCTCTTGGAGATTTTCTTGCTCCTGTAGTGTAGAAAAGGGTTGTATCCAGTCACAAAAGAGATTAGGAGGGTCGGGTCGAGCTCAGGAATCTAGACAGAGCAAAGAAAATCAATTCAGGAACTTTCTGTGTTGTTGCTGCTGCTGAAGAAGACGTGAAGAAAAGAGAAAATGCAACGGTTTCTTCAACCCATCAACAACGTTTATCTTCAGGTTTGCAACGTTTATCTTCAGCTGCAATGGTTTCTTCAACCCATCAACAACATTTATCTTCATCTTCGCAACATTTATCTTCAGCTTCATTGCAACAATTAATCTGTAACGCCCAGAAAACGTTGCAGATTTCTTGTTTTACTATCTTTAACTTATTTTCTTCTTCTCAAGCACTTTTGAGCCATGACATGTATTTTGCGAGATTGTTTGACATGAGGAGATAGACCCCATTGCTGAGGCGACGGAGGAAGCTATTTTTCCAATAATAGAGTGGTATATTTTTATCTTATTATTTTGTTTGCAATTCTTTCATGATTATTTGCTTTGAATTAAATTTGAAAAAATAATTTTTATCAATTAGTTATGTTTTCTTTTGATGGGTCATGCTTAGTTTAGAGCTATTGATGTCTCATGCTTTTGATGCACAACTATTATTTTAAAAAATCCGACTTTCGTAATATTTAGAATCAATTGAAAGTGTGAGTTGCAAAATAATTGTTAATGCTAAATCACTTGAAAAATTAGCTAATGGTGGAATCCTTAGTCTCAACTCTTTCCATAATCTGAATTCAATTCTACTTTAATTTTCTTTATTTTAGCATTAAAAATTAGGTTTAAAAATCAAATCTTTACAAGTCTGAGTATTGAATCTTTTACCATTATTTCTAAAACACATTAATACTCGTTTGCATCTATTCCCGGGAAGTTATGCTCTCGGTGGACCTGTCCTTTTGTTGTTCGCACTGTTTTTCCTCATGGTGTATTGATATTGAGACTCAAGATGGTAGAAATCTTCCAAGGTTAACGGTCAGAGATTAAAACAATTTTTAGAGCCTTTTTCTACAGGTGATGTTGAGGAGGTCCCTCTGGAGGACCCTGTTTACTTTGATTGACCATCAAGGTTTTTTTTTGTACATTAGTAGACTTTTGTAGGTTTTTATTATTCGTTTTTAGGTTTTTATTATCTGTTTTATTCTCCTTAGAAGGATTGCTACGCTTCACCCAAGTACTATCTTGCTGACTTACCTCTTTATTCCTCTTTTTACTTATCTATTGGTACTGCTCTTTATTTTGAAACATTGAGGACCCTGTTATATTTAAGTTTAGGGGTAAGGGACAACCTTTTTAGTGCAATAATAAAACTCCAAAATTTAGAAACTTGTGAACAATTCAGGATGAACTAACCATTCTAGGTAGACGAAATCTTAGCTCTTTTTTTATAGGAATTGGTGTGCGCAGTTAAATGGTCTATTCATAAAAGGACAGAGTTCAAGTGTTAGAAATAACATGATAGTCATTACCATATCTCGGAGTCTATCTCGACCATATCACCTTCTGTTTTTTTTTTATGATTTTTTTTGTTTTTCTCTTAGTGATTTGGTGGGGCACCAATATCGAAGTGTTATCGCCGCTATGATGTAGTAGAGTGTTTGAGATCAAGCCCCATTATTGTGTTTTATTTAGACCATTCTTTTTTTTTTTGAGTATTTGATACTTTGATAGCAATCCATTATGATTCACCCTGGCACTGACCTTCAGACAGATTTGGGAAACACTGTTTACCTTAGCCAACATGCCCAAATTTCATCATCTTCATATCCATCATCTAAATATTTTCATGTGATTGAACTTTGACAGATTCTGAGTATCCTGGTTGAACGACTATCTAAGTAGAGCTTTGTTTTCTTATATATGAATTTTAGTATCCTGAGTGCAAACTCGTGTACAACAATTGGACTCATATAGCGTAATGATTCCCATAACCGAAGAATTTAGTATGCCAACTAAATAACTTGTTTAGTGATTACCCTTGGAGTAAAGGTTTTGTGGGTATACCTCTTGTAAACCCTCACGAGACAAAACTCGTCCACCAGGGACACCTAGGGGTTTAAAGGATTATTACATATGCTAAATTTAGTCGCGATTCCTGCGAAAGCGATTTAGGATTTTATTTTATTAGATTTTGCTCGAGGACTAGCAAATAATAAGTTTTGGGGTATTTGATAGACACATTTTTATGTCTAAATTGTTCTTAATAATCAAATGTGTTAGTGCTCAATTTGTACTTATTATGGTATTTTATGTGTTTGTAGGTGTTTTTGAGAAGTAAATTTTTGTGAAAAAATTGGCTCAAAAAGTTGATAAAGGTACCCAGAAAAATTACTAAAGGCACTCGGGAGAATTGCTAAAGGAACCCTCTAGATTACTAAGGGGACCCCTCTTATTTGTTTTTAATCCGAAATTGGCGGGAAGAAAGTTTCTTACGCGTGAAAAGTCTGAGTTATCTGGGAGCGAGATTTTAGGGAATTAAAGAGTGCTCGACTATATCAATATGAAAAAACTATCAAAATAAGTTGAAACACGTCATTCATAAGAGTTTGTTGTCGTAAAATCAAGCTGGACAATCCATCTTTTGGTCGAAAAACATATTTCTTCTCTGATTCGGATTAACATGATTTGGAGTTTGTTTAGGATTGATTTGTTTAGTCCTTATCGATTAGGAAAGGTTGTTAGGGTTTAATAAGCCTATATAAACCCAACAGATCGAAGAAAACACATGGAGTGGGAGCCGGAGAAGAAAATAGAAGAAAATTGTTTCCGTTGTTGAAGACGTGAAGAACAGGGAATAGGCGACGGTTTCTTCAACCCATCTACAACATATATCTTCGTTTTTGCAACATTTATCTTTAGCTGCAACCGTTTTTTTAACCCATCAACAACGGATATCTTTATAATAGCTACATTTATCTTCAGCGGAAGCACTTACTCTTATGTAACAGTGGAAACAGTTGTCTGTAACACCATTACACCGTTGTAAACTCCCTGTTTTACACACTTTTCACTTTTTTCATCTTTGTAAACAATTTTTGAGCCATGAATGCATATCTCGAGAGTGTTTACAACATGAGAAGCTAGACCCCATTGTTGAGGCGACGGAGCCATTCTCCCAATAATAAAGTGGTATATTTTTATCTAATTAACTTTTGCAATTATTTTATGATTATTTGCTTTGAATTAAATTTGTAATAATGCTTTTTATCAATTAGTTGTGTTTTCTTTTAACGGGTCATGCTTAGTTTAATGCTATTAATGTCTCATACTTTTGATTTACAACTATTATTTTGAAAATCTAACTTTGGTAATATTTAGAATCAGTTGAATGTATGAGTTGCAAGATAATTATTAATACTAAATCACTTGGGGATATGCATGATATGTCGAACTCTGATATTTGTAGAACAGAGTAGGTTTTGACAGCAAATTTTTATAGGGTCATCCTTAGCCATCAACACCACTTTATTCGTCAGTAGATAATGCCGAAACTTCTGAATAACTTGCATTAGGGATAGACATGATATTTCAACCTTGGGTTATCTTAGCTCTACATATCTCAATGTACGGCTGAAATAATAGATGGGACATTCAGTCCCCATGTCGTCTTCTTGATCCAATAGGGATCTTATGGCAACTTCGCTGAAGGCTGTGTAGAGGAGCAATGGTTTACCCGGAGTTGGAGATTTCATAACAGTCGGTGATAATAGTTATTGTTGGATTTGGCGAAAGGTTTTTTGTTGTGTAGATGACCAGACAAAACTTGCCTCTTTCTTTAGCAGGTGTGTAAATGAAGCAACAAACTGAGCTAATCCGGGAATAAAGCGTCGAATATATGATAACTTTTCCATAAAGCTTTTAAGCTCCCTTGCAGTACGTGGTGGTGGTATGCTGGTGATATCATGTGTTTTTTTCGGTCCACCTTGATCCCTTATGTTGTTGCTTGAAAACCCAGAAACTTCACGGATGAGACAACAAAGGCGTATTTCAGCGGATTCATCTTCAAGTGGTATTCACGGCATCTCTCGATGACTTGACGTAGTACGTCCGCATGGGATGTTCTGGTTTTGGATTTTACTACTACATCATCGACGTAATATTCCACTTGCTTGTGCATCATGTCATGAAAGATTGATGTCATTGCTCTTTGATAAGTAGCGCCAGCATTCTTCAATCCAAAGGGCATCACTGTGTAATAGAAATTCTCGATATGGGTTCGAAATACAGTCTTCTCAGCGTCGTACTCGTACATTTTTATTTGATTGTAACCGTTATAACCATCCATGAACGAGAATATTCCGTGTCCACTGGTGGCATCCACAAGCATATCGATGTTCGGGAGAGGAAAGTCATCCTTAGGGAAGAACTTGTTCAGGTTTCTGAAGTCCATGCAGTATCTTATATGACCATTCCTTTTCTTGACGTGGACGACGCTATCTAACCATGTGGGGTGTTGGATAGGCTTGATGAAGCCTGGTGCTAACAGCTTCTAAATTTCGATCTTAATTTGTTCCTTGACTTCATGCCTGAACTGTTTAAGTTATTGTGTTACTGGTTAAGCGTCAGGAGCAACGTGCAGGTGATGGGTCACCAGTTTACAATCCAACCCCGTATTTCTTCATAGGTCCAAGAAAAGACATCTTGGTATTCTTTGAGTAGATTGATGAGTCCCGCCTTTACTTCTGGCAATAATGATGAGCTGATTGAAACGAGCCTTGGATTTTCTTTCGTTCATAGGTTGATGGTTTCGATCACGTCATCCGTGACATCTGTCCCGTCTTGTAATTTTCGTGGCGCGTCTTGATTTTTTCATGATATGGCTCTTCGTTGTGGTTGCATATCTTGGGCGCGAACACTCTTGGTAGGTATCCCCTGTTAGTTATTAATATCAATTGCAGAGGTAGACCACCTTTCCCTAGTTGTCGCAGCTAGTTACAAAGCTATAGCCTCACTTAGCAGGTGAAGGCTTTTTGGCGCTGGTGGTCCCATAGCGGTATCCAGAAGGCCTAGCATTAGAAGTCATTTATGATGACTCAGTTATTACGGCAGGAGTTGAAGGTTCGTCTGCTATCGATGCCCATTTGGGTAACGATGTGTTGTAGACCTTGTTGGACGGTTTGACGACGCCATCCTATAGTTTCATGCATTGATAGTAGGTGGAAGGGACAACTTTGTTGTGATGCATCCACAGGCGCCCTAGTATCATATGGTATTCGGGATCCTTCGTAATGACGTGGAATTTTACCTTGGATACGATATGACCGACTTGTAAGTTTAAATAAACATGGCCATAGGAGTTAGTGCAGTTACCTTCATAATCTTTCATCACTATGGGATGTTGTATGATCTGGTTCTGTGAAACTTGGGCATCTTTGAGTGTCCTGAGTGTAATAATATTGGCAGCTGCTCCTGTGTCGATAAGGGCCCTTCTGAATTCGAACTCCTTAACATGCGCAGTGACATACAAAACTCGGTTATGACCTTCTTCAACCATCATGTCCTCCTCGGTGAAAGTGACGATGTTTATAGTTGGGTTGTTTCCATCTCCATCGGGGATAGTGTCAAGCGTGTGTCCATCGCTATGCGGTTGATAGAATCAAAGGTGTCGACACGTTATTCTTTGGAAAAGTGAAGAATCTTACATAAATTCTCAATTAGAAACGTATTTTCTTGGTCCACCGGTTTTTCAGTAGTTGTGAAACCCCAATATTATGTCGCGGGGAAGCGTCAGTCAAGAAGTTTATCCCTGGTTCCGTGGAATCTGGGCCTCGTTCAAAAGCGTTACGACACCCTACTTCTTCTATTAACTTGACAAGGGAAGAGAATAGATTTCCTACTGCGTCTTTAATTCTTGCTAGAGTTCTTGCCTAAAACTCTTGTTTTCGCATCAACTCAACCAAAGTGATTGGGGTTTCGAATCCTTCAGTAATACCGTTGGTGAATCTCAGGTTGGTGGTGTCGTTGATTGTCGGAAAGGGGATGTGCGTAGTACCACTAAAATTGACATGGGAAATGTTAGAATTGGTGGTAGTTGAATCTGACCTAAGGCCAACCTTTTTTTCAGACGATTAAAGATTTGAATTTCAGATGGTTGAAGAATCGAATTTGTGACCGAGAGATTGATCTCCCACTGTAGTCGATGATTGTTAGTACCTAAAAATTACTCATAGGAAAAACAATATACTATAGAAGTACTTTCTTTAGATTCTGGAAATGAAAATCAAACATGACAAGCCTAAACCACGATAGTATCCGTTCCGTCCTGCTTCAGTCACAAGGAGAGAAAATGGGTTGATCTTAGGGGATGGAAGCAGATAAAGTTGAGGAAATTGGTGTGATAAATTGTGTGTAGAAGCATTAAACTATGGATAATGACAAAGCTTGTAAGAATGATAAGCTTGTTCTGTCTTTCTGAAATGGCTAAGTAGACTATTTGTAATAGCTGGGAACACATGTATTTCCTTGTAAGTAGTGGAGGTAGTGAGGAGATGGAAAGATAGAGATTTGTGGGGTAGTGGTATAACCGCCCATTATGTTTGGGAAGTTTCTGGAAACCATTACTCCATTACTCTCGTGGCTATGTCCTAGGCGTTGTTGTTAGCAGTGAAGAATAACAAGGACGGTGCTGGCACGAGCGCGAGAGAATAGCGTAACAGAAGCACTGGTGTGTGCAAGGGAAAGGTGAGAAGATGAGCTAGTGCTAGCGTTGTTGCTAGCAACACCAACCTTTACGCTGTTACTAGCAGCGCTGGTAGTTTGGCTTTGGTGTTAGAACATGGTTAGAACTTGTTTGAGCTGGTGCTAGCACGTTGGGAGTATGGTTAGGACTTGCTAGGGATGGCACTTGCTAGTGTTATAGCTATAGCGTATGCGTTGCTAGCGCTGGAACTTTCTAATGTCGTGGACATGGCCATGACCTGCTTATGGCTTCTCAATCCCATGAGGTTTAATGTTGGTATTACGCTTGGCCTTTGTGCAATGTATACAGAACATATTCAAAGAATTCAGCCGTGGAAGTTTGCTACTTGGGATGATGTTCGATGCGACTTTGCATTTAGAAGCCATAAGCAGGTCATGGCCATTTCCACCTATAGCTATTTGTAGAGATTGTATTCTTAATTCTCCTGCGGAATATATGTAAAAAAATACAATATTTCATATTTTGATATAAAGTCAAAAATATGTGCGGATATTTCTATGTTTTCGTTGTTGTGCAGAGGGCAATTTTACGATTCTAGCCCTTGTTAAAAATCCAGCATCAATATTAAGTCCCCTGCTTAGTGAGGAACAATAATATTTCGCAGTAAGCATAAGATGGGGACAATATTCTTCCAACAATTATATAAAGTCAGAAATTCAAGAATAAAGAGGATATACTAAGCTTCTGATTTGCGGGACTGAGATAGACACCCCTTAGCATTAACCCTAGTTGGAATTAATGGATGCTAACATTGATGTCATGAATACCAGTTCGTGAGTAATAAGGAAACGTTTTTGACGTTAAAAAATCCTTGGGCTTTATCTTGGTCACTTCATCTAACAAGGGTGAGGTCCTTATATTCATGCCTATATTTATCCTCCCATTCTAAATCCATGGCGCCACCTCTTATTCTAACCACCTTATCATTCTTTTCACGAGCAAGCTGGTCGGTTGTCATCCAAGTAAAATTATTTCAAGTCTTTTCACTTCACAATTATAAATAAGAGTATAGTAATAAGACAAGTTCGATCTACATGGAGGTACGAGTTGTTAAGAAACTTTTGATTACTTATGTAACTAGGGGGATTTATGATGATTCTAAATAAATTTAAACTAAATTTATAGAAGAAAAACAATTAAGATTGTAAACAATAGAATGAGAATACTGGTTAGAGAGTTCATCTTCCATCATCAAACATGTTATCAACTAAATCAAACTTATCTTCATTTCGGTTATCAATCATTATATATCAACCCATTCTCATCCACAACACCACCTTCGAGCCTTCAATCAAAGGTCAATCTCGATCACCATCATTGATTGATACCCATCAAGTACAAGCGCATTACTGCCATTAACTTCTCTCAACCAAAACTAACAGCCACCATGCACAACGTCAGCAACTCTTCCATTGATAATTTCATCACCTAAACCACTACCACAACCTCGATTATTACCTCTTTTATCTAGCTCATCAACAACCACCATCTTTGATTCTCACTGCCTTCATCACTCCAACAGAAAACCGAACAACACAAACGATTCTAGACATTACACGCTCGAGCTCTACCATCACCATCAAAACGTCTCGTCACTCCCAATTGATGCGTGTCATAAGTGTAAAAATTACTCAAGATATTTCCCATTAAAATATAACGGTAGTAAGGATCGTTCCCACACAGAGATGTGTAATTGAGATGTTATTTAGATTAGCAAAACTAGAATAAATATTAAAAAAGGGTTTTGTAGATTAATTAACTAAATAAAAAGACAATAAAAGAAAGAGATGATTAGGGAATCCTTCGTCGTTACCAAACGTTAAATCGTAGTATACTTATCTATCTTTTGTTAGAATCATTCATCACCAACCGTAGAATAGTAGCTAGATCAGTGTTATCCCCAAAACTCGTAATATCACTGGATACAGAAGCTCTCGACTACCAGATTCTATTCATCTGAACCACCAAGTAGTATATCACTCAAGGTGTAACCTTATCGAATGCTTTAAGCTATATGTTGATCCTAGTAGTTAAACTCTTAGATCAAGGTCCACTTGATGGTGTTGTCTTCACTCGTAATTTCTCCATAGAATCCCTCTGCAAGGTCTCACGATTTCTACTTGTATATGAGTCGATGGACAGTTACTTATCTCATAACTCAATACTAGCATCAAACTGATCAAAAGATTAATCCAATTGTATACTTGAACAATCTAGAAATCAATCATAAACCCTAGATATAGTAAAAACAAACGATGATGATAATAACTTCAAACAAACTTGTATCAACTAATAAAGCTTCACGCTTAGAACATTAAATTCATTCTTAATCAACAAAAGGATTAGCTAATCATAATACAAAGAAGAATGGCTTCTTCCTAAAAGTGTAAACACTAGGTTTAAGATGTAGAATTCTAGTATGAGAGGTAAGAGATTGCGTAGAGATCCCTTGATAGATGATATGATATCTTGTTTTATCCTTAGATGTCTTCTTTTATAGCCTTCAATGCTTGGCACTCAAGTATCCTCTCCTTCTAGGGTTTAGAATCCTATTAGAACTAAGTTTCCTTATTTTCTAGGGTTTATAATCCTTTCGGGACCGTGTTTTACTCGTTTTAGAAGTCCATAAACGTGCCAAGTAGTCCTCCTACGGATAGGAATTGGTCCCACGACCTAGCCGTATCTAAATATCAAGTTTTGGGTGATTTTCAGGGTCACTTACGGCTGGGTCGTGCTAGGCACTTTCTGGCGGTAATTGAGCCTGAGTTTTTAATTTTATTTATTTATTTTTTCGGCCATAATTCCTTCATCCGATGTCCAATTAACCTCATTATTTTTGCGTTGGCTTCATCTTTCGTCCTATAAAAGATGGTATATTCAAACACTTCATATATCTTCATCACAAATTACGGCTAGCTTAGGTGTGATTTCCTAACTGTAAGTGAATCTGGCTTTCTTGTTTCAACACTATATCTTGTCTACGGCTGGGTTGAGATGATTTACCAGCCGTAAATCTGACAGAAATCTCTCGCTAATATTTCTTCCCAGTTCTACGACTAGCTTTCTATAAAGTTCTAGCCGTAAGTTCTTCTGGATTTTCACTCCAAAAGTGCATTTTAAGCTCTAGCTACTTCTTCTTATGTTGGGATTAACTCCTTCACTCTTCTTAGCTCTTTTCAACACCATTTTTATTGATTTAGGATGATTCACCTAAAGAAACAAACATAAATGAAAACAAGAGTAATATAAAGTAATATGGAAGATTTATAACAAATATTAACATGGATTTGACACTAAAATCATATGAATTATGAACTAATCACCAATCAAAACCCTTCTCAAGATATACCATCGATCAGCGCTGCCGTTAATGGCATCTCTTCTCCCAACAACATCTCAAGCTCATTATGTGTACCATTAATGGTTATAGCCGTGAAGAACCCTAATTTGGTTTTTAGCCTGAAAAACGACTTTCTCACTTCCAAACTTACTTTTACCCACCTCTTCTAACAATTTATATAATCCAACACATCCACTAAATCTCAACAAATCAACAGAGCAAAACATAACCTGGAATCAACCGAGTTTCTTTATTGACGAAGTGAGGAAAAAGATGAAGGTGGTTCCGATCCAGGTTGCTGGTGCTTTTAGCAAGATTCAAATAGGTGGAAGCCATTAAGAGATGACCAGGTTCCCTTAGAATTATTTAAATTTGAGATGCCCCCAAGTAATTTCAGTGTCTGTCTTTAGTAATTCTGTGCTTTCACAACTTTCACAACTTTGACTTGCTTTAAATGCTCATAACTTCTTCATACGAAGTCAGAATTACTTCATTCTTTCGTCATTGACTTCGTTTTCTCGTTCACCTTGACATGATGGATAGAAATTCTGGATATGACTGAGTACCCCTGGGTATTTGGTAATTCTTCCCTTGTATCACTCTATTTTCACTTCTTTTTAGAGATATAACCTAATGCAAGACATAAAATACAAAAGTAACAATAATACATGGTAATTCACACAAAATCTAGCAAATAAGTGGAAAAAAATGATATTCAAAACATATAAATTATGCACTTATCAAATTTTTCCCTTCTTGCCTTTTGCTACTCCTCGAGCAAACTACAAATCTAAACTCACCTAAGCTAAACTAAAATACAAGAACTCCCTTTCATTGAGGATACGATTACACTTAACATGTGTAACAAGCCTTTAAACCACCAGGTGTCCCTAGTGGACGAGTTATTGCCTCGTAATGGTTTATAAGAGGTATACCCACAAAACCTAAATTGCAACTTTCAAAAGTTCCAAAGCACATTCATTCAAAGAGCTACGAAGACAGAAAGTTTCTGCACACGAACAATAAGAAGTTAGAAGTATAAAGAATGTTATTCTATGCTTAACTCTTGAGTTAGGAAAAAACCAACCATATGAAAGAATCCAGCTTCGAGAGCGATCGAATAAGCATTCCTCCTTGACTTCTGCCTCAACAATAAGGTTTTATGAAATTGCTATGGTTCTCATGTGTGTAGTCAAGAATGAAGATAGAAATCCTTCACACGTTGAATGGTGGGAAGGAACAGTAACCTTCCGAATCATATTTTGTTATCCCATAGAAACGTGGGATGAAAAGAACCCTGTTTTTTTTCCCCTGATATTTTATAAGAAAGGAAATCAACCACTATGCGAGGATGGGAGCGCTTATTTACCTTCTCACCCAATTCACAATCAGCACCACTCTCACAGCAAATAGAAACGACTTCGTCTTCTTAGTCTTCAACTTCAACTATTGATAAACTTCTGAACTCTGTAGAACTTCGACAACTTGTACCCGTTTTTTCTTTGATTCTTTGTTTCTTGAAACTTCTTTATATATTTCTTATTTTCTATGGCCTTAACTAATGAAATTAAAATGCATATCTTTTTTTTTCTTTTTTTTTCGTTTTTTTTTTGAAAACTGATATAAAAAGATACAACCACAAGAATAATTAAAATAAAATTAACATGGCCATGGGGAAAGGACTTAAAAACCCGATTCTTCGCAACTTGTATTGCCTTGGTATTATATAAACTTCAAAAGCTTACATCTTTTGCTTTTCTTTCTTTTTCGTTTTGTCTTGTCTTCACATTTGATATAAAATTTTACTCTTTTTTTTGTTGCTTGCAAACCTTGATTGTATTTAACTTTCTTCGTGATTTTGATGTCGCTCCGCTTGATGATGATGATGTGTCTCTATTGCTGCTTTGTTGAGAGAATGGTGCCAACTGCAAACAAGACTACAAGATAGAGTTAGCAACTCTGATGACACCCTCATGATTGATGAAATAGCACTCAAGAGATCAAAAAATAGTACTGAAATTGGTGCGAAGTTAGGTAGCTCATCATTCTACCCGGAGTTAGCGTAAGATGACACACACTCTAAAGGACAATTTTTAGACAGCTACAAAGAGTTGAAGGTCTAGTGCCTCGCTTTATGTAAGAATAGGTAGTCTTTATTAATGATTGATTAGCTCCCTAATATTATACTTTTTCTGTATTGGTTTAAGTCCCTTTTTGTCAGCTCTTGCCTCTCAACAACTAAGAAACCCGAATGTCGTTCTTTATTACTTTTAAGTTCAATTATTTCGGTAAGAACTCCGTATGTAGACTTAGCTAGAAGTATACTTAGTGACTCTAAATCTCTAAAAGTTAGAGGTTTTCATGCAAATATAACAAGAATTTTAAAAATTCTAACTACAAAAGCGAATATTAAAAATCTAAATGCTTAACCACTCCCCCACACTTAAACTTTACATTGTCCTCAATGTGAATTCAAGGTGGGAAATCCTATAATATGATATGAAAAGATAATAAAAATAAATCTAAAAAGATAAAGATAGAAATAGAAAACCAATGGGTTACCTCCCGTTCAGCGTTTGGTTTAACGTCGTCAACCCGATTGTAGACTTCTTTCCTGCTACTTCTCCAGAGGGAGTGCATCTACTAAGTCGATTTCAACCATCTCAGGTTCAAACGGTCCACAATAGGGCTTAAAACGATGCGCATTCACTTTAAGCTCCTTCCCTGTTAAAAAGCTACGAATTTCCACTGCACCATGAGAGAAAACGTTAAGCATAACAAAGTGTCCTATCCAACGAGATTTCAATTAACCAGGAAATAAATGAAGGCAAGAATTAAACAAGAGAACTTTCTGTCCAACAGTAAACTGTTTTCTAGAAATCCTATTATCATGAAAAGCATTTATTTTCTCTTTGTAAATTCATGAACTTTCATATACATCGTCTACGAATCTCTTCTAGTTCACTTAATTGAAGCTTCCTTTGCTTACCAGCCCCATCTGTATCCATGTAGCATTGTTGAATAGCCCAAAATGCCTTAGGCTTGATAGACACATTTTTTTCTCTGGTTTGTTCTCAATTTTATACATTATTAATGATCAATTTTATACTTAGTTTGGTATTTTGTTTGTAGGTGTTTTGGGGAAATAAACATTTGTGGAAGAATTGGCTTAAAAAGTGATAAAGGCACCATGGAATATTATAAAGGCACCCAAATAAATTACTAAAGGCACCCATCGGTTTTATAAAGGAACCCACTCCACTTTGTTTAAAATCCGAAATTGGCGGGAAACAAATCTCTTACGCGTGAAAGTACCTGAGTTGGTTTGAGAGCGAAATTTTTGGATTTAAAAGAGAGTTTAACTATATCTTTAAGAAGAAACAATCAAAAGAGGTTAAAAAAGAGAAGGAAGAAAAAAAAAGGGATCAGGGAGGCCGGAAAAACAATCATCGTGAAAAAATCTTACCTGCTCGAGGAGGAGGAAGAAGACCAGAAGGGCAGTTCAAAACAGTCGCAATTTGTATTGCCATTTCCTATTCCATTGGTACGCCTCAGGATAGTTCTTTATAACTGTTTCCTCTTCTTTTCTCTTAGCAACAGAGAGAACACAATTTGTAACGTTTATAATCGTCTCAAATTCCCTGTGTTATTTATTTTTGATTCTTTTCTTCTTCTCAAGCACTTTTGAGCCATGTTTCTATCTTGTGAGAGTGTTTTGTGCATGATGAGCTAAACCCAATCACTGGGACAATGGAGGAAGCCATATTTCATGAATAAATGGTAATTAATTTTGATTATTTATGACTTTTACATTGGTTTTAATTGATTTATTATTTTTACTAATTAGTTGTGATTTTGCTTGATGGTGTATGCTGGGATTTAAGAACTTTTGATGCGCCATGCTTACGATTTATAATTAATGTTTTAGAAATCTATGTTTGGCAAATAACAGAGTAAAAAAAGAGCTATAATTGTTAAGAATCATTGTATGCATCACTCAAGTATGATAATGGTGGAATCCTGAATCCAAGTTATTCCTAATATTGTTACAATCTTTTACTTGTTTTCCAGTTTAAATCAGAATTAGGTTTAAAACGGATCTTCACAAGTTTCAGTGAACGAACTATTTTTACCACTTTTCTAAAACGACCAATGCTCAATTTCAACATGGAGATCACAAGGTTTAACGTACACAAGCCTATATGGAGACATCCCAAAAGGAGGCTTGAATGCGGTTCTGTAGGCCCATAATGCATCGTTGAGACGTAAACTCCAATCCTTTCTTGAAGGATTCACATTTTTCTCCAAGATGAATTTACTTCTCAATTAGATACTTATGCTTTCCTATTTGTCTGTGGATGATATATTGTAGCAATCTTATGAGATACATTATACTTTTTCAACAAGCTCTGTAAGAACTTGTTTCGAAAGTGTTATGCACCATTGCTGATTATGGCCCTTGGAGTTCCAAACCTTACAAAATAGGATCTTTAACACAATCTGTAACCACTTAAGAATCATTGGTAGGGGTGGCTTTAGCTTCCACCCATTTTGATACAGAATCAACAACGAGTAAGATATAAATTTTTCCAAAAGAATTAACAAAAGGACCCATAAAATCAATTCCCCAAACATCAAAAATCTCAACGAAGAGAACAACCTATTGTGGTATTTGATTTCGAGCACCTAGATTGCCCGTTCTTTGGAACCTAGCACAAGTTGTACAAAACACATACGCATCTTTAAATAAAGTAGGCCAATATAAACCAGTTTCAAGTACCTTCAAAGCAGTTTTCTTTTCTCCAAAGTGTCCTCCACAAACATATGAATGACAGAAAGACAAGATAGAATTGTATTCAGAATCGGGTTCGCACATTCGTATAAGTTGGTCTGAATAATGTTTCCATAGTTATGGATCATCCCATATATATTGATTTGCTATCTTTTTAATTTTGTCCCTCTCATCACGGGACAAATTTCTTGGGATTTGTTTAGACACTAAATAATTCATAATATTAGCATCCATGGTTCTGAAACTGCAACTGAGAAGAGATTTTCATCTGGGAAGATTTCACGCAACGGGATAGCTTCTTCGCCTACAGTAAGACTCAAGTGATCTGCAATAGTGTTCTCAATGCCTTTCTTGTCTTTAATTTCGAGAACAAACTCTTGTAAGAGTGGTATTCATCAAATGAGCCTTGGTTTTGTCTCCTTCTTTGCAAGTAAGTACCTAAGTGATGCATGATCAGAAAACACAAAAACTTTCGTACCAAGTAAATAAGAAAAAAAATTCTCCAATGCAAATACGATTACTAATAACTCCTTTTATGTAGTCGTGTAATTCTATTGGGCATCATTCAACGTTCTGGGAACATAATAAATGGCATGGGGTAGCTTCCCAGTACGCTGGCCTAATACTGCACCGACCGCATAGTCACTGGCATCACACATTATATCAAATCTCCAATCCAGTGGTCTAATGATAGAGGTTGTAATCAAAAGTTCTTTTAAATGATTGAATACCGCCAAACACTTCTCATCAAATTTAAAACCACGTCTTTTTGCAATATTTGGCATAACGGTGATGCAACCTTGGAAAAATCCTTGATAAACCTATGATAAAATGCTGCATGACCAATAAAAGAACGAATATCCCTCACCATAGTAGGAGGGGTAAGAGCATGAATAATATATATCTTAGATTTATCAACTTTTAAGACTTTAGAAGACATTATATGGCCTGTAACAATGCCATGAGTTACCATAAAATGGCACTTCTCCCAATTTAGCACAAGATTAGTCTCAACACATTATTTAAGAATTAGTGTTCGGTTATCCAAGCACAAATCAAATGAATCACCATACACACTGAAATCATCCATAAAAACTTTGATAATGTTTTCAACATAATCTGAAAAGATACTTATTATACACCTTTGGAAAGTAGCGGGTGCGTTACACAAACCAAAAGGCATCCTTCTGTAGGCAAATATTCTGAACGGACAAGTAAAAGTCGTTTTCTCTTGATCATCTGGTGCTATAGCAATATGATTGTAACCTGAATAGCCATCAAGAAAATAATAGAAAGAGTGTCCAGATAAACGTTCCACCATTTGATTCATAAAAGGTAAAGGAAACTGATCTTTTCTAGTGGTTCATTAAGTTTCATGTAATCTATACAAACCCTCCAACCGGTTTGCACACGAGTTGGGAAAAGTTTATTTTATCATTGTGCACCACTGTAAAACCCGATTTCTTTGGTACAACTTGTACCGGGCTCACCCACTTGCTATCAGAAATGGGGTAGATAACTCCCACGTCTAAAAGCTTGTGTATATATTTCTTTAATACTTCCATCATCGGAGGATTCAACCGACGTTGAGCTTCCCTTGTAGGTTTTGTTCCTTCCTCAAGTAGTATTTTATGCATACACGTAGATGGGATTATTCTCTTGATATTAGAAATTATCAATCCTATATCCGTCTTATACTCCTTCAACACCCGAAGAAGTCTTTATTACTGCAATTCAGTTAGTTCATTCGAAACTATTACCGGCAACTCCTCAGTATCATCCAAATAGATGTATTTTAGGTGATCAGAAGAAGCTTAAGCTCTAGTTTAGGAGCCTACAAGATAGATGAAAAAGTTTTTCATTAGTGCATGGTAAAGAGATAACTAAATATCATGAATTGGCGGGCACTGTTGCAATGAATTGAGTTCACCAATAGCTTCCTCAAATTCGTCCCATAATTTAAGCCTAGTTCTTGGATCCTTAACATCTTTGGAACCCACATTCCTCGTGATTATAGTCTCCAATGGATCGTCACTCCCCAAATCAAACATCTGTTGAGCTAAAAAGTCAATAACATCAATAGAAAAACAAGAATGGACATCACTAGGATATCACATCGCCTCGTAAACTTTGAAGCGTATTATTTCTCCATCAAATTCCACTATCAATGTTCCACTAATGACGTTAATTTTGGTTCTCGTCGTTCGCATGAATGGATATCCCAGTAGCAAAAGTAGATACGAATTAGTTGATATATCTGTCATCTTCAGTACACAAAAATCTGCTGGAAAGACTAACTGATTGACCTGCATGAGCACATCTTCAATAACACCTTTAGGGTATACGTTAGAATGGTCAACTAGTTGTAAAAAAATTCTAGTTTCTTTAAGAGGTCCTAACTTAAAAGATTCATATATAGATACAGGCATAACATTTTCTGATGCTCCTAAATCAAGCATAACCTTACTAAACTTTGAGTTACCACTAACAATAGGAATGTCAATACTAACGGGTTTTTACATTTTAGTGGGAGTTTCTTTTGAAAGATAGCCGAAGAATTCTCCCCCACTCTCATTACCTCATTACTGGTCAATCTTTGTTTATTGGTGCAAAATTCCTTCAGAATTCTCGCATATTTAGGGACTTGTTTAATCGCATTTATAAGTGGAATATTCACACGAATCTTCTTGAAAAAATATAAAATCTTCTTATCTTGTTCTGTCTTATTAGAGTTAGGAAACCTGGGAGGAAAAGGTAAAGGAAGACATAAGTGAAACAGGAGGTTTAAAGTTTTCTTTAGATACCTCATCGGTTTGGGAAGAGTCAATAATCACTTTCTCCAAAACCGTCCACTTTGGGTCTTTGTTCTTATCAGCATCTTCTGGTTGCACAGTTCGTATGCCACTTCACAAAGTCACAGCGTTGCCACAATCTCTCAGATTAAGAGGTTGAGAAGGGAGTTTCCTATTATTTTGTGCCTTCAAATGATTAATCTCAGTTTCCATAGTGCCCACTTATGTTTGTAGTTCTTTGATTACATTATCAGTTGTCTATTGATTTTTTTGCATCATGGAAGTCATATTCTTCATCATGGCAAGCATCTCTGATGATTCTGAGATCTGAACTGGTTGTGATTGTTGTACTTGTTGTTGAAAACCACTAGGACGACTAAAAACTGGTTGACATAGAAATTAGGATGAAGTCATCTATTTTATAGTCTTGTAGTGAACACACTGATTTCTCGTAAGTTGTGGAAGTTGTGAAGAGATGAAGAAGTGATGATCGTGGAGATCGTAGTGCAGTCATGTCCGCTAAGTTAGGATGAATATATGACACTACTCCCTTATCCTATTAACTTCTCCTAACTGTACCACTACTTATTACCTTCTCGTAGTGGATGTGTTTCCACATCGCACGTTGCTATAAACCACAAGACCAATACCCCAACAAGACTCCCCCAATGTGTGACATATTTGATGTCTCGTAGAAAACTAGTGAAGTCATGGAATACTATTATTTTGGTTGAGTTAAGTGAATAACTTGTTAAATTAGTGATGCAAGCCGCTCAGTACACTTAGTGGTTGAGTAGACTGATCAGTGTCATGTCTAGTATGTTTAGTAATTGTGGTTAAGCAAAACTTGTGAATAACACAAATTTATAAATATCCAGGATCAAAACTTGTAAAAAGTTATCAGGGACCAGACACAAAATAATCATCGCTTCCTCGAGGATAGGGCATAAGGCTAGGATGCGTCCTCGGGGAAAATCCCTTGTGGGCGCTTACAAAGGAGATGCCGCTAGCTTTGGGATAGCGTCATAAGGCGGAACGACACTAGCATTAGGCCAGCGCCATGAGAATTGGTGCGCTAGCACTATGCCAGCACCATAAATTTGGTGGCACAAGCACAAGGCTAGCGCTTTGAGGGAGCTCACTCGAGGACCGGCTATTGAGCAAGGACGCGTCATCGGGTATCGGTTATGGTTGTTAAAGAATGCTTCCCCGAGGACCGGCTATTGATCTAGGACGCAACCTCGAGGAATATCAAAAACATTGTTGCTCTCCCTTGAGGATCAGACATTTTTCCAAGATGTTTCCTCGAGGATCGATTATGGAATTTAGGTCGCATCCTTAGGAACAAGGCATTATCAAGTCCTAGGATATGACCTATTTGGATGTTGTCTCTTATTGTGTATAGAAGTAAATTGATGTTGTTTGAACATTGGTGCACATTCAAAACAAGTTCAACAAGTTATGCGACTTGAGACTAGTTCGATATTGTATAAATATATGTATATATTCGGAGAGGATATGAGATCAACATAAAATACCTGTAGCTATATGTAGAGATTGTTTTCTCAATTTTTTTAGTGGAATATATATATATAAATAAATTATTTCATATTTTCATATAAAGTCAGAAATATGCAAGGATATTTCTATGTTTCTGCTGCTGGACAGAGAGCAATTTTACAATTCTTGCCCCTATCAAAAATAAACCATCAACAACTAGGTATTTATCCACTAACCAAGTAGTTCAATATATCAGTGTACCAAGGTGTAGAGGCATCAATTGAGAATAATTGTTCATCCGGTAAACGGTCATGTAAGGAAAGTTCTTCCTCGGAAACAACAAGTCTACTAATATGATCATCAACAATATTCTCAACACCTTTCTTATCTCTAATTTCAATGTCAAATTCTTGCAACAAAAGTATCCACCGTATAAGCATTGCCTTAGCTTTTTCTTCTTAAGTAGGTACCTAAATGCTGCATGATCAGAGTATACAATAATCTTTATACCTTCCAAGTATGATTTAAATTTTTCTAGTGCATACACTATAGCCAACAATTCTTTCTCGGTAGTAGAATACTTGATTTGCGCATCGTTTAGGGTCCCATATGCATAGTAAATAATGTGGGATAATCTATCCACCCTTTGACCCAAAACGAGTCCAACTGCATAGTCACTCGCATAACACATCAACTCAAATGGAAAACTCTACTCAAGTGACTTAATAATTAGTACAATAGTCAAAAGTTTCTTCCATCTGTCAAAGGCATCCTTACGCTGTTGTTTGAAGTTAAAAAATAACCTCTTTTTGCAACAATTTGCACATTGGCATTGAGATTTCGGAGAAATCTTTGATAAACCTCCTGTAAAAACCTGCATGACCAAGAAACGAGCGAATTTCCCTCACCACGTGGGGTATTATAAGTTTCTAATCAAGTATATTATTACATTGTCCACCTCTAATCCCCGAGGGGATACAATAAGACCAAGCAATATTCCATGGTTTACCATGAAGTGATATTTCTCCCAATTTAGAACAAGGTTACTGTCTATGCATCTTTTAACACAAGTTCAAGATTTTTTAAGAAAATATCAAATGAATTACCATAAACACTAAAATCATCCATAAATACCTCAATGATGCATTCCACGTAGTCAGAGAATATATTCATCATACATCTATGAAAAGTGGCAGGCACATTGTAGAGACTAAACGACATACGTCTATATGCAAAAAGTACCAAAGGGATAAGTAAAAGTAGTCTTCTTTTGATCATATGGTGCAATCACAATCTGAATGTAGCCCGAATAACTGTCCAGAAAGAAATAATGTGAATCTTCCGCTAACCTCTCTACATCTGATCAATGAAAGGAAAAGAAAAGTGATCCTTTCGGGTAGCAGAATTAAGCTTTATGTAGTCTATGCATGCTCTCCATCCAGTTTGAACTCTTGTATGAACTAGTTCGTCATCTATATTTCTGACAACAGTAACACCTGACTTCTTAGGCACCAGCTGTACTGGACTAACCCATTTAATATCAGAAATTGGTAAATTAGCCCCACCCTTAGCAATTTGAGGATCTATTTCTTCACGACCTCCATCATAGGGGGTTAACCCTGCATTGAGCATCACGTACTGGCTTGGCATCGTCTTACATTAGGATTATATGCATGCACATTGATGGATGAATACCTTTGATATCAGCAATCGTCCACCCAGGGTCGTTTCGTGCTCTTTTAGAAACTTAAATAGGCGTTCTTCCTGAACTGCAGTGAAATTGTTCGCAATAATTACCAGAAGTTCTTCCCCATCACCTAAGTACGCATACTTTTAAGTTTTCAGGAAGAGGCTTCAGTTCTAATTCTAGGTGCCTGCACAACAGAAGGTACAGGAATTTCATTAGATACGTGTAAAAAAATATAAGAAATTGTACCAGAATGTGTATTCTGCAATGTTGTGAGGGCACAAGAAACCTCCAATATCTCATTACCCACGTCAATGTACACATAGGAAAACCATGGGCATTAATATCAATATTGTGTCGCAACATTGTCCCAAGTTCATCTTCACTACTCAAATCAAGCATCTGCTGAACTAACGAATCAATAACATCAATAGAGAATGCAGAATGGACATCAGTTGGATAATGCATAGCTTCAAAAATATTGAAGTGTATAATTTCTTTATTAAACTCCATAGTAAGAGTCCCACTACCGAAAACAATCTTCGTCTATGTAATTTTCATAAACGCTCCTACAAGAAGTAATGAAGTAGATAAAAAATAATCTTCTTTCTAAATATCCATAATATAAAAGTCAATTAGGAAGATTAATTCATTCACTTGAACCAACACGTCCTCCATGAGTTCCTTAGGATGTATGTTATACTTTTAAAGGTCCAAAATTCAAAAAATCATAAATATCGGCTGACATCACACTAATGGATGTTCCCAAATCAAGCAAAGAACGCTCAAATCTGTGGTTACCAATAGTAATTGGTACCGTGAAATCCCAGGATCATTGCACTTTGCAGGCATCTTCTTCAACAACATAGTTGAAGTACTTTCACCTACCTGCGTAATCTCGTTAGCAATCAACTTATCGTTTTTTATACACAATTCCTTCGGAAACTTAACATACCTAGGTATTTTTATGATGGCCTCAATAAATGGGATACATATTTATACCTTTTAGAAGATATCCAGAATCTCATTGTCTTGGGTTTCTTTCTTTGACTTGGAAAAACGACTAGGAAAAGGGGGTGGAGTAATAAAAGTAGGACCGTGTCTTTAGGTTGTCCAGTTAGAAGTGGTTTTTCTTTTGGAATGGTTTCTTCTATAACCATTGCTTTTTCCTTGTCTTATTTTGTCTCTCCGCTTCCTTGCTTCTTACAACTTGAATCTGTAAATTCCCTTCTACTTCTAAGAATCACTGCATTGACATTCTCTCTTGGATTTATAACAATATCTGATAGAAGCTTCCCAAATCCATATGCTTCTAACTTACCTATGGAAGTGGCTAATTGACCATTTGTGTTTGAATGTCCTTTATCGCCATATCCTGTCTCTACAAAATAGTATCTTGTTTCTGCATGTAAGTTTAAGCAATTCATTAAGGTTAAAACCTTGATTATGAGTTTGTTGAGGATGCTGAAATTGTTTTTGTGTTGTGCTTGAAATCCACCTTGTCTCCCATAAGTTGGTATACTAGCTGCAACTTGCTTGTTCGCATAGTTGAAATTTGGGTGGTCTTTCCAACTAGGATTATAAGTATTAGAATAGGGATCATACCTTGGCCTCTGATTAGAGAACACAAAATTCACATGTTCGTCCTCTTCTTCATAAGTAAGAATAATCACCGCATCCATGTATTGCACTACCTTCTCTATATTGTTCAACCATTGTTTCGATTGTGAAGACTCTACTATCTCGCTAACTCTTCGGATATTTGACTTGTTCATGGTATAAAATTTTTGCACATTTGAAGCCATACTCTCAATCAAACTAGTAGCTTGCGAGATTGTATTATCAGTAAGTGTACCTCATGCAGCTGCATCAATCAAGTTTCTTTGATCCAGAAGTAATCCTTCATATAAATATTGATTGATGAGTGTTTATGTGATGTTATGGTGTGGGTAGCTTTCCAACAACCGTTTGTACCTCTCCCAGTATTCACAAAGAGACTCCCTAGTAATTTGCAGAATGATACTAATCTCTTTATGAAAAGATGTCGTCTTGGAAACAGGGAAATAATTCTCTAGAAATAGATTTTTCATCTACGTCAATGTTGTAATATTCCTTGAAAGAAGGTAGTACAACCACTCTTCTGCTAATTCCTTCAATAAGAATAGAAAAGCTTGCAACAAAGCTGTTTCACTGTCTACGGTTTCATGCCCAAGACTGGCAATCGTGTTCTGAAGCTGTTGAAGGTGACGACTTGGGTTTTCACCTGCGTATCCCTTGAACTTAGGTAGATGATGAATCATATTCGACTTCAGCTCCACTGGTGCATCCATGTTAATGCACAATGGTTACAAATTTAAACATGGAGACGTCAACTCTAGCAACTTCTTCTCCGGAGAAGGAGGAGCACCCATCTCTTCTAAAGATGGATCTTATAGAGTTGTTCCCCTTCGCGTAGTAATACCTCACTGTTGATAACCATGACCCATAATTTAGGTACTTGAAATAGAAAATCTAGAAACCAAAGTTAAAAACCAAAAAAAAAAAACCAAAAAAAAAAACCAAAAAAAAACCTAAAAAAAAAAACGAAATTAAATAACAACTAAAACTGGTTGCTCCCCGGCCTCGGCGCCAAAATTTGATGCATGTCGTAGGTACAAAAAATTAATGATCTTATTTGCACTCAATTAACAAGTAATATAATGGAATTCAAGTTCGTTCCCACAAAGAGCGAGGTGTTTTAGTTATTTAAAGTGTCACAAGGGTAGTTTAGTTTTAGGTTTCAAGCAAAGAGAATAAGAAAGCAATTAAAAGATTAAGTTGTAAGCAATGGAGAGAGATATGATCGAGGAATCCTTCTTAGTTACTAAATGTTCATCAAAATAGTATACTCATATATTCGTCATTAATCACCAATTATCACCAACCATAGAATAACAATAAGCTATGTTATCCCCTAGATTCCTAATATCACTGGATACAGAAGCGCCCCACTACCAGATTATATCCGTATAAGAAGCCAAGAATAAGCTCTCAAGGTGTTACTTAGTAGAATATTTTAGGTTTATTGAATTAGGTTGATCCTAGCATCAAACACATAAGCTCGGTCTGCTCACTAGTGTTGTCTTTAAACATGATTTCTACATAGAATCCGTCTGTAAAGTCACATGTTTTCTACTTGTTTAGAGTTACGAATTTCATAATTCTTTATTAGATTTAGATTAATTATGAAACTAAATTAGTTGGCCACCTAAACAGTCTATCAATTAATCATAATCATTCGTATTAGTGATGACAAACGATAATCATGTGAAATATTAGAAAATATATTTATATGCTAAATTGAATCATATATTAGAACTTAGAATTTATCCCTGATCATTTAGAAGTTTATGTACTCATGGAGGTAGAGCAAACCATGATATGCATATGATAAAGTGGAAAATAAATAGTTACAGTGATGAGAACGCTCCAAAACCCTAGCTTTTCCTCTTGTATTCTTCTCTTCAAAATGATATGATCTTCCCCTATATGTAGATATCCCAAAAATAATTAGAAGAGTATCTTAAATAGATATCCCAAGTTGTATAAGTGTCCGTGCTCAAATCCCGGTAGAAATAGGTTCCAAAAATATGCCAAAAATAAATCCGTACGTAAAAATAAGAAAGCCCGCAAAATCCCGTACATAGTCGGCCAGGACGACGACCATGCTTCCTTTTGGTCGGCCAGGAATGGCCGACTACCACTTTGAGTTTCATATACACTATTTAAACGCGATCGGCCAAGTCTGGTCGACTGTCTCTTATCCCAGTCGTCCGAGTCTGGACGACTGGCTCTTTCTTATGTATACTTTCAAGCCATAGTCGTCCCCATATTCCTAGTTGTCCAAGTCTGGAAGACTGCTTGTGTTCTTCGACTTTTCGCCTATAACTTCTTCATAAGAAGTTAGAATGACTTCATTCTTTCGTCGTTGGCTTAGTTTTCTCGTTCGCTTTGACATGGTTAGAATAAATCATGACTAATTACCAATTGGTATTTGTCTTTTCTTCCTTTGTAACACTCTATTTTTACTTCTTTTTGGAGATATAACCTAATAAAAGACATAAAATACAAGGTAATTCACACAAAATCTAGCAAATAAGTGTAAGAAAATAATATTTAAAATAAGTAAATTATGCACTTATCAATTTTTAACTAAAGTCAACTTAGTTAGGTTAGACTTAGGACATAAAAATGCTGAGACAATCTCTAGTTACTCATTGTAGTGATGAAGACGTATTGAAGACAAACGAAGAAATAATTTAGATTGAGGTTAGCAACTATTGACTTTGACATGTTCCATTTCTATCAAGTTCTTATAGTCATATTCATTAAAAACATAACATGTGAAGCTTGTTTACATCGCTTTAGTATCTAGATGACCTGATCATTACTATGATTTAAGTATCAAGAGGAAGGATATGCATAGTTTTATCTACAACTTATTGTATTGGGTTACATAACATAGTTCTCTATACTTTCATGATATAACACTAATATAACTCTTGTCATTGGTTAGAATTGAACTTTCGGGAAACTAGATATGTTTATCTAGTGGTGAATCCAAGATTTGAATTCATGTTCGGAAGTCTTTTCTTAGAAATGATTTAAAGTAGGTATGACTTAAACTTTTTTTCAAAACAAAATTGGATTCATTTTTCCCGAGCTTGTAATTTTTGAAACCTCTATTTTACATTCTTAATCTTTAAGATTTCGAAAGATGTGCAAGTTGTATGAAAGTTCATATGTCTGAGAAATATAGAACACCTATTAACTCCAATATATCATTATTCATATTTATTCATTTGATACTCAAGGCTATATCCTAATTAATATTGAGAATCATTTTCTTTACCATGTTTGGAATCAAAAATAGAATTTTGCTTCATTTCCAGATGATTGCACATAACTAGTGACAATATTAGAAAAGTACATTAGTTTGCAACTAGTTAATATTGTTTGCCATACTAGGAGTATATCTCAAGTATTAGTGTTTGGAAAATATTATTGATTATATATTTTGGAAATATTTTATATTTATTATAAATGAGTTACACATGTAGATATAATCATATATTATCAAGATCTTTGCTAAAATCGAAAATGGTATTTATTGAATATATTTGATTTTCGATTTTGGTAGATCTTGTTTCCAAACAGCCTTGGTCATTACACAATAAATAGTAAATCTTGTATTCTTACAAACTCATCCCAGAATACACCTGAGTCATGTTGATAGTTAATTCAACAGTGACGAGTAAGTATGGTTCGTTTTGCACAAAAACATGATTAACTAGTTTAAAACCTTCTTTAGGACCAAGAATCTCTGGTAGTACCATTGGTGAAAAACTAAAAATCGCAATTTAGTTTTCGTGTTTATTACTCGTAGTTGAACTAACTCATAGTCATCTTTTAGATAGTTCTTGTTTATTCCATGGTCATTATCTTAATTATGGTATAATGCCACTCAAAAACTTTGAAGATCAGACTATACCATATTAAATGATTCTAAATAAGTTGATAAAACTATTGATTTGCTAACGTGAACATACTTTTTTCCGTGAGACAAATCATTAGTGGAATCAAGTGTAGGTTGTTACTATTAAAGATTAAGAATATTGAAGACTTTGAAGCCTTGAAGTTTTTTTGTGTTTCTGAACTTGACATTATTATCTGCTTGACTTGATTTTATCGGACAACAAGCAGTTTATTTTTGATAAACCTAAGACTTGTGAGATCGACAAATTGTTTGTTTTACAAACTTAATTTGTAGAATCGAGATTTGTTATTTCGGTAATCGTGATCTTGATTAAACTTTATCATGGAATTTTGGATTTGGTAAATCATTGGATTACATATCTAAACTTAAGAACATTGACTCTAAATCAATCATGTAATATCTTTGATATTGTTATTGATAGTGAATGGCTAGTAAACATTTGGATTCCTTGTTGTTTTTGAGACGTTCTAAAGGAATTGGTTTGCAGAAGTCTTTACGGAGGGGAGGCAAAGAAACACTTGGAAGTGGATTTTGTTACGTTATTCACGTGCATAGGCTATATTGTTGATAGGCGCAAGGATATTGAAGAAGTAACTAGGGTTAGTTTATCCAGTATCAACTACACGAAGTTGGGGGTAGGATTTTTGTGTAGCGGCTTAGTTCTGGGAGTACCCAAAACTGGACTAGGTCCCGGAGTTTTTCTGCCAAGCAGGTTTCCTCGTTAACAAAATCTTGTGTGTCGGGTAATTTACTTTATGTTTCTGCATTATAATTGCTATAGTTATAACTAAAGTAATTTCACTTGTTCGTTAATCATATTTTGGATTGATTCCATAATCTATTCTTTAACTAGAATTGTGAATTATATTCAAGGTAGCCTTGTCTAATTTAATCCTTAATTTTTATAAGATCGAAAAGGCTACACAAGGTTTGTCTTATATAGGTTATTGCAAAAGAATTGGTGGTGTACTCGGTACCCTCGTATTTTCAGTACTCCTAGATGAGCACCGGATCATTGAGGAGGTGCTCCCTCGAGCCTATAAATAAGTAACCTCGTCCTCAAAGCTAAGGATCCCAATTGGTTCCCGACTTGAAACAACCTACTTGGGTGTGGTTGTTAGGTTTTTAACAACTACATTTTGGCGTCGACTAAGGGGAGTTTTTGAAACAACCTTATTATGGATAGTGAAGGCTCTGAACAGCATATCAATGTTCTCGGAGAGTAACTTGAATACATCCAACTCTATGATACGTGCTAGTGTTTTGGCCTCAACCCTTTGGAGAATTAATTTGTTGACAAAATGAGAAATTTTCTTTTCTATGTTCCTTCTACCAATGGTCCTACTATGTCCATTCCCCATTTCGTAAATGGTCATGGAATGAATGCATAGTTGAGCCATGTGGATGGTGTTTTTATCTTTTTAGCGAAATGTTGGCATTTTTCGAATCTTCTGGCTAGGTTCTCTAATTTTTGATCCATGTAAGGATGATAATAACCTTGTATTTTATTCTTTGGGCGTGAGTGAGCGCCTTCCACTATGGTTCCCCGCATCACCATAATGGATATCCTTTAGAATGTGATTGCCTTCACTTCTTTATAAGTAAGGAAGTAAGGGTCCTAAAAAGGATCTCCGACAGGAGATGTTATCGGGTAGCTGATAGTTGACTGGACTTTTCTTGCTTCCTTTGTATCTACGAGAAGGGTTTTATCTTTGAGAAACTGGTGCACCGGGATTCTCCAATCTTCATAGTGATCGAGATATTCTTGGGGGTTTTCTATGTGAACATCATCTTCTGTAGCAGTATCATTTATGAGGTCTTCGGCTACGTCCTCTTATAGTGTCATCATGGACTTTGCTCTGATTGAAGGTTCGTATACACGTCATATTTGATTTATTTTGCAATTTCATCCCTAGTCATTGATGATATGTAGGTGAGTGCGTCCGTATGACGGTTATCTTTTCTATATAAGTTGTTGAAGGTGATTTTTTGTATTTGAGAGGCTAACTTATGGAAAAGAGTCATGTATTTCGCCAAGTTCCCATCTAGTGATTGATACTTGAGCTCAATATGCCAAATTACAAGTTGTGAATCACTTGTTAGCCGTACATATGTTATCCCATTTCGAGAATAAGTCTGGATGCATGAATCACTGCTTCATATTCTACTATGTTGTTGTGTTCCCCGAACTCTATCCTGAAAGTGTACATCATTCGATCTCCAATCGGGTTTTTGTTGACAATCCCTATCCCTGCTCATTCCTTATCCCTTGAGACATCTACGAAGACTTCCCATTTGCGGTGATTTGCTGGTGCGAGTGTGTCGTTCGGGTATTCTTTATCTTCTTCTTCCCTCGGGATACCTTCCATCGCTACTTTGTCGCTCAATGGCAAGTCAGCAAGGAAATACGCCAGTACATGTGATTTTTGGGCAGTTTGGGCTTCAAATATTATATTGAATTGCTCTAATTGTGCATTTCATTTTGATATTCTTCATGTTTTTCCCGCATCCTTGAGCACTTCTTCCAGAGAATCCCTGCTAGGAACCTTCATATAATAGGTACGGAAATAGGTACGGAGCTTCAGGGTAGCAAACACCAGTATTAGGATGAGCTGCTAAATCTTGGTGTAGTTTCGCTCTGCGAAGTTGAGAGTTTTGATGATGTAGTATACATGCGTTCTACTTTGTTATTTTTCCGCACCAGCACGGGACTTACTATGTTTTCTGTAGCGGAAATATACAACGTAACACTTCAGTGGGTTCCGGTTTCTGCAAACAAGTACATGTACTCTTTTATCTTCTGAAAAACCATGTTCGCAACTCTCATTGCATGCAAATTTCTTTTCTTCTTTAGCGTGTCAAAAAATTGCTTTCATTTTTTTGACGATATGGCAATAATTTACTAGTGCATCTAAACATCCATTCAAAGTCTGTACTTTTTTAAAATTCTTTGGGGAAGGGATACCAATTATTGCTTGTACCTTTGCCAGGTTTATTTTGATGTCTCTTTTGGTAACTAGATAGCCTAGGAACTTTCCCGATATGACTCTGAAGGTGCAATTATCCAGGTTTACCTTCATTTTATAGGTGTGCATGGCTTCAAAGCTTCCTCATATTTCATGGAGGGGATCTTTTCCCAGTTTGATTTTTACGAACATGTCATCTACGTATACCTCCAGCATGTGGCCGATCCATTTTTTGAAGATCGCTTCTACAGTCCTCTGGTATGTTTCCCTCGCATTCCTTAGTCCGAACGGAATCCTTATGTAACAGTATAGTCTGTCCGGGGTAAAAAATAATGTGTGCTCCTGATCTTCCTCTGCAAGTGCAATCTGGTTGTATCCGGAATACCCTTCCATGAAGGATAGTGCCTAATATCCTTTGACTGCTTCCACGAGATGGTCTATGCTTGGGAGTATATAATTATCCTTATGATAAACTTTATTTAGGTTTATAAAATCTAGATTGGCACTCCCCCAATCTTATTTGGGACTATCGGTACCATTCCGAAATCTATGTTGGATATCTTACTTCTCTGATAAGACCAGCATCTAGTAATTTCTTTAGCTCTTGTTCGACTTCATGGTGGTATTCCAGTGTGATTTTACTCAATCTTTGTCTAAACGAGATTGTTCCTGGATGGATTCAAAGTTCGTGTTTCACTATCCTTGGATCTATTCCCAGCATATCTCCCATTTTTCATGCAAAGATATCATAATTCTTTGAAAAGATCATGCAAGGTTTTTTCTCGTTCATTTGCCATTAACATTCCAATCTTTATCATTTTTGGACATTTTATGGACCCGATGTTTACTTCTTTTGTTTTCTATACTGCTGAAAATGTTGCCTTAGGGCCTCCTGTGAGTGGAGCGTTCCTTGATTGTATTGGGGGTAGTCTCTTTTGTCGTGGCTTTGGATGTGTTGGCATGGTATTGAAGCTTTCTAATTGAATGTAAGAGAAACTTTTCCCCGTAGTATCGATCAGGTACTGCTTGATCTTATCATCTTTGGCTTTATAATTAGCTCCTTCTTTTGAGCATGCTAAGATTCGACCCGTTCCATGTTCAACCGGACTTTGAAGCTTCTTGCGACAATTTGACCGCCCTTGGTTTCTATTTCTCCCTTGGGCGTAGGAAAACAAAGGTGTTCAAGGCACGTTGCTGCTACTCCTTTGAGACTGCGAACCAAGATCCTCCCAATGATTGCATTGTATGGGGATGGTGTATCTAATACACGGAACCTGGTATTCACCTTGATTGACAAGCCATTACTTTTAGAGAAAAAAATTCCCTTGGGCTTGGATACCGCCATATGGACTCTGTAAATTGTGTAGCACAAGGGAATGAGTTGTTTGTCCATCAACTTCATCCTTTGGAAGACATCGTAGGATAGAAAATTGGGTGAAATTTCTCTACTGATGAGGACCTTCATCACGTTTTATCCTGACATGGGCAAAGTCAATACCCATTGATCATTGTCTGTTTCTAGTTTTTGATCCGCATCATCCGTGAAGAATGTTAAGGGTGTAGTCGTCCAGTCTTCCCATCCTTCAACGATCCTTCCATCTATCTTAAAAATCTCATTATCTTCTACTCTTTCTCCGGAGAGGGAAAGTTGGTGGTATTCAGAGTGTATGATCATATTCAGAGTCCTGCGATTTTCAGGGAGGTTTAAAATCTTATGGTTGTTTGTCCATTCTGGGGGATCGGGTAACTGGATGGACTCTCGCAGGTCACCCACATCGATCATCTTTTGGACCTTTATTTTGAGATTTTTGCACTTCTCTGTGGCATGTACGTTGAAGAAAATTACTCACAGTAATCTCTTTATTTCTCCGATAGGCGGTTGTCTTCCCTTTTACCCATGGACATTCGAAATCTTGGATGTCTTTAATAGAGTGTAGGATCCCCGAGTACCCTATGTCCAACGTGGTGAAAAGATGATCGAATTTCCGATCTGTTTTTCTGGTGTCTTCCCGCCTTCCACGTTTTTGGTCGTTTTGAATAATCCGGCCGGATGCACGCTTAATTAGTCATACTGTGGGATCTACTGATTTGGTCCGGTACGAGGTCTTCTTTCCCTGCGGTTGTGCTCTAGGATTTTCTATATGAATTTCATGTAGTCTCGCATGCTTTTCTATTATGAACCTGAGATATCCTTCAGTTGTGGGATTGCTCCCGTGGATTTCCACACAGAGTTGTCTCATCATGTCCAGTCCCCATTTGTAGTAATCAATGGTGACCACTTAGATGACGTTCCCAATTGCTTGACATATTCTGTATCACCGGTCCGTATACTCCCTAATTGTCTCTCCTAGCCCTTTTTCTAGTGAAAAGAATTTGTTCGTGTCGGTATTAGTTGGTTTGTTTTACATGTAGGTCTCCAGGAAGATGCATTTCAGTTGCGGATATGATTCGATTGAGTCTGAAGGAAGATTATAAAACCAGTAAAGAGCGAAGCCTTTTAGTCTGGATGGAAAGTATCTGCACATCACAACATCATCTCGCTCCTAACGGGCCATGATCCTATTGTAGTATAGTATCTCAGGTGCGTGGCAGGATCCTTGGTTCCATCATAGCAGTCAAAGCTTGGGAGAGGACACTTTGGAGAGATTGGTGCAAGGGTCAAGTGCATGGTCAGCGGAGTGGTGCTCGCTTCTTTCTTGACTTCTTTTAGACGTCCTCCTCCTTGTTTTATTTTCAACAGTTTGATTTTTCCCCATATTGCTTCCATGTCCTCCAAGTGTCGGTTCCACTTTATGTCATTCAATTTCCTTAGCTCGGCATCATAGTAATCTGAATTTCCTAGTAGGTAATCTAGATTTCTCTCATATGTTGATGGTTCCTTTCGTGTTCTCCGTTCGGGGTCTCCATTATTCGGGTTGGATAACACCATCCTCCAGTATTTGTTCGTCGTAAGGGATTTAGAATTGACCCCCTCCCTTGGAGCATGTAATAGAGATCCTTCAACTTCGTGAATCAACTTATTTTTTTAATTGGTGGTTCTCTTGTGCGAGGATAACAGCCGCGTCCACGAAGATCTTCTGGCTTCTGTGAATTTTATTTAATTCCGCTGCCAGCTGGACTGTTTGGTTCGATCCATTCTTTGTTGTTCCATCTGCTAGACCTTATACCCCTCCCATGCCTTCATCTAGTGATCACAATCTATATATCGCAATCCAAATGTAAATAATATAGACAAGATGCAATATAGGGTATATAAATGTGAAAGTAAATAGACACATGATTTTACTTAGTTTGTCTATACCACTCCAAGAGGGGTTTTTAGGTGAGTTTCATTATGATCATGAATATTATAATGAGCTATCAGAAGTCGAATGACTATGGTAAGAAAACGTAAATGCTTACGAAGTCTTAATATTCACTCTAATGCTATCACTCAATGTTCTCTTTTATTTGATTTCTTTTTCTCCTTCCTAGATTCTTCCTTTCTAAATTTTTGACCCTTAACCCAGTGGTGGAATTGGGTATTTATAGAGTTGATTTATGTGACTCATATCCTCTTAGCTGTGTTGCACCTTCTCTAGCTGTCTGGCACTTTCCTTGGATAACTAGTATTTTTTCCGCACGAGGTTGGTGCGAGTAATCCTTCTGCTGCTCTAGTGCTGGTGCGAAATGCCAAGGGCTGTGGATTCACCTTCTTATCAACCTATTTGGATCCACCATGCACGTTCACTTTATCGCTGCTTTGGTGCGATTAAAGCAAGTGATGCATGTCCACCTTCGTTTCACTTCATCCAATACTCACACGTGTACATTGTTCTTCGCATTTAATGTTGTCAGTCGAGCTTTATCCCATGCTTAGACAAATATTCCCCTGTCTAGTCACATCAATGTCAGAAGGACCATTCCTGACCGTTTATCCTGAGCCAACCTTGATATGACGTGCTTTTGACTTTGATTCAGTGTATCACGCGTGTATCATTTCTTTCCTTCTTATTCTGAGATGATGTCTTGTGTTCGATGGAGATTGTATATTTACAATGTATTTACAAGATATGCTTAAAAATATATATTCATAAGATCCTTGGATATTAAAAAAGTATCTTATTTTATTTGTCCTTTACACCCATGAATTCAAAGTGGATCAAGATATTCGAGGCTAATCCACTCTTCCTTGAAACTTGGAAATCGCCCTTTATTTCAACTTTTTTAACTTAGAAATGAGTTGCTTCTCGACTCGACTGACTCACACTCCTTCCCCAGATTTTCAGTATCAATTACATCATCAACTTCAGGATCAGAATCCACTTGCGTAGGCTTAACAGACGAAGCTTCAATAACTAAACCAGAGTATGCTATATCTGCGCCACTCTTGGATGGTTTTTTGAGCTCGAATTTCCTGTTGTTCCTCAGTAGCTCAGTGGTAGAGCGGTCGGCTGTTAACTGATTGGTCGTAGGTTCGAATCCTACTTGGGGAGATTTGATTCATTCTGAATGAAAGAATTCAGAATGAAATGAAAGGGCTCGCGTTGACCGTTAGGAGTAGGTAACCCGTTCCCTGTCTTTCTTTCTATTGCATTCTATCCCATCGTATCACATTCTGTTCTGCGATATTTGAGAATCGCCGTCAATACCTCGGTGTAGATCCGGGAGAATCCTTTGTTCCATAGCCCTGGGGCTATTTACAACTAGCCAAAAAATAAAGTAAAGTTTTTGACCCTTCATATAGATACCGAAAACCCGGCAATTTAAGGGTCAGCTAGACTCGCGTAGAACGACGTTTGATGGCTAACACTTCTTCCCTCGCCCTGCTTGTATGGATTTCTTTCATTACTGTATTTGCTTATCGGGCAGAGATTTCTCCATCCAATATTGCAGTTGAAGAGGATTATTCTTTTGGGTTTTATAGATCCAATTGCACTTTTAATAAAAAAAAACTCAATTGTACGTGAGTGGACACGACTTTCATCTTTAGATCTGAATCTGAGGGATAAGCCGGGGAAGAAGAGCCAGCCCCAAGACTATCGTCTGTTTACAGCAAATCAAGATTAGATGGAGAAAGAGAGCTTCAGTCAACACAGTCCTAGAAGCTAAGCTCCATTCATGCCCACTTCTATTCCTAAGAGCCCATCATTCTACTAAAGGACGGAGGCTACTTTCGGGACATTGGTTGCAGCGGTACTGATCAAGGGGGCCTGTATCTTGTTTTACGAGTGGTTACTGTGTTTTCATAGGATCAAATATCATCTCTTGGAGTGCTCGAAAACACAAAACTTAGTGTCTTCTTAGTGGGTCCTTGGCTCCACCTCTTATCTCCTTCTAAGACATGCTGTTGTCGTCGCCATATCTAATATGTCACTTAGTCATCTCTGCCTCGCTGCGGGTCAGCACCTCCGAAATAAACGGAAGACTTCATTCAGTGACTCCGCGATCGCCCTCTGAACGATCAGAATAAGGTAAAGCTTGAAGATAAGTTTTGTACTCTATTAATTTCTCAATTCCTAATATTTGACTTTGCATAGCCACATATTGATAGTTGCCTCTGGTCCGGCTGTTTTCTTTTTGCTTCGAACGTAGCAAGCAGAGCATCACTTAGCGTAGCTTTCCCTCGTGGGGGCTTCCGTGCCATCCGACTACACCTCCGTTCCCTTCCCTATTCTCTCCGCATGAAATATTCATTCATCTCTCTATTTTATCTGGATCCCTAGGGGAACCTTGTCCCATCGATACGGAAGCATAATAAATCCTTCCTTAGAGTAGTCGGTTCCGTGTGTAATTGGTGATGGCAGGAACACTTCCATGTTATTTGATAATTGGTGTGCTGACACTAGCTTGAGTGTGCATATGGGGCTTACTTCTGTACCTTTCTTCATTTCTTTTTAGTGCCAGTTCCATCCATTTTAAATTGGACTACAACACTCAAAGTAACTACTTTCGAACTAGAAAAAAGGGGTCTAGAATCTATAGTCTTTGTGGCTTCCAGGTCCCTCAACTTAATTCTTTGAACTACCAATTAAATACCATCCTGTAAAGAGAGCGAATGAACAATAAGGATATATAGATAGGGTAGGAAATCAACAAGCTATTAAACCAAAAAAAACGGTCAAAAGTACTCGCGTTACAAGCTGCCACACAACCCATATCCATGTCTATTTCGCGTTTAACCATAGCTCTCATGCTGGGCAGATAATCGTGTACGGATGATAGCCTAACGGCACATTAGGACTATCGCTGAAGTGCCTAACCGTACTAGTGGATTATGTTACGTGGTATATCGCGTGGGAATAGCATATTCCTTTACTTTTGCAATATCCATTTGTATGTCTGCAGTGTGCTCTTGTTGTACTCCACGTTACTTCTTCTCTCTTTGATGTTTACAACTTTCACTTTCACTTTGTTTTCTTTTGCCAAAATATCTGAGAAGGTGAATTCCTGATCAGTTTCAACAATTGTATTTCCATTTCCGAACTCGTGATTCTCGCGTGAAACTATTTATATACTCTCATGTGTTCTAACTTTTAAGATGGACTCACTTCTCTACTCTATGCACAAGGATTAATAAAAATAATTAGGTCTTCATTTTCTCATTTCTCACTTCACTTTTCTTCACCACTGAAGATTCGGTAAGTGAATCGGATCAAATAAGATTAAAAAAAAACAAAACAAGAAAACACCTTAAATATAAATTATCATTAAGTAATTTATTTTATCTTAATAAAAGATGAGTTGAATCAAGTTCAACCAAAAAAATTAAATTAATCAAATATCCAAAATGACGGTAAGAACCTTGTTGTTTATCCTTGTGTAATTTCTTTTCTGCGTAATCCATCATGCTCCGTTTCTGACCGATTCCTTGACGGTTGTTTATGCTGTTGATTAGATCTTTCGTAAATTTTATGCCTACGCAATTTATGAGATAAAACGTTAGCAGGCAGGCTAAATGCCACTTATTATCCCAATCTATTGTGTATCATGCACCGATGCACGTTCACCTTTAGGTAGTAGGAATTTGTCCTTGGATGACATTTCACGCTAGTCTGAATCATTGGTCTGTTTTTGCCCAAATAGTGGTTTGTATTTATTCTGCCCCTTCCGCTGTAGGGAAAGAGCAACCATGCATTTACGCTACTTTTAGAAAACAGTCGGCCCATTTTTAACCATTTTGCCACGAGGTCGACTACCACGTCCCCCAATATTGCTAGATTAGGGGGGCAATTTGACTATTTTGTCGGAAACATTATTTTGGTGCGGATTCCAGTTCTTGATCCAGGTTGGTGGACCCTGAAACTTCTGAAATTTATAACACAAAATAATACTAATTATTATAAGAGGTGCGTTGAGTTTGGCTGGTTTATCTGCGCTTTTCAGGATCTATTTTCTTATCCACGTTCCGGATCTTCTTGCTTTAGTAAGCCCGCAATATATGTGTAGTTGATCTTTTTATAATGCCATGGCTTGCTAAAAGGGTCGGTTGGGATAGTTTTCTCAGTTTTTTGTGTGGCAATATGACTGTTGATTAGTGCTTAAACGATGGCCTTTACTTTGTGATTTCTTAATACATGACAAATCTTTTTCTGCGAGGTTAAAGTTTATCGCGGTAGACATGCTTGAAATAAAATGAAACTCATCCTCCGTGAGGTTAAGGTTTGTCGCAACAGATCATGCTTAAAATGAAATGATAAGTCATCCTCCGTGAAGTTAAGGTTTTTTTGTGACGGATCATGCTTGGAATGAAATGATAACTAGGTGTTATATCCTGCGAAGATGTTGGGTGATCAGTTTAGGAAAAAAAAAATCTCCTTAGAAATTTTTTGAAGGGTTAAATTTGATATACATGTGAGTAATTTGAAAAGTAATAAAGAATTGAGAATTGTTCTTTTTTGCATCGGTTTGGTCCCGAGCGCCTGCTATTTGCATGTGCTTCTTTGGTTTTCGAGCGTTTGTATCAATATTTATGGTAATTTTCTGCTTCGGGTGTTCTGATGTGCAGTTCTCACTGCTTTGGTCCGGATCGACAGTTTCTCATCTCGCTCTGTGAGGTATTTTTGCCTCTTTATCCAGACCCGGGAGATCTCATTGATGGGATAAAAAAAGGTGACTTCGTGTCTCAGAAATAAAATGCCGTAGAAAATAGTCTGCGTCTCATGGAGATCTCATAAATCGACTTGTCTTTGGGTAGTCACTGTGGTTGTTGATATTGAGTTACTGTGATCCTCGGTTATTGTTGTTCTCCCCTTGTCGTTACGGTTTCTATGGTGACCTCAAGATATGGCCTGACTTCCTTGTTTAAGCAAGATAGCGCAATCGTTGTTCATGCCTCATCCAAAGAAGCTACGAAACCTAGTTTCACTCTCAGACGTGTGAGCCTTCACGACGCCAACCCGATCATGGCAAGGTTTTCCGTTCTTGGAGTTGTTTCTTCATTGGTTTTCCCAGTCATGTACTTTCCCTCGATTTGTGGTACCGCTGCGTACTTTTCCTGCATAAGATGATTTCTTTGGTGCTACTAATTTTCTTGTCGTCGTTTTTTTTTATGCCCGTGGGTCCTATGGATCACGTTTAGTACTTTTTTTGTATTTGTTTTCTATTTGCTGATAAGTGCGTAATTTACATAATTTTAGTGTTAAATCCATATAAATATTTGTTATAATTCTTCTATTTTAATTGTTATTAAATTTTTTTTGTTTTATTTGTTTCTATAAGGTAAATCATCCCAATAAGATTAAAAATGGCTATAAAAGAGCTAAGAAACGAAGTACTCCAAGTATTCAAGTGTATAGAGCCAAAAGAAGCGGAAGAAATACGATGAAGATGAGCAAAAAACGTCGAAAAACAAATGAATGACTACCAAGTAAAGAATTTAAGATTCAAACCCAAGAGTTCCCACACTATACATAATTGAAAGAAAAAGCCAACGCAAAGAGAATGAGGTCCTTCCGAGCTCGTGTGAGGATGTTCCGAGCAAAACAGTCGAAGAAAAAGAGGTTCCCAGAATCGGTGGATACGAGGGGTTTATATTGGCATATTCTAGACGATATTTTATACAAAAAAACGTCATTTTTGATCCTTTTAAAATCGACACATATGGAGGATTGTATCCATCGATTGTAGACGATAATTGACACAAAAATCTCTTATTTTTGAGGCTTTACAATCGGTGTTTATAAGGGATTGTATTGGAAGATTGTGACACGATGGGTGCCATTTCTTGGACGCATTTTGGATTCTAAATCAAAGTAACTTGTTCCTATTAGGACCCTAACACCTAGATTACCTATATAAGAGGACTTCCATAACCCCTAAGAAGGCGCTTTCTACACCACTTTGCAAGTCTTGGAGGAGATCAACAACACAAGGAGCAAGAGTTATGGTTTCGGAGCAGTTCCATCATTGTAACGAATTCTCTTTACTCTTATGTAAAACATGGGTGATTCTACATCCATGAGTATCTAAACACTTAATTGATTGAGGATGAATTTTAAGTTCTAAATATGATCTGATTTAATATATGAATCTATTTTGAGTTTTTCACATGATTATTGTTTGTTTCTACTATGATGATTGTTTATAATTGATTAATTGATTTCTCTAGTTGGCCAACTAAATCAATTTATTGATTGATCTATTGCTAGTAAAGAGTTAGGATATCCGTAATTGTTGAATAACTCCTACACAAGTAGAAAACGTGAGACCTTGTTGAGGGATTTTGTGGAGCAATCGCGTGTATAAAAAACACTAGAAGGTGAACCTTGCGCTATGAGTTTAACTACTAGAATCAACCTACAAAGATATAAAATATAAATCATTTGACCAAATTACACTTTGAGTACGCTACTTTTAGGTGGCTTAGACGAATAAAATATGGTATTCAAGCGCTTCGGTAAACAGTGACTAAAAGACTTTTGGGGATAGCACTACTCTAGCTGCTATCAAACGGTTTGGTAATAATCTGTGATTAATGATATATAGATAAGTATAATAAATTGATGATAGTTTAGTAACGAAGAAGGATTCCTCGATCAACTCTCTCCTCGTTGATTTCAAATCGAACAATTTACATTGCTTTGTTTACTTAGTTAATTTGTACAAGCAAACCCCCCTTTGTGACACTTTTGACAACTGAAACTCCTTGCTCTTCGTGGGGACGAATCTTATTTACTACTATATTATTCATTAGTAAAGTAGAAGATAAGTAAATTAATTTGTGCACTTACGAACACATCATTTGCGGCGAGTTTTGTGAGTTTCTCTTTGTTATTGGACCGTCTGGGATGGTTTCCACCAATGCTTTGATGTTAACTGCTTGCTTTTTTGATACTCGTGTTATGTCGTTATTGATGGTGAATTTTTAAAAAGGGAGAAAATCGTAAAATCGTCCTCTGTCCAGCAGCAGAAACATAGGAATATTCGCATATATTTCTGACCTTCTATCAACATATGAGTTTTATACCTCTACCTTATATTCCGTAAAAGAATTAAGAATGCAAACTCTACAAAAATCTACAAGTGCTCTGTATTGATCTTGTAGCCTCTTTAAAGATACACACACACATATATATATATATATATATATATATATATATATATATATACATATATATTTATGCAACATCGAACTAGTCTTAAGTCGCAGAATTTTCATCGATGAATTCCTTGAGCTTGTTCAGTATATGCGTCGATATTCAAATTCCGATTTGAACAATATCAATCTATTACTCAAGCACCGTCCCTGGGGAAGCGTTACTACTCCAAGATCCGTCCCTCGAGGACGACTCTGTTTCTCGAGGACATATGGCTACCCAAGTATAGTCTCTCGTGGAAGCATGACTACCCAAGATAGCGCCCTTGTTAGCACTAGCCTTTTCTCCTTCATCGCTAGCCTATGCTTTCATTTCTAGCGTCCTTGCTAGAGCTAGCCTATGCTTTCAATTTCATTATATTTGGTGAAATTCCAAACTCTCTATCACTCATGCGTGTCCCAATTCTGAGCTACCTACTTGACACCCTGAGTCACGAATACCATACAAGTGGTCCTTTCAGCTGAGATCACTTAAAACACCACCATTGGTCATTCATACTATCACTGAGTACCTAGCTTACTCAAATGCCCGTCGCTGGCATTACTGCTTAAAGCTCATTGCTCACATCCTACTGCTTAGATCTCATCGTTTATAGTTTATCGCTCACATCCCATTTCTTAGAGCTTATCGCTCACATCCTATTCATCATAGCTCATCACTCAAATCATATCAATACAGTTTACTACTAGACTTAATATTTTCACTAAACTTGACAATGATCAGTCGACTTAACCACTTAGTGAACTTAGAAATTTTCCTCACTACTTTAGCAGGTTATTTTCCTGAGTTAACCAAAATAGTAGTAGTCCATGACTTTACTATTTTTTTACGAGACATCAAATACATTACAGGTGGGTTTTTCATTGGGTATTGGTATGACGGTTTACAACAACATGCGATGTGGCAACGCATCCATGACGATAAGGTAACAAGTAGTGGGATCAGTTTAGATCAGTTGGGAGAGTAAGGGAGTAGTGGTCGTATGTTTCTAGATTTCCATGGCGTGATGGACATAACTTCATCTATCGAAAAGGCAGAACAAATCTATCTCAGAGATAATCATATTTATAGTCATAAATCCAGCCTTCTCCATAGTTCAACAACTACACATTACAAATTCATCACATACTGATTTCTCAACCTTTTCAAGCTTACATACTCTCAGATCAACCCATCATTTCCACATTTGTGACCGAAGCAAGACGTGAACAGTCATTTTTTGGTTTAGGCTCGTCTTGTAGATCTCTCGAACCTACTGAAAGTATTATTTTCAGTACATATGTTTTTTACCCTAAAACAGCCGTTGAAGCAGCTATCGATGACATCGAACTTGATTTCCACGAATCGTCTTTTTACGCATGCGTGTTTCTTCGTCTTTGATGGAAATTCGGATGTCTCTTCATAGCTATACTTTTGCCGACGACTTTTCATGTGTTTTTTTTACTAGTCTTCTCCGGTAGGATCTGGTTTTCTCCGCTTACTATCCATGCGTTGGCGGAGGAATCTGTTCTACAATTGTTGTGTCTGTCGTCTACTGGATCGGTTGCTGCAAAATGGAGTTATACTTTCCTTCATATTTTATAGATCCCTGACTTGTGACCCATAACATGGTTCCCTTGTCCACTGGATATAACACAAGCGTCGATCGTTTAGTCTCTTGACCAGACCTATTGAGGTTGGCCATACATATGTGATGTTTTACCGCGTACTGCTATTTGTAGCGGAATAGTAAGCAGACAAAGTTTATTATACAACGATAAATCTACGTACTAAGAACTTTAACTAGCAATTTTATAACATGTTGCTAAACCTTGTTATTGATTAACATATATATGCACCACAATGATTATTTAATGATGTTTACATGTGTTACTTTATATCCTGAAGTTTTCACACTACACACGTATTTTAACTTTATAAAGTTACGTCTCACAAATATCTGGCACTTATACGCTTAGTGACTGTACTTGCCTGTTTTTGGGATGCACTTTTCTATTTATAGTAAAAGAGAACTACTACTCTTGAGAAGCAATTTTTTTTTGCTTTGATAAAAATAGTAATAAAATAGTTGGTAGTTTTATATCCGAAAGCTTAACTAAGTTAACTATCATATTTTTTTAATACGATTTATGGGTGAGTTTTCATATATGTGTTTGTCTAACATGGAATTCACAAGACAACTACTGTTGCCGAGATTTTATAAGGTAAAGTAACACAAAAACGAATGAAACTAAATAGTGAAAGCAATGAAAACTATAAATGAACTAAAAAAAAATACGATGAATAAAATAAAACAATGAGACCAACTTTCCCTTGATTTCAAAGAGCTAAGTCAATCCCCTTGTGTTGGTGATAAAATATAGTTGTTGAAAAATAAACAACCTACACCCAAGTATAACTACTAGAGAAATATCAAGAATATAAAACTAAGTGCAAGCTAGGTAACATAAAGAAAAACATAGTAAATGAAGAAATTCATTATGAAAACTATGAGTATTATTCATCGAGTATTTTAATGACCAACCAAAGACTTAGGACAAGTGAAAACCAAGATAGATGACCAAAGAAAAGCCAATGGACCCTTATTTTGGAGGTTAAAGGTCTCTGTTTATAGAGAAAACCCATGTGATCTGGTACCTCTTAAGGGCCACATTAGTTAAGTTACATACATTATAAAGTATTGTTTTACATGGAATAGGACTTGCAGCCTCTTACACTAGCTTTATGGGATCCTGGAGACATGGGAATGAGGTATCATATTGCAGACTCAAAACTTTGTTCTGATTACTACCTTATGCTTCCACCTGAGCGTCGACCTACTTCTACATGAGAAGTGCATTAGTTTCTAATATGTTATAATTAAATTGTTAGGAATATGACATAATGAATGACCAAGAAAACAAAGAATAATAGACGGAAATATAGTTCCTAAAAATCCTTCCATTATTACTTTTTTTTCTCTCGTGTTTTGACTGAATGTATCTTCTCTTCATCCACCTTTAAATTCAATGATAATGGTTTGATACGAGAAAATTCTTCGATGTATGGACCAGTCGTAGTTGAAACAAAGTACAACAAAGTAAATGCACCAACTTTTCTATGGATGATATACTTATATCTTGTGTGGGCTATCAGAAGTTCATATACTGATTATTGTATCTCATTACTCACGAGTCACGAGATATGTTTCTTATAATTGATATCCAACAGCTTGGAGAAACATCCAAGCTTGCGTCATACATACAGTATATAATTTCACCCTAAACATCTAATTAAATTCTTAAAGTTAAATAATAAATTTTTTCCAAGTTTCATCCTCTCATCTCTCTCATCAAACTGATCAACATCAATTTTGTTTGTATATCCAATTGTAGCTCACATAACAAAATTTTCAAATCATAAAATCGTTGTCTTCACGCAAAACTCCAGATATAGAGCAGTTAAGGGTGTAAAACATGTCGTGCTGGCACAACATGAAGAAGCGTGATTAGCGTATTGTAATGTCGTGTCGTGTTATGCCAAAAATTTAAGGTGTGTTGTGGCATGCTATGTTTTTTAGTCAAAATCAAAACACAACATGACACATGGGCACATTATACGAACAACCGTGATGTGCCATACCGGCACAGTAATTTTATATTCTCCAAATATTCACAAAAGAAGTAATTTAATAAATTTTTAAAATAATTACAACAAATTTAACAAAACTAATCAAATTTTTACGTATAATATTATTGGATTTTACTCTTAAAAATCAGCGTATAATTTTACATGATAATAATTACATCATTATTTATTTTACCTAGAAATGACACGTTTAAAACATCAATTTTACAATTTTAAAAAAATATTTACTACTTAATAAATTTAAATATTGTATGTATTACCTTAGAAATTAATTAAAATAATTCTAAAATAGAATGGTCCATATTTTCCTAGAATAAAGACTTATCGTGAAACACATGTAATGTGGTATATTATGTTGTGTTTTATCCGTGCTGCGTGCTTTGTTTATCTGTACCGCATTCTGTGTTATGTTATGTGCCGACTCAACTGGCACAGCATGACACATGAAGATACCGTGCTATGCCAGGGTTGTGTTGTGTAGTGCTCAAATTTTAGCATGTTATGCTCATGTTGGCTCTACACATTATACACCTCCACAGAGCAGGCATCCATCGAAACCTCTTAAATTGCCTAACCATAGCAATTACTGGTGTGTTTGAATGGTGGAAAGAAAATTACATTCATGTATCATATTTGCTGAAAAAAGGAAATCATAAACCCACCCCCCATAGATTTTGATTTCCCTTATTTATCAAGTATGAAAATGAAATTGTATTCCTCGAAAATTCATTCACTCCAACTGAACACGCCAGGGTATTCTGTTATCAGCACAATATATTCTGTTATCAGCACCATAGGAAACGAAAAATTATAATAATTGATTATTTGAGCCATGTAGATGGAAGTCAGTCGACTGGTAGTTTGAGACCAATGAGAAAGTGGGTACAAATCACTGACATGACATTTGTGCAGGTAAATAAAGATTCGAGAACACGAACATAACTGCCTACATATGTTGGAAATAGCTGTACATTTATTAGTTGTTTTCGAACCACTATATGGCAGCATTTCTCCTTTATTAAATTAACTCACTTCTTTTCAAGCTTCAAGCTGGTTTCTACCCATACTGGTTCCCTGCATTCAACAGAGTAATACAATTTCATTAATCTTCCTTTCATTTCTTAGGAAAATATACACAAAAGCTAAAGTATGTAGAATCCAAGAGCCAAATGATCGAACTTTTAACCTAACTGCTCAATTAGAAGCTGATATATGTAAACATGAGATTGAAATATTAGTCTCTGTAGACTATTAAGCTGCTTGCAGTTCAGAACTGTAGCTCTGTTTTCTTTTGCTTTGCTATTAAGTGCGATAAACGAAGAGTGCGCACCATTACCTCATTTTGTTGCTTCATTGCATACGCGAGTTCTTTCTCGTGAGGAACCTCAACATTCAATGAGGAATCCGGAACCAAGAACGAACTACTAGTACTCTGTCTCTTAGCTGAAGTAGATTCTGCAGTAGAGTGTAGATCTAGTCCACCAGCGCCAGAGGTTTCAGATTCACAATCATTACTTTGTATTTTAATGGGAGATGGTCTCCCAGCTTCCACACATAATGGTCGTTTTCAAGAGGCTGAACCATTCTTACAACTTTGAAATGATGGCACCCTCTGATCGGACAAGCTAGTGGAGTGGGAAACATTCTCCTTCAGCACAACAACTGGAATTTTCCAATTTTCAGCTCGATCCATGTTGTCGATGACAACTTCTTCCATCCCATTTGCATTAGCTCTCCTTGCAGTCGTTCCTGTCTGACACGTCGTGGATAGAGCATCCGCTAACCTTTTCTTCGCCAAATCTATGTCGATAACAGGCTTTGGGTAGTTTAATCCCAGCTCTACCCCTGCTGCCCGCAGCACCAACGAAGGAGCATTCCATGGATGGTGAATCCACTCAGAAGGCATTCTTGCAAGTTCAGGTAACCATTGTCTTACGTATTCGCCTTCTGGATCAAACTTGCAACCTTGAACCTACTTCCCGGAATAGAATCAGAATTTCCAAACTAGGAACACAAAATATCATGGAGCCTAATATCATGACTTGGTGCACATGCACAATCACCCAATATAAAAACAACAAATATCATCTGCCAAGGTTCAGAGGGCAAACCTGTGGGCTGTCTAGCCGGTTAAGCTTGTGGCCATCAGGTAAACTTCCTGAGATGTACTGCCAACCAAGAATATCACTTTCCAAGTCGGCATCCAACAGTGTATCCCAAAAGTATTTCATTCCCCATGTCCAAGGTAGTAGCAAGACTTTCACAAAGAAACTAGCAGCAATCACTCTGATTCTGTTGTGCATCCACCCTGTTGCCCAAAGCTCTCTCATTCCGGCATCCACCAGCGGATAACCAGTCTTACCCTGTCTCCAAGCTTTAAAATCACCATGTTCCGAACGCCAAGGAAAAAATCTAAAGTTGTTCATTAAAGACCTCTCTTGAGTAAAAGGGAAGTTGAAACAAAGGTAACATGAATATTCTCTTAGCCCAAGAGACCTAAGAAAAAGTTTTACATTCTTTTCACCAAGAACATTCCCTTCTTTTTCTATATTATCTGCTTCATCCGTATACACTGGAAAACTTTCCTCACACTCACTTCACCAAAATGGAGATATGGGGACAACAGTGAACTGGTTACTCCTTCTAACCTCACCCTACATAGTCAATAAGATGGCGATCAACAAGTTCAGCTAGAGTTTTATCTGCATTGGTCCATCCAGGGGACCATCCTTTGCCTAGCAAAGTGTTGCTAGATTTTTCTAATTCATCTTCAAGACCCAATTCCTCAATTGAACAGCCATCAACAGTTCCTGTCAGTAGGGAGGCAGAAAAGTAATATGAGTAACTCATTGCAAGAGATACATAGCTCATAATTTGGATATTTTAATTAATAATTATAATACTTATCAGAACTGACACAGATAGTTTAAATCAAAATCTAATTCACATGAATGATATTATACAGATAGAGTTATATTATTTATGTGGGTGCCTCCACATTATCTCGTAAGTCGTATCAGTACCAACCTGGTCACTTTAAGATTTTATGAGGGACTAGCCTTGGTATAATATATTGAGATTTAACAGATAACACATATAGGATCTGTGTGTGATTCTCAACACTAGGAAATTATTTTAGGTAGCAAATACATTCTTTACCAGATTCTTGACACACTAATCATCACAGAAATGCTAGGATACCAAGTAACAACTAAAAATTACTTATCTTAAATGTCATGTTATTCAATTGCATTCTAAATAAATAGGTGTGTCTATACCTTAAATAAGCATTTCATTGCCTGTTGTCAACAAAATAATATAGTAGTATGACTGTTAGTCTGTAACAAACCTGCAGGTGGAACCAGTTTCCATGGGGGGAAGATGGAAGCAGGTTCAATAGACAAATTCACGCACTTATCCCAAAAAGCATTGAAGGTTGTAAAGGCATTCCCTTCTTCATCATACACTTCCCATGGGTCATATAATAAATCCCCTTTAAAGCTTTGTACACAAATGCCGTGCTCTGCCAACTTCACTTTGATAGTGTGATCACAAACTAGTGATACCGGATCTATAAAGAACAGAATTACACGCATGAATCATGCATATGTCAAACTCAAACAGAAGACATGCTCTTTACTTAGAAAAATAGATTACGAATTGCCATTACTAATCAAAAACTGACAAGTTTACTCACCTATAAACTTAGAATATGCATAGTAACAAGTAGGTGTTGAGTTATGTATGCTGCTGTCTAAGAGATAATAATCAATGACCATTGAACATACGAGGTTTCTGTGGTGTTTACACGTAGATTAAATATTATATGAGCTCTCGAATTCATAGGCCATAAGAAAATTACAAATAAATTACTGATTAGTTAGTGTAAGAATGCATCTGAATCCAAATTCCATTTCTACATAAGTGACGTACAGCCATATTCAGCTAAAACCAATTCATAACACCCAAAGGAATAATATATGCAACTTGAATTTATCATGCTCGACAAGGTTTCAAGTTTCCAAATCAAAGAAAGAAAAGAGATCAGATATATACCATAAAGATGATTATAAACAATTTTGGTTGCCCCAACTGCTTCAAAGCACTGCAAAAGAGCTGTAACAGTACTTTCTGCTTTGATGAAAACAAGTGAAACCCCAAGAGACTTCAAAGATTGGTTCAAATGAACAAGAGATTGTTGCAGCCACCACCTTGACACACGAACTGGATAGAATTGTCCTTCTTCTTTAGGACACCATATATAAACAGGAAGGACCTGACCATCTCTAGCTGCTGGAGCTAAGGCAGGATTATCATCTATCCTTAAATCCTTCCTAAACCAAACTATGGTCCTAGATGTACTACTCATACTCACACTATCTCAGACTCTCTAGTGGTCGAATCTTAGATCCATAATATTTTACAACAAAAATAGAAGCTCAATTGAGAATTCTGCCTTTTACTCATTAACATAAAACTTTAATTTTGATCAAACACCATAATTCAAGCTATGGGGTTGACACTTTTTTTAGTTCATTTTAGGTTGGATATACTAATAATAATTATAATAATATACACTAAGAAGAAGATGAGATTTCAT